>CAHIKZ030001552.1:197500-257500 GCA_903632075.3 Acanthosepion pharaonis
ACCGTTAGAACTAATAGAAATAAGTAAAAACAAATGAAAATGATCCATCCAAATAAATAAATAAATTAATTAAAAATTGTCCCTCGCCAAAATAACCGAATAGACTGCGACATGCGATCTAAACAATGGACGAATAAATAGCTTTAATTATTTTCCCAGAGCAAAAAAAAACTATTAAATAAGCAACTAAACAAACCCCCCAATTTGTTTTACTACGTTAATAAAAACTTCCAAAAAGAATAAATAATACAAAATGAAAATGAAGAACAAGTAAAATAAATTAACCAAAATAAATAAACAAACCACTCCCAAAAAATACCCGCCAGAATAGATTACCGACAATGCACCACTGACACATATATAGAAATAGTCGAGGAAAAATCCAACATTCGCGGCCTGACGATTGCGTCTAGCTTAAAAAGCCTGTCGCCTCTGAGTGTTGACTTCAGTGTTCACTTTGATTTTCAATTCACAGTTGTCCTTCTCCTAGAGCAGTTGCCATTGAAGTCTATATAACCTAGTCTATTTAGCTGGATTGAAAGAAGATGATTTTTTTCGTAAAAGGGTATTAGCACGTAAGGAATGGACTCGACTGGAACTCTCCGATTCCTCAATCTGAACCGCTATCCACGACTCCACCGTGCCTCCTATATATATATATATATATATATATATATATATATATATATATATATATAAGCTTAGATCATATTCCTTTCAGAACGAGCTTTGAACAGTTAATGATGGAGTTTCCTCCTTATCTGAGAAGGACAATTTGTAATTTGGAAATGTCTATCAATAAAATTAATCCTCACATAATGTCTGTTGCTTTTAATATCAACCTTAAATAACATTTGCTGCCTAAATACAAACACATACACACACACGCGATATATATATATATATATATATATATATATATATATATTAGGGAAAGTAAATACGAAGTAGAAGGAAAAGTCTCTGACATGTTAAGTCATTTAGGCCTAAAGTCAGTTTTCTGTTGATGTAACTACACATACACACGAAGGGGAGGAGGAATAAAATGTTAAACAATTTATTTATTTATTTTTAGATTCGCTTAGGTATATCCTAGTCAATTTCTTTTAGTTTCTGTTTTATGTTGTTATCACTCTCATATTGTGATAACTGAACACCTGCTAAAAAATTGTGAAATGTTTTAAGTAACTGGACGCTAATTTACTGTTGATGATCGAGAGATTAAAGCACTTTCTATAAAATTTCGTACCAAATTACTATGTCCTATAGCGTTTTTAAAATTATTTAGTACTGAGAAACAGGAACATTTCGTTAGATACAAAGAAAAGCGTATTGAAATGTTATATAGAATCAGACTCACTATATGACAGTTAATTCTGAACAGCTTCCTCACAGATGGAGAGAAGAATGGAAGCAACAATAATGAAGTCTTAGAGAAGAATACTAAGACAATCATGAACGGAGAGCGTAAGCTACGAGAACGTCTTCAGGAAAATGTAAACAAAAAGGACACCTATACTTAGAATAGAGTAATGGGTAGCGCCTCGGGTTAAGGAATCGGAGAGCCGAGATCGAATTCCAGTCGAATTCATTACATTCACTTACGTGCTAATAGCCTTGGAAAAGGTAAGAATCCGCTTCTTTTCCCCCGTAACTATGGGTAAATAGCACGACAGACTGGGTTCTATAGTCTTGGATGGTAACTCGTCTATCGCAGAAAAAATGGCAACCTACTGAGGGAAAAGAATCTGCGTCGTCAGTATGTATCGAAAGAAAAATAATCTAAGCGTATATCATGCATGGCACATAACTAATACTTAGAATCAGAATTAGAATACTTAGAGTCAATTGAAATTTCTTGGGCGTATAATGAGGAAAGGGGCTTGGTAAACGTTTCGGTCGCAGCACATATCGTAAATCGTAAGTAAATAGATAGGGGCAGGCAGCCGGTTACCTACTCGATGATGATGTGGCAAAACGAAGGATATAAGATATATCAAAAAGACAAACATTACTAAGAGCTACGAGTGAGAGGAAGCTGTGGAGAGAGCCATGAAAACCCAAGCACTGAAAGTACGCGACACATAAGAAAATTACATTTTCGGCTTTTCAAACAGGCAAACACAAATTTTGAACTTCATAGTGATTTTCCTAGCGCAGCTTAGATGTGGCACAAGGCCGAAAGTATGTGGCACCCAGTGAGGATCGAACTCACTATTCAGTCGTAATCGTGCTAGCGAGACTAGCTTGCCACCCATTACACCGCCTCGAAGATGCCCTAAATGATTTTCTAAGCGTAACTTAGATGTGGCACGAAAGCCGAATGTATGGCGGGGGTCACCCATTGAAAATCGAACTCATTACTCTGTCGTAATTGTTCTAGCAAGAAAACCTTGCTAAATATTACACCACGCCGGGGTGTCCTAAATTTTGAACTTTATATATTAAATGTTCATGTGTCTTAATATACATTGATGCAAGTACACACGTTTTACTATATATCTATTCGTAAATACAACACATGTATAATACATATACATAAACACGCATGCGCGCACACACATACATATAAATAAATATATAGATGGATAAATTGATAATGTGGATATAGCGATCAACAACGCATGGCAACTGCCACTTTTACGCTTCGAGGCGGTGTTCAAAGCAAGAAGTTGTGAAAACTGTAGATAGAATATATAGATACTTTAATTAGTGTATATTTGTCGTTAAAATTTGCGACATTAAGCAACTACAAAATAGACGTAAAGATTATTAGATGTATAAACCATAGAATCATGTCAATTAGAGAGAAAACCAACAAATTAAATGCTATATTTAATTTTCAAAAAAATGAAACAATTTCAACTTGATAATGGCGAAAAGATATTTTTAAAAAATGATGTCTATGAATATAGACGTCTTTCATGCTTAGACCCTATAATATATTTTAAAGTATAAACATGAAACCAAGAAAGCAATCCGGAACATTGAAAAGAATAAATAAAAACAATATTTAATAAGGAAATTGCGTTGGTATGTAGCTATATATCTAAGCATATCTGCGTATATTCAGAGGCATCTCGACGTGATGTAATGGTTAGCAAGCTTGTCTCGCTAGAACTGTTGCGACAGAGTAATGAGATCGATCCTCACTGGGTAGACCCTACTTTCGGCCTTGTGCCACATCTAAGCTATGTTTGGAAAATTAATATGTGTGTATATTCAGCCTCAAATAAAAATATATATTTATTATATGAAGGTGATTTTTCATCAAGCTATGAACGAATTAGTAGAGATTTCTAGTTTTCTTGAAATCTAATCTACTTGGTCGAGATGATAACTCGTAATAACTATATCGTTATGGTGGCTGTGGCTTTTATTATATTAGTTTATTGTGGAAGGAACTTGGAGGTTGCTTAGAATATTTCACGGGCTTGTAATACTTTGCGTATTTTATGGTAATTTCTATTCCAATTTCACGGTTTAAATGCACATTTCGTTCAGTTTGCAGCTTACTTTCCTGAACCAATAGACTGCCTACTGATGTAAAATTGATTTCTTCCCTATATCTTTTTTTCGCAGGGTTTTGTCAACGAATTGGTGCAATTCGAACTTGACGCAAAATTGGCTATTATTTAATAAACTGATAGAAAGAGAAAAAATCATAATCTAGTTCACATCGCTATTATTTTTTTTTTCATTGAAGGCAATATTACTTCATCATTTCTATGTTATTAAATAAATATATATATATATATATATATATATATATATATATATATATATATATATATATATATATACTAATGTATGTGTGTGTATGTGAATTTATTTTAAACCTGCATTTATGCACATAGACTGTTGTAACTATATGTATATATATGCATATTTAAATATGCGTACATATATGTATGTATATATTATATTGATACAGAATTGTGTAATGAATATTTTTTTATTGTTTAACAAATATATTTCAAATTTACAAATGTACATCATTTTACAAGTACATTTTTTATTGATAAACTATTCCTATTTAAATATCAATATAAGTAAGTATAGTATCTCAGAATAGGTATACAAATATGTAAATATTAATACGTAAATATAACATTCAACCAAGTTTTATTTAAGACAAAAGAGAAGATATTTGTATTATATTTTTATCGTTTTCACCGATTAGATTAGATATATTTGTGTTGAAAGAGTAAATGAACTTATCTCACTTTTTTGCCGTTTATTTGATATAGCCAATTTACCTAATGTTTTATATCAAATAAAACAAGAATTTTATCAGTTTTAAGTAATGTTCAACAATTGCAAGAAGAGATTGTGTAGTTGTTAGCAAAAGAAGAATCCAAAGATGCGAACTACAAGTTAAGATGTCAAACAAAATCAAAAAAGTACAGAACTTTAAGTATTTGGAAAATGTTTTAAATGCGAATGAAACATTTGACATCAGGATACAAAAACTCATTCGAATAGCAAAAGAATTATTCCAAAAGAGAAAAAAAAGGACAGAGAAAGTGGATAATTTCATGAGAAATAAATAAATAATAAATAAATGAGTGCTGAACTGTTACGCATTAGTTCGTTCGGAAAATAAAGTCGGATCTAAGAATCAAAATTTCTTTGTAAATTAATCAATTTAAACAAGGTTTAAATCACTCAAAATAGGAACCCTGAACATGTATATATTCCTGCCATCGACGTAAAATATTATTTCTATGTTTACGATAAAACTCTAAAGCTATTGGAATCCAAAATATCTTTAAATACTGTTTCTGCATCTTCTTTGCAACGGAAGACCATTTGGCTTAACATATTCAAGATCATTACAAAAATAATAGACAATGAACGAGCGATATACGGAATTTGCTAGATGCGGCATGGTCTCCTCTCCCAGTTCGGTGAACTTCTCCAATGACGTTATGGCAACATATGGCCAAGAGTTACCATGAAGCCGAATAGGACTTTGTTTAACTGAATGTGAATTTCAGCCAGTTGCTTGTATACGTCATCAGTTATGATCTGCTTAGATTTCAGAACGTTGTAATGAATAACACCACTGATAGACTACTAGACAATTACCAAAGTCTTCGGTTTTGGAAACTGTTTGGACCCTTTGTCATGATGAAGACATTGAGCCGATCGTTTATGTTTGTCATAAATTATCTATTTATCATCACAAATGACTATTTGGACGAAAAGTAGATCAATTGAATTTCGTAGATGCGTCATCGAACACACTTTCAAACGTCGAACCCTCTGACACTTTTTCAGTTCATATGTTTCTTCACCTTGCCATTTTTATTGAGATAATCCGATATTATTGAAATGCTGACACGTATTATATGAAACACTTCTCTAACAGTTTCACGTGGGTTTTGAGCGACTAGTGTTTTCAGATATTGATTTCTGTTAAAAGTAAAAAAGAAAGTTCTTATGTTGACTTCAGTTAAAAAAATCAAAATCGCCCATTTTAATGGCTAAAAGAATGGAAGAAAGCGTTCTGTTATTTACAACTTTTGGACAGTATTTACTCGTTTTGTGTCTAGAAAAGACAACAATTAAACGAACTCAAGAAAAATTAAATAAAAAGCTTAATCATAGTACTTGTCATTCGTTTTTTTTAACAAAACTTTTATAAAATAGGAACACCAGGAATATGGCGGCGTGCTTGGATTTAAGTGGGATGTACCAATTTGATTCCCCTGAGACATATACACACATATGCACACACAGAGAAACGCGCTCAAGCCTCAAATTCTCCATGTCCATCACCCGCCGAAGTGTATATATACAAACTTGGTCGTCCGTCTGGACACATACATATATAAACATATGTGGGCAGTTTCGGCTATGACACATGTATGTATACGGGTGGTGTTATATCTATACATACGCATTTGTATGTTGAAATGTTGAAATTTAAACATTGGAAGTGTGGTGGAAATGTCTCATTACTGTATACATGTCATATTATGTATTTTCCCGCTGAAAAATATTTCCTCGCATGTATGTATATGCGTGTGGTAGGGTTTGTGTAAAATTATGGTAGGTAAAAATTATTATTTATATTTATTTTTAAATTTTTGAAAAATAATTGGGGTTTATTTGTTATATTTAAAGCTGTTTTTTTTTTTTGGTGACTGTGTATATGTAACAGGTAGAAATTTGTAATCATTATTGGTTAATTTATATGGTGATGTTTAGTTTAATATTCAATGTGCTGGGTGAGAGGGTAATTCAATTCATACATCGATGTTTGCGTTAGTACGATGAATGACAAAACGACGAAATTTCTCCCACCACTTCCACAATAACACCAATACACGCAATCTACATGAACCCAAATATTTTAAAACATTAATCAGTTTGTCTGACGATCGCTAAAGCGTGAAACCCAGGGTCACAAACTCACATCTATCCAACCAAATATGTTAGCTCTATCTCTGATATTGAGCGCTTTCTAATAAGTACCGCGCATATAATATATAAATGATTATACATACTAATATTTATTTATATTTAAATTTAATATATATATATATATATATATATATATATATATATATATATATATATATATATATATATATATATATAAAGAGTAACTTCTCAATACGAGTATTAAAATACCTCAAATTCTGCTTACACATCCCGTTTTCTTTCATGTCCATCACCCGCCGAAGTATATATATATATATAATAATAATAATAATAATAATAATAATAATAATAATAATAAAACATTCTGGTCTATGGTCGTTGCATATTATAAGGAAATTTAATTTATTGCTCTTCTTATACTAAAAACCCCCAACACTTTTGTGTGTGTTTGTGTGGATTTGTGTGTGTGTGTATTTAATAAAAATATTTTTATACATTTCATAGATGTTTCAGTTTTATTGTTACGTCCATGTAAACTTTCTTGCATAAAGTGAAGAGAAGGTCGTAATATATTTTTGTGGTAGTTTCTTTGGAAATAGATCCCTTCAAGCAAAAATCTATTCACATAATCTACGATACAAACTCTCAAAAAACATATAACTGCTTTTGTAAATAAGTTGTTGCGATATTTTTATAGTCAACCTTAAAACAAGTGTCTAAAGAGACACGCAGATATAAGCAATAAAATGTCTAGGATAATTAAATTTATATTGTTGTGCTTTGGCTAGAATATTCGTTTAGCTAAAATCAATTATTGATTGGTAACGAATTTTTGAACCGCGTCATCATCTTCATTGTTATTTTATTATAATGGATAATGTTACTGGAAGATTTTTTTTTCTTGCCATTAAATCCACTCTGTACACATTTCAGGATATTTTACTATTCTGAAATATTTTCACATTTGTATATGAACATCATGATTTGTAAATGAACATTAGACACATTGATACGAGCCTTGTTACTAACTGCTGTTTTCTCAATTTAAGTAAATCATTGCATATTTGTTTTGGAAAAAAAAAAGAACGTGAAAGTTATAAGAGATGAGATTGATTAGAAAGATTGCATATATATATATATATATATATATATATATATATATATATATATATATATATATTGATTTATCCTTTTGATGCTTTGGTACATATCAGTGATATTTCTAGTCGAGGTTCATTAGGGGTTTCAGTCTTTCAACATCATTACTTTATACACGATGATAGCTGATATTGATGGAGTAAAAAAAATGTACATTCCGTCAGCTACAATTTTTCCACCTTTCAAAACTACACACCATACGACACTTTTTGGCAATTTATAGTCCAATCGATGATGAATTCCGTTTCACCAGCTGTGCAAGCTCTTCCATAAAAAAGAAGGAAAAGCACAAGCACAATTTCTATCTGATCAGGAATATGGCGGGGTGCTTGGCTTGAAGTGGTAAATACCAATTTGATTCCCCTCACCGAGACATATACACACACATGAATACACAGAGAAACGCGCTCAAGCCTCAAATTCTGGTTACACATCCCATTTTCATTCATTTCATGTCCATCATTTGCCGACATATATATATATATATATATATATATATATATATATATATATATATATATATATATATATATAAACAGAGCAACTTCTCAAATACTAGTATCCACAAAATAAATTTATATATGATAAATAAAATGTATTCAAAAAAATTATCTAAACTGTGCCGATATAAAAGTTTCGGGAGATCTATGATGAGAGAAGATTCGCTTAAAACCAAAATTTGGGCCTTGTCTGAATAATTTGCTATTTTCAGCTTAGTTGGTCAGGGCGTATCGCAATTTAACGATAGCTCCCTCTGCCCAGAGGAGCGCAGGTACGAAAGCTGACAGATAGCGTAATTTGTTCTTTATTAGGTTTGCTCGAATATTCAGGCCGGTATACGAAAATAAAAAAAAAAAGTACTGTTCATTAAATAAAACAATCGTCAACTCAAACACGAATATTCAGAAAATTATCATCTAAATTGATTATTATTTCTTTTATATATATATATATATATATATATATATATATATATATATATATATATATATATATTATGAATAAAAATGACAATAGGAAAACTGGTAATTGCTGACGCGTTTCGTCCAATGTGGACTTTATCAAAGCAAAATACGAAAATGAAATTAAATGAACAAACGTAACTAATAAAAAAAAAAAAACAGAATGTACCTAGCAACTGGAATGTAGAGAAACGCTATTTTCATATTTTTTAAATGAAAAATAACGTCAGAGATTGTCACGTGTGGAGAATATTGTCATTATATCTGTGTTGATGTATTCAACCATTTTCTTTCGATTTTATGAATCTGTTGTGCATGTTTGTTTGTAAGAGCATTAATTTTGTTAAGAAAGGTGAAATAGGAAAAAAAGCCTGGGCGTAAATTAATATTTGGATAATTTTCTATGGCGGCACTCTCCAAAATTTTCCTTCTGAGTGAGTTATTTTCTTTTTTTATGAGTGTAGCATTTTTAAAATCAAAATTATGGTTGTATTTATTTCTATGTATTACTATTGCATTAGCTAAGTTGTTTTTTGTGAGATCTCTTTTGTGCTCATAAATGCGTTTTTTCAAACTTCTACTTGTTTCTCCAATATATTGGGAGGAGCAGTTTTGGCAATTTATTTTATAAATGCCTGCTTCAGAAATATTAGTGCTATTATTGTTTGAAGATCTTAGTATATCTATAATGGTTTTGGAGGTGTTTGTGACTATTTCAAGATTATTTAGATGGGATAGATTATTCTGGATCGTGGGATTGGCAGAATTGGTCGGTAGTATTATGTATCTGTTAAATGTGATCATTTATTGCGGATTGTGTTATTTAGTTTTGTTTCGTTTTGTATATTTTGTATGCCTTTCTTCTTGCATTGTGGATGAAATGATATGGGTATTGTAGGTTTTTGAATGTTTTTTCTATGTATGTTTCTTCTTAAATAAATATTGAGGACTAAAGATTCTTAATGCTCTTAGATAGAAACCTATAATAATTCCAGATTTAATTTTTGCAATCTTGGTTTGAGTATATCTGAAATGAGATTTACAAAGGCTGAAAGAAAAAAAAAATGATCTCAGAGAGAGAGACATAAACATTTTGAAACAAAGAGATGTAGCCATTTGTAAGTTCTGTTTTATATCGATTCATTTAATTGAATTTAAAACGAATGTTTTGAATTTATTTCGTGTCCTGTCTGTGTCAATTTAAATTAATGCCTTCATTTCCTCAAAGTTAGCGACCATTTTGTTTTTAATTTTTAGTTTGCTCGTTTCAAGTTAGAAACGGTGAAATTTTCCAATATATTCTATTGCCATTTTTTCTGATAAAAAATATATATATATTTTATGATTCTAGCTAGGATATATTAAAAAAGCGTCGCTTTAAACTGACGCCGCGGAGATATTTGTCATGATTTTTAATTAATTTATTATTCTGCAGTGTTTATTTTGTCGTAAATTCAGATCATAAAATGTCTAGTGGTTTTTGAACACTTTCTTTATCATTCTTATTTTCAATTTATTTTGATACCTTTGTCTATAAATATCCATGTGTTTATTTGATGCGAGTCCTCGTGTTATTGTTAATATTGTTTGCATGTTTTTACTATGGTCATTTCTCATCTATACAAACACAAACACACACACAATTTTTAAACATATTTTATATATATATATATATATATATATATATATATATATATATATATATATATATATATATACGTATATATATTATAACTGATTTTCTGTGTTTTTTTTTGTGATATTCTTTGTTTTTTTTTGTGTCTGTGGAGAAACAATGATAATATAAGGAATAAATACAACGTTTTTAATTTTACATACTTTGCTTTTATGTAAATTTCATCAAATTTCATAAGAACGAAACCATTTTGAAATAAAAAGAAATATGTCGAAGTTATAAAAAAATTCTCTTTGTTTTTATCCTATCATTTTGATTCTAATCTCATTTTATTTGATCCCAATTTTATATATATATATATATATATATATGTGGAAAACGAGTTCATGTGATAACAGCGATAAATACGATAGATAGATAGATAGATAGATAGACGACTACACTATTGAGGGTGATAATCTTTCCATTTCTATATGTCCTATACAATATAATAACATTGAACAGTTTATTAATTTAAACAAAGATTGAAATGGTTTTGCATGAAAATGAAAGCCATGTTCAAGATTATTTAGGCATTGTAATTAAATCGATCTTTGTGTTTCGACTGTACTTTTTTAGGGAATCCCTGTGGTGAATAAATCTACGAAATCAAAATTAACAAACAGTTTTCTGTTCTAGTTTATTATATATATATATATATATATATATATATATGTATGTGTGTGTGTGTGTGTGTGTGTGTGTGTGTGTGTAAAAAGTGTGTGTGATTAAAAACAGTGCTTAATATCATGAGTAGTAAATCTAAATGTGTACATCGAGATCAACACCCACCAAGTCTGTTTGTTTTCGCAATCTTCAGGAATCTTCATGCATTTTTTTCACACACAATACACACGATACACATGAAAAAAATCACGCACGAAACGCAAACGCGCAACACAAATTGAACGCATTTTTACACACAAACAAACACCGCACGTTATGTTTTATTTTTTTATATTGTGAATTTTTAGGGAGAGACACTATGAGAGAATCTAAAGAGAGATTGAGAGAGAGAGAGATACCCTTTTCAGCAAGAAAATTTAAATCATATTTATTTGGAATTTTGTGTATATAAACGTCAACAATTTTTTTATGTGTTTTTCAGCATTTGTTTGTGTATATAACATAAGAAATTATTATAAGAATATTATAAAGCCAATTACTGATATATACATATATATAAAAGATGCTCAGAAAAATTCTGAAATCATAATATATTAGTGAAATTAGAACGACACAGACCATTTAGAAACAAATATAATAAATAATGTAAATATATCATTATCTACATTTATTCCCGTGAAATGGAATCAGTGGTATATCTAATTTTATGCAAAGATTTCATAGTAACAGTTGTGGTGAAACGAATCAGGCATTGTTTTTTGTCTTAATCCGATGGATCGATATGAACCTAACTGTTTTTTTTTTATATCTTAATCTGATGGATCGATATGACCCAACAGTTTTACAGGCCGGTTGGCGTATAAAAATATCTCTTGGGTATCTGAAAATCAATAGCACACTTTCTAAGTCCCTATTACATGTATGTAATCATTTCTCTGGATCCTGAACATTCAGAGACGCTGTTAGTCCACCTGGTTGCTTCAGAGAAGGGAACCATTTTAGAAGTTTTACAACGGCGGGAAACAGAAATTAAGTTTGATTTTCAAAAATGAAGATAAATTGTCCATATAGATAAAGTAACTATAAACAATTGGAAAATATTCAATGGAATAAAAACATTAATTTTCAACAAGAATTATATGTTCCTCGAGATTTTTTATGACCTCAAGTAATGAATTATTTCTTTAAAATTATGAAAAAACACATAAGAATTTAACTATTTTAGAATTAATTATTTGTTATGTTGTTTTTAATTTTTTTGTAAATAACTCGCTGTTATTTTTACCAAGTCTAGTTTATTCTCTGCTCATAAACTTTTTCTTTTTGAGTTGATATTGTTATTTGGTAATATAATTTCCGGCCTTCTTCTCATTATATTGATATGGCGACAAAGATGCAGTAATTCGTTAGAATAATCTAGCTTTAAATAAATTTTATGTCTTTCTAAATACAATTTAAATTGATAGAAGATATTTATCTATCTATCTATCTATATATCTATCTATCTATCTATTTTGTTTCTAATTTGAAGAAGATATTAGTTTTTAAAGCGACAATATTTAAGTTCCATTTTTAATAATACAGTAAGCGTTTCTAATTGAACTTTTTCTCTCTCTCATTTCATTCTATCTATCTATCTATCTCTCTCTCTCAATATATATATATATTTATATCTTAATAAATTTCAATTGAAAAACAGAATTTTATTTTATGTATGATGGATTTTAAAGAAATCTAATTATAATTTTACAAGACAGGAGAGTCCATCATACATAAAATCAATTTAGTTATTTTCAAAACAAAAATATATATATATATATATATATATATATATATATATATATATATATTGTGTATGTGTATGTGTGTGTGTGTGTATGTTTGGTTTTTAATTGCACCAAACGGTCAGTTTTAGACCCTCTTGCAGATGACACGTGTTAATGGATTTCTATTTTTTAATCAGATTAGGTCATTTGCAGGGTGTGCAGTAATATGAATCTATTTTCGGGTGTATGATGAAATTTGTTTGGCCTTGAAAAATATTGCGTCATCCGTGATTGCATTAGATTTTTATCACGCCCTGACACTACTTTCTTGACTGTCGATTAGTTGTCCTACGGCCATTGTCTGCGATGGACGTTACTCCAAGGAAGCGTACGAAAATTGTAACGCTGCACGAACACACTGGCAAGCCTTACCAGTGAGCAAATCAAAGTACTATAGACTGGCCCGGAAACTCTCCTGATTTAAATCCAATCGAGAATCTGTGGTCAATCTGCAAGGAAAGACTTCGTGGAATGGACATACGAAGTACTAACATGTGCACTGGGCCATGTTTCATTGGAAAAATACGGAAAAAGAAAATAATAACGGAATTATTCTTTTTGTTTCAATTAATTTTTACGATATATATATATATATGTGTGTGTGTGTGTGTGTATGTATGTATCTCTCTCTTTCTCTCTAAAAAATAATATGTTTGTAGTCATGAGATGATCTATCTAATTCCTCTATTCCTTTCTATTTGATAGTTTAGCAAATTGAATATTTTCACATTTTACTACTATAATGATTCGGATAAAGTCTTTTTAGCGATTTAGTGAATTGGATATGCTATGTATATATTGCTCTATATGACATTGTAGTTAATTTAATATTCATGTTTTTCTAATGCAGCTTATTACATACTCTCCCTTTGTTTCTTTTTTAATATAGGGAATTGGATATTTTTCTCTTCTTTTTAATCCTCTGTCAATGAATTACCAATACTTTACATTTTAATGTGTTGCAATGCAACATCACTGGACAGTATAATGTGATTTTTTTACCAAAATCAATTAATCAGAAAAATTTTATACAGAGTGACCTAGAAACCAACTAGGGATATTAAAAGAAATAAAAAAATAAAATAAATAATAAATTAAAAAAAATTAAAAGTTGAAAATACTGGATTTGTAAATTTAGTATTTTCAACATTTTTATTATTTACAAGTACTTTTTTTATTGAATTCATTGTCGTTTATTGATGTATACATTCTCCTTAACATTGCCCCAATTAAATAATCTAGACGTATCTGATCAGAACAAGGCGGGGATAAATTTTCAGAATATAACGAAATTATTCGAAGGCTCAAATTTTCCCAAAGAAGTTAATCATTGCCCGAACCGAACGTACACTGAATCCATCTTGCTGAAAACTCATCTCAGATTTTTCTCCTGGATTGAAGGGTGCAAAAAAAACCCTCGATTATGACCCGATACCGATCACTAGTGATTGTAATAGCATTGCCAATTTCCTCTTAAGAAATAAGGCCCGATAAAACTATCTGTAGTTAAACTACAGCAAATTACAGCAAATGGGCATTCCTGGGTTTTCTGATCCGTACGCTCTACGATTTCACTTATTTAGAGAGACGTTCAAATGGAAACGAATATCATCACTCATAATCATCTTATGTGGACGATAATATAATGTTTAGATATTCATTCAAAAATCTGTAAGTCAGTAACCTAGCAGGTTCATCTTGGCTCTGATCTAGCCCGGGTGGCTTGGCTTGAAATATTCAAAACGCCACTACAATATTAACGTCAACGTACAGAGCAGATCCTGAGTTATCACCGTTCATGAAGGATGAGTCTTCTCTCAAGGAATCACCTCGCACTGAACGTCTATTCAGATTCAAACTCTCCGCAGACCTCAAATGGAATGTATATATATAGGATCTATTGCTAAAACTAATGAAAGAATGTTCGGCTAATTATATCCGTCCAGTAAGTATCTAACTTCCATTTTATACTCTTTGCAAGAGTCATGACAGACCAAAAATGCAGTAGTGCTGCCATATCTGATCTAGAGGTGTCCTGTCCTCACTTGCCTGTTTTGATACTGTTCAAAATCGTCAACGCAGTTATGCGAGTAAGAAACTATAATTCACAATAAAAAGTCATTCACACTAGCATCTCTCTCATCTTGTGTTTCCGTGGCATATTTTTGTGACGAAAGATTACTGAATTCGAGCAGCCTTAACCTTTACATTTGAGACCCGTCATACCACGTACACATGAGGGAATCCTCATTACCTAAACATTCCATTAGTAAGAAGTAACTTGCACTTGTCAGCTTCATCACAAGAGTTGCTGCTTTGGAATGCATTCTACTCCCGGTAGAATGTATTCCAAATAATTCCAATCTCAGCTAGGGTTAACCGTTATCTTTCCTTCATAATACAATTAACTTATTTTTTCCCTACATTCATAAAATACCACAAAATTACGCTCTAGACGGAGTGACTCTTGGGCTTTGTATCGAGGGGGGATTAGTATAAAAATTGCTAATTATACCCGACATCCCGAAACCTCTTTTCGATTCGTAGTTTCTGCTGTTCCCTCTTCCGGCACTACGAAAAACTTATTATTCTTGTCGTCAGGATTTGACGGAAATATTGATCTTCACTGTCATCGCATGTCGACATCAGCGAGTTGGGATTTAGCCGAAGATTACGAGGATTTAGCCCAGTAGTCACTGTGATTCCAAAGAGGTTTTATTTTTGAAATCTTCAACAGTGGACAATTTCACTTTTTGTACAACTAAAAGAAACGGAAAAATTTAAAAGTACATCAGCAGTAAAATATTATTAATCTTTCTATATCACTTGGTTGAAATTCTTTCGGCACGAACATTATTCTAGCAATAATTCGTAATAATCTGAAAGACCTCGATCTTGGCACTAACTTGTATACTGGGCTCGCGTCTGTAAATTTGTTGGTAGCAAAAGCATTAGCTGAAGTAGCAGGGGAAGGGTTGGTTTACCTGTGTCTCTTTGACAGTTTCACTCACGTCGGTTGTTTCTCAGAAAATCTACGCAATTTTGGCATTGATTTATTGCATATTTTTCCTTAAGACATCCATGACCTTTCTTTTTCTAATAACAGATGGTTTTCTTCGGAATGCGGTCGGGCCAAACCCCTGGGCTGAATTTTGTTAATGATATAAAGCGGTGAATACTTTAAATAAACATAGTAAGAATTCTTCTTTGGAATTTGGGAAATTTTAGAAGACCATAAATCTTGTCATATTGCCCCAGAGGCAACTGGGTGTATAGTGATGAAAAACGTATTACGAAATCATAATGGATTCTTCTTTGCTTTTATCGGGTACTAATATTCACAGAGTCTTCTCCAAGCATACCGTATAGCTTTTAATTATTATTTACAACGCGTTCTTTGTAATCTTCGTTGCTTAATTATTTTCCCGGGTATTTTTCACTGTTTAATTTTAATTATTTCTTTCTTGAAATTGTGATTAGACGTGCTCACAAAGTACAGCAATGAAGCAAGATTTTCACCCTGTTATATCAAATACATTAACTTCATTTAAAAAAAAAAACACCGATTCCCGGTTGATCCCTGATGTTAAGAAACATTGAGCCTCTTCATTACATTGATGAGTGACTGGCTGGAAATACCACGGCGTTGTAAGCTTGGATGTTTGGGTAAAGTAATAATTGTTCAGAATTGTTAATCGGAAAATCTGAGCTCCAAATCGCTTATATTTGTATTCCCTTTCGCGCAATTACCCTTTGGGAATGGTCGGAATACATCTGCCCCCCCCCTCATATATGAGTTAATCTGTATGACGTGTATCACTAAACCATTGCCACTCCGACAAAATATCTTACAATACAATATTTTCTGGTTTTAAGTAATCTGCAATCTGTTGATAAGCCTTAAAAAAAGAATCTGTCAACCAGACATATATATAAAACAGAAACATAGTGGTTAAATGGGATATTTAATAGCGAGTAAGAGTGTTTGCATATCCCGTTGATTTCGTTATATTCACTTACGAAAATATGCCCTTGAGAAAAAGTATGAATACACCTCGTCTCCAAATACTGATTAAATAGTAAGACTTGTATACTTAATCTATAATATCTAAAAAAAACATTAAAAAAATCGATCTAAAAATATTTTCTGGTTTTAAACGCTATTGATTGATAAGTTTTAGAAAAGGAATAAATTAATCAATCTAAATTCGGACCGTGTAATTTAAGCATTCTCGGTGATCTATCAGGAGCATTCTCTTGAAGTGCGAACGATGGATTCCGCGATTTTCTTTCTTCGTTCTCGCTTGATATTTTAACAAATGTAATTACTCTATGTTAATCTAATTTCTAAAACAAATAATAAGTATAAGCAGGCTAGTTCTGGGTATGACGATAAACTACGACCGACAGTAAGGCCTCTGATAGGGAGATTGCAGTTTTTGAGAAGGGTTGAACCACCTCATAAATACTGTTGTTCTCATGTCCACCCTGACCCGGGGTGGTAGCACCTGTAAAGACCCTAGATAAATAGTCAACCCTCAAACAACAAACAAAATACTATGAAAGTATAACAATTTTATAGCAAAATTACCAGCAACACCTATTTATAATACCATGACAAGCGATACATTTTATAGCAAAATGATTAACAATATATTTTTATAACACAGTTACTAGCAATATATTATTGCAACAAAATTACTAGCAATATATTTTTATAGTGAAATTATAAGCAAACACTTTTATAGTAAAATTAAAAGCAATAGATATTTTTAAAATAAAATTACCAACAATACATTTTATCAGTAGTTGAAGACATATAATTGCGTTGAAAATATTTATATTTCGCTATTAAATAAATGATAAATATTGATAAGCCGCTAAAGGTAATCAGCCAAACAAGCAACATGAAATAACACTTTCATGATATTAATCCACCTATTATCCTATAATTTCTTAATGATATCAAACTGTGCTCCAAAATATGACTTCAACAAAACTATAACGAAACTCTCATATCAATGCCCTCAGTAATTATGCCCGCATAATACATGTCAATACTAAATATCACCCAATTTATATTCAACTGTGAATAACATATATTTTTATTACTTCAAACTCCCAAGAAAATTAAATTTCTTTATTAAATGACTGAAAAGGAGTTGATATGTCGTTAAACAAAAAAAAAGAAGAAACAAAACAAACGAATAAACAGTGAGACGCGTTATGAGATTTTAAATATCAAAGTGGAATTTTGGACATATCTTGTTGGATAGCATTTGAGAAACAAAGAATTACATAGCTATAGGGAGAGGCGATGAACATTAGACATCTCAATCAAGAAGGTGATTCAAACAAAATGCTGATGTATGGGTTTCTATCTCTAAACAAATGTCTTAGTGCATGTGAACATCAAAGACTTCCGTTTGTGATTCTGTATATTTCTTGAAACGATAGTATCGTTTCTGAAAACGTTTTTGAAGCTTATTCCGGAATTTCCTTCACAAATATCGAGAGGTCTTGCTGAATGTCATAGGAGTTAGTAGATATTTCTCATTTCTGAGACATTTTTTCACTTCTGGAAAAAAAAACACCCAAAATTCCCGGGATCTATCTCTAATAAGATAGGTCGCCTACGTTTTTACTAGCTAAGAATTTGTGATCGTGTTATCATAGTGAATAATCCATTCCTCAGGACAGCGTTATGTTTGTTTGTCCAAAGAATAGATTCTCCTAACGCTTTCAGCACATCCAAATAAACAACGGGGTTGATTATTTGCCGTTGTGTTAAGAATTTGCTGCAAGCTACCCCAATATGACCAATGAAACACACAAGAATAACGTTAACCTGTGAGCGAGACGTTCGTACTTTTTTTGAGAACGAGGTGAATTATTGTTTTTCTTTCACTTATTCTGGGGTTTTGTTTTTGACATCTATTCCAAATCCATATTTTTTTTTAGCAGTAATGATCCTATCAAACGTATCTGTAATATTAAAAGTTTCAGATGAAACGTGAAGCCGAGAGTGTTTTTATTTTTGCTCATCAGTCAAGGTTAGATGTACCTTATTTGAGGAAATTTTCATTCACAAATCATGCGACAGAATCTATTACACTGCTTCTCAATTCATATCCCGCTTTCTTTTATCAGTTGCACACTTAATTTTGAATCAGAACATACCAATGTTCGCTCCCTGTCCACATTTAGGTTTATTCTTTTGGTTTCGGCAGACGTTTTCTGGTATCACAATCTAAATATTCTCAGACTTCCATAAAGATCCTCTGCCAGTTAAAACATTAGATATCTTCAAAATACAGCAAGCGTTCACTAACATTTTGTTCAAATTAAACTTGAAATTAATTTACTTCTTTCGATTTTTTCATTCGTTTATTATTCAATTTCAACAGATTCTGATCACTCATTTTCATATAACTACCTTTACAGCTCGACAACGAATGACTTAGCTGTTTTGCCTCTTATGGAAACAGCAGAATGAAAATATCAGGAAATGCTAGAGTACAAATATTTTTTCTCGTACATTAACCCAGCGAGATGCTGCACACATTGAATTAAATTTTCCTGACCTGCTGTCGCTAATAAAAATGCAAATCTTGGATACAGAATATAATTAATATTTATTCGGCCTATTAAGTGTAAAATTAATTGGATTGTTTGACATTAACATCTAATTGATTTCTATGTTTAATTCCCGCAATTCTTGTTTTGGAATTGACGGGCGGAACGACACGGCTGGAGTTTGAGTAACAAGTAAATATTTACGGACACGAAATGCTATAACAGCCGCTCTAGAAGAATAGACTAATATGGTTAATGACCCACTAACTAGTCAACTGTTTACGCACAGCTAATCCTGATGAGAACCGGTTTGTGGCCTTTCTGAAAATGTATAGATAATTAGTGGACCACAGTTTGGAATCTATTCACCAATATTTTTCTATGCCATTTACCACTTAGCAATAAACATCTCTCTCTCCCTCTTAGCAATAAACATCTCTCTCTCTCTCGCTCCCACTTAGCAATAAACATCTCTCTCTCTCTCTCACTCCCACTTAGCAATAAACATCTCTCTCTCTATCCCACTTAGCAATAAACATCTCTCTCTCCCACTTAGCAATAAACATCTCTCTCTCACTCCCACTTAGCAATAAACATATCTCTCTCTATCTCCCACTAGCAATAAACATCTCTCTCACTCCCACTTAGCAATAAACATCTCTCTCACTCCCACTTAGCAATAAACACCTCCCTCCCCTTAGCAATAAACAATATCTCTCTCTCTCTCTCCCTACTTAGCAATAAAACATCTCTCTCTCTCTCACTCCCACTTAGCAATAAACATCTCTCTCTCCCACTCCCACTTAGCAATAAACATCTCTCTCACTCCCACTTAGCAATAAACATCTCTCTCTCTCAATCCCACTTAGCAATAAACATCTCTCTCTCACTCCCACTTAGCAATAAACATCTCTCTCTCACTCCCACTTAGCAATAAACATCTCTCTCTCTCACTCCCATTTAGCAATAAACATCTCTCTCCCACTTAGCAATAAACATCTCTCTCTCTCACTCCCACTTAGCAATAAACATCTCTCTCTCTCTCACTCCCACTTAGCAATAAACATCTCTCTCCCACTTAGCAATAAACATCTCTCTCCCACTTAGCAATAAACATCTCTCTCTCTCACTCCCACTTAGCAATAAACATCTCTCTCTCTCACTCCCATTTAGCAATAAACATCTCTCTCCCACTTAGCAATAAACATCTCTCTCTCTCTCCCACTTAGCAATAAACATCTCTCTCTCTCACTCCCACTTAGCAATAAACATCTCTCTCCCTCAATAAACTCCCCATATATATATATATATATATATATATATATATATATATATATATATATGAAGTTTGATTCAAAAGACCGAGAGGGTTTGTGTTTCATTGTATTTTCCAAATCAACTTCTGAGCATTGTGACAAAGTTGTGGATAATCTGCTTGAATATCATATTTTTTTATTATTTTGTTAAAGTATTTTGTTTTGTTCCAGGACCAATGTGATGTCTGTGTGTTAGAAATCCTTTGTCTAAATCCAGATATCCTTTGGAAAGCTGTTTGAAAATATGATACAGACTACTCTTCGATGATTAGTCGCGACTCTCTGGATTTATTAATTATAAAGATCTATACTAAATTTTGTTACATTTACTATCTAGAAATGTTTGCTAAAATATTTAACCTATTAGTACATGGCATCCAATAATTTACAGGGTGCCTTACCTGTTATTTAAAATCAGCCAACTCTAAGATTACCATAAATCATTAAGGTAGATTAGACAATAGGAGATATTCCTTTGATGAGACGTTATGCCGTAATGGATTAATTTTTGTTATTGTTATTATTTTGCCTGTAATGTCTATCTATCTATCTATCTATCTATCTATCTATCTATCTATCTATCTATCTATCTATCTAGCTAGCTAGCTAGCTATCTAACTATATATTTATATATATATATATATATATATATATATATATATATATATATATATATATATATATGTATATATATGTGTGTGTGTGTGTGTGTTTATGTATTATTTAATAGATTAAAACAAAAGCATGACGAAAATCAGCACACAACAAGTGAGTACTCACTAGTTATTTACCATCGCTTTAAGAGTCAGAACGTAGTACTGAATTATGACAGCAATTGTGTAGCGATTTTTAACGTGTTTTTGTTTTAATCTACTGTAATAAATAATAATAAACTCTGAGCCATTTTAAAAAAATTAAATGCTACTGTTGAATTATATTCCATTTGTATTTATCCCATACCTATATATACATATATATATATATATATGTGTGTGTGTGTACGTTGTAAATTCTAAGCCTCCAGAACGTATCTGCTATTATTTTATCCTCATAGAGAATCATTTTAGTCCTTCAGCAATATGGCTGATGGTAACCACCAGAAGACTAATTTATTGCGCCTTCTGTGTCAGATCTACTACTGACATAAAATAGAATGATTATTTTGAATAAGTTATTCGTTCAGTTTCTACAATGATTGATTTACTATCTTGCCAGATGCTTCTTTCTTGTTAGATTCCCTCTTACACATATATAGATCCACCATTTATCCGTCCACTGAATGCTGCTGCCATATTGATTTTCTAAGCGTAGCATAGATGTGGCACAAGGCCGAAAGTATGGGGCACCCAGTGAGGATCTAACTCACTATTCAGTCGTAACTGTTTTAGCGAGACAAGCTTGATAACCATTACACCACGTCGAGGTGCCCAGAATGCTGCTGCCATATCTGGAGTGATGCTCCGTCTATGCATCGACAAAATCTAAAGAATTATTCTGTCATTTTAACGGTCCTGACTTGGCACATCGACTTTACTCACTTTCCCTTTGTGTTTTCTTTCCTCATTTCTCCTCACTGATGATTTCTCATTCGCCTCAACTTCAAATAACGCCATATGTACAAGAGGTATTATCAAATTCATAAGGGTGAAATGATGAAATCAATTTGATCGTATCTGAATACACACAAATTTCCATATTTAAAATAAGGTGCGTTTCTTGAAAATGACTGAGACAGTGAAATGTACTTGAACAAAGCAATAAGAATTTATGAACTTTTGACAGGTTTACCAACAATTAAGGTCATAATACTCGAAACCCTTTTTGAAAAATTGAAAAACGAAATAATTAAATAAACACACTAAGTTTGTACGTTCCTTATAAACCATCTTTTTGGATTAATACTTTCTGCTTAAAATATATTCTCTCTCTCTCTCTCTCTCTCTCTCCCCCCCCCATATATATACCAGAGAATAATGCTCCATATTGCAAAAGCATATATATATATATATATATATATATATATATATATATATATATATATATATATATATATATATATATATATATATATAATATGGATATATATATATATATATATATATATAAATATCCTGCTTTTGCAATATGGAGCATTATTCTCTGGTATGTTATTTTAAATATTGTCCGTTTGGAGTTATTTACTTTTACATGGTTAACATACACACAGATACACTCACAATCACACACACACAAGCACATATATATGTGTGTATGTGTACGTATGCAGGTATGTAATCATTTATATTAAATATTATGTTACAATTACAATTTTAACTGTAAGAGAGAATGCTAAAATATTCTCATCGCGATATAATCAAGAAATGATTATATAAATAATTGATATTTGATATCAGTTCCAATTCTTTGAAAGATATGAGAGCCTAGAAGTGTTTATCACTCACTCGTATTATATTTATCTTTATAGCAATGTTCAATATTTACTTTTTGTTGACCATAAAGAGAAATTAGTCCTTGCGAGGCAAATTTTCATTTTCCTTTAGACCAGATCATGTGTTTTGGGCCACTGATAGCCTACCGTATGTTTGGGGTTGAACTATACGGTAGATCTAGTCCTAACTCATAATTTTGAGCTAAAAATCTTGAAGTCGAGTTGTACGCCAGATCGACTTGTGCATTGGTATTTATGGTATATTTATTACCGAAATAATTTCAATAAATTTCAATATAATTCATTAATTATCGGATTTTTGTCCCCGAGTTTATAATATTATTGCTCCCCTCTGCTATGTGTTGTTCACACTGAGTTGGAGAGTATGTATTATTCAAATGTCTTATTTCAATATCAGGCAATTAATTGTGTATCTATATGTGGTTGTGTGTGCAATAAATGGTAAAATCATATGTACATAACAGACATACAAAACATACATACGCATATAAATTATTTATGTGTTTTACAATATCACATGCAGACAGCGTGTGAAGAACACAGATGTTGTTTTAAAATATAGATTCAGAAATCAATAGTTATGGCCTGGAATCAATTGGGGAGGGTAAATACCCTATGAAAGAATAAAAATAGGATTTTTATAGTAAAAATACCAGGAACACGTTTTTGAAAAAAAATTACCAGCAATATATTTAACTCTCGACAAAAACCCTCTTTACAAAAATACGACAATGAAACCTGACCTATAAACTGATTTCTTACAAAGAATATATATTTCATACATACGAACCTATCCTAAAATTTTGTCGGCATTAAATAACACATTGGGGTTGATATGCTGTAAAACAAAGAAACTAACCTTGAATAAACTGGTTGTTATTTGTGTTACTTAAGTAAGCAAATATTCACCTGTTATAGATGTATCATTTCCGAGTTCGAATCCCAGTCAAGATCGTTATATTTACATAGGCACAAATAACCTGGGGAAAGGTATGAAATCATTTCTCCTACCCAAGCTATGAATTGAATAACAGGGCAGTCTGGGTTCTGTAGCCTTAGTTGGCAACCAGCTTACCCCAGAAAGAAATAGTAAACTGCTGCGGGAAATAAATCTTCTGCCTCGTCAGTTATGTAACGAAAGATACATGGTCACCCAATCGTTTATCACGTGTGACACTTAATTGACTGATTATAACATTCATGTTATATATGTATATCCAGAAAATATATTTTCCACTTAAAATTTCGAAACAATTTTTGGAATCTAATAAAAATAATAAAATATAAAACTGCTAAACATTTCAAGGATTCGTTTAAAGTTAGCTGGTACAATACGCTAGCTGAAATGAAACTGAGAATATTCCCATTAATGTATTGATTTTTGCTCGCTGAAATAATTGCGATTCACGCACATCTCGATTGCGAATAAACGGTTTGCCTGAGATGTCTTTAGCTAAAGAACACGAATCGTTTCTCTCTGTTAAATGGTGCAGAAAATATGTTTCTCTGCCGAAAAATTTACAAAAAATTGCATCATTATTTAGGAAACCCACTTTAGCCTGACATAAGATCACAGCAATTGTATACACCATGAGTTAGGAAATATTTGCCCTGTATAAAAGATAACATGCTTTCGATAGAGATCACCATACTATTTTTATCGTTAATATTTTCATAGAGAGCTTGATGATGTTTACCTGCTGATTAACATGTGAGATCCGTAGTAACCATGAAACTACTGATCTAATTACATAATTATTCTGAGATATATACTTACATACATACACACATATACACACATATACAAACATTTACATATGTATACATATATATATATATATATATATATATATATATATATATATATATATATATATATATATATATATATATATATATATATATACACGTACACATACGAGTTTGTGTGTGTGTGTGTGATAATGTGTGTTTTTTTTTAATTGAATCTATTTATGTGTTGCATATGTGAGTTTGGGAGAAAGGTTTCATGCTTTTGGGATAATCAAACAAACATGTTTTTTTTATATTGAATCATATTTATGCTTGCTTTTTTATTTTTGGCTATGTTTGTTGTGGCATAAGGAAAGAAATTCTCCTCTGTGTCGAACTCACTTTGGGTGTAACTGATCTCACACACACAAACATACATAAATTTTCATACATAGGTACATACATATGCTTTATAGTTCGCACAAACGCATCAATATAAACAATCCGAGATTAGACGCAGATTCACGTCCATGCGTTCAAGCATACATAACAATGTTATTTCGGTGTTGAGATTGTAAGTAGCGAAATTCTGTCAATAAAGAGCAGGTTGGAGTGTTCTTGGCACTTTTAAAATCGGCAGAGGAGAATTTTCCACTCCCACCACCAAAAATATTTAAATACAAACAGGCATAAAAAGATTCATTTTTTTTTAAATAAACAAGTTTGTCTGATGAAACTAAGGGTCAAAATCTCATATCCATACGACTGAATATGTTAGCTCCATCACTGATATTAAGCAGTTTCCAGTAAATACTGCGCATATAAAAAATATATATATATATATATATATATATATATATATATATATATATATATATATATATATATATATATATATAATGCGCAGACAGTACTGTCTGTATCACAGCACTTCTGTGCAACTAGACAATCAAGACAGTATTAATACCGCTGAGCTATCATCATTTGGAAGAATGAGGTAGCTAAATCTAGCGTATTGTTTTTACAGATGTAAACAAATGTCAATCAACAGGATGCCCCATTCATTTTACTGAAGAGCTTCGCATTAATGCAGATGGCTCTTATCTGTAGAGTTTGCTTGTCATTCAACAGTGCTATATATATATATATATATATATATATATATATATATATATATATATATATATATATATATAGTTCTCTAATCATTTTCATGCTGGAATTCATCAAGGAATGAGCTGTAAATTTTACTGCACATGTACTTTCGTTCTCCTTCAACACTGAATGAAGAAATACTGCATAAATATAAATGTTTGATTGCAGAAATATATATATATATATATATATATATATATATATATAGAGAGAGAGAGAGAGAGGGAGAGGGGAGAGAGAAAGAGATGCGTGTAAAATAGCCGGGTCACTATAGCGCTCAGTAAGTACCTGATCCCTCATGCAATCTTCTTACAAGAGCTATATCTGTCCAAAAATTGAGTACAGTTGTCATATTTGGGTGGACTGCCCAATCATCACTTTCCCATCTAGATAGAATTCAAAATCGTCTCCAATCCTTTTTTTGTGACTAATTATTTTCCACCCATAAACCTCTCTCTCAGGTGGGCTGTGGCGAAAATCACTATACTGTATAGCTATTACCATGAAAAGTACTCAAACTAGTTTCCTTGGTTCACCATGCCACTTATGTTGGAGAAAACCACCCATATTCCCTCCGTATTCCTTCAGTCAGAAGTCAGTTTCATTCAAAGAGCTGCTTTCACTAAAACACTGCCCTGCAGAACTAAGTCTCAAGATGATATTTCCCTGATCACTACAATCTTAACTTTTTTTAGTGTATTGTTAATTGTTATCTCCCCTTTCTATCCGTGTAAAGAGCTACTCTCAAACAATCCCAAAAATACAAGCAAAATCAAATAGTAAATCTAAATTGATCTTTGATACAAAAAAAAATAATCTTCAATAAATGTAAATAATTATAACTTAAGAGGTCGCATCGTTAACCCTAGAAAGCTAACCAGCAATTAAAGTTACACCACTACTAATCATGGGGTAATCATATCCGATTTTGAAAATATCCCAAAAAAAATATTAAATATAAATCTGTAGTGGAGATATTTTACATGCAGGCACTTCACACTCTGTACTTTCAGTTAACATTAATAGTAACCGAAAACAGATTATTTAAGTAAGAAAATAAGGTACTGATAACTTTAATTAAAAATAGGAAAATTTGCGCTGGGTAATATATACCCAGGGTTAGTGTTCTAGGGTTAAAAAATATATTCTCAAATCGTTTACGTCAGAACACACATAGCATACCTCCCGACAATGACGAGTTCTACGAAATATACCGTTGTCCTTACCTGTCCTGCTGATAACTTAAGAATGGAAAGTGTTTCTTGTAATTTTCGATCAAAATGAACTTAGGGCAGTATCTGAAAGAATTTCCTCCTTGTCTGAAAAGAATTATTTGTAATTTGTAAAAGTTAATCAAAACAATTTTTTTAATTATATATATATATATATATATATTTATATATATATATATATATATTAAGAGAGACAGAGGCTGACAGTGAAAGAGAATTACATAGAGTAAGAAAGAGAAAGTGTAATAACGTCAGCTGTTTGTTTTCCACTTGAATTTTGAACATTTTATAAGTATTTGTGTTAATTTTTATATTGTGATAAGGTATATTTCTCATAAGTTCTCTAAATATGGAGTGTCTATGTAATAATATTCTTGCTTTTGTGCTATATTATCTAATTGATTTTTGCTTTTACGAATTTCGTGTGAATTTGTCGGTTTAGCAAATGGTTGATTTTTTTTCCTTTTCTGGGAACAGCCGACCATCACAAAAAAATAACCCCTGCGTTTTCATCAATAAAAGTATAAATGTTTACAAGAAGCTGAGAATACATATTTAACTTATCGACTTGTGTAAACCATGGTAATGTATTTCTGATTCAACAGAAGCTGCCATATTGCTTATTACTTGTTTACCTTTTAGAAACGATTTTTCACTACTCAAGGAAATTTTGGGATTCTCTACCATATATTCTGTTTTGTTCTAAATGAATCTCAGACAATTACCTTTATCTCCTTGCTTCATTTCAATATCTCAAATGTGTAGTTTGCATCTTGGGCTGTTCATCTTGCTGCCAACCATAGAGTCTATCTTCTTACAATTAATGGTTATGTTTTTCTTCCCATTTTCATTTGCGACTTGTCTAGACATTCCAGTAGTTTCCTTTTTGTGTCTGCCATCAACACACAGTTATTTTCTTATATTATGTTAATAAAAATATATCAGTCATTTATAAAATTTGATAAGATTTCTAGTTCTTTTAGTGTAGGGAGACAATGGTGTATACAGTACTAGTGGTGTCACAGGAATAACGGTTCTTTTGACCCAAAGCATTTTGTTCGGACATGAAGGTTAAACGTTACCCCCAAAATAATATTCCTTTGGAAATATCGTCTTTTATTATCAACCTTTATTATTTTTCAAACTTTTCTTATTTATATGTAGAGGTTTCAGAAATAAAACACCGTCAATTTGATAACGCAATAATGAGTACATTAAATTTTTAAAAAAATATCTTTCCTATTTCATCTATATTCATGTAGATTCAAATATATACAATAATATTCATTACCTAATACATTAAAATAGTTGAAACTCCAAGACTCACCGAAAGAGTTGCAATGTATTATCCCAGAGTAATATTCTAGTTATCGAAAATTACATGTAAAACTTTACATTTGTTTCTGGCTTCACTTGAGATGGTGAAGCCTGAAAATATATATCGATATTCCTGTAGCAAAATTTCTGAAAACCCCATTTAATTTCTATTTATTGGCGATTATGTATCCTAACTGCAAATTAATATTTCTCGATGTGTAAGATGTTGTCGTTTTTAAATTAATTTAATCAGAAGAAAACCAACTAATTGTTCTGGTCCTTGGCCAACGTATATATAAGAACTTTCTAAAAATAACGGGACTGCATATGTTTTTTTTTTTTTTTTTTTTAAGCGTTTCACCCCAAGCAAAGCGGGAAGCCACTAGGGCGCAAGGGGTTACAGAAAATTTGGAGCAAGATTAGATAGGAGTGATAGAAGAAAGGATGAGAAGAAGGGTAGTGGATAGATCAAAGTAACTGGAGATGTCGATTGACATTACATTTGAATAGCTGGAGATTATAGCTCTCAGGGAAACTGGAATAGGGAAGGGAGTTCTACAGGCGAGAGGTGCGAGACATGAAGCTATTGGAGTAGAAGAGACGGCTACATTTAGGAGTTTCGACAGTGAAAGGGTGAGAGCGTGATGCCAGCCTCGTAGGGCGCTTGAATTCATGATGTCTGGGAACCAGCGAATGCAGCTTCTCAGAGCAATTACCATGAAAGTATTTGTAAAACAGAGAGAGGCGACGGCGTGTCTGTGAGAAAGTGACTGTAGACGAGATGCCAGAGCAGGGCCAATTATATTGCATATCCGCCTCTGGAGCCTATCTAGAACCCCGAGGCAAACAGAAGGGGCTCCAGACCATATATGGCAGCAATACCCCATGCAAGGGCGAATTGTTGATTTGTAGATCTGGAGGATAGATTCCGGGGAGAAAAATTTCCTGGCGCGGCACAGGGAGCCAACTTTCCTTCCGGTGGTGTGAGCTATGGGCATTGTCAACATTGAGTTCTTGCCACAGGGCCAGACTATAAATCAGTACGTCTGCAAAGAGATCCTGTGGCATTTGATTCGCTTAGTGTGCCAGATGATACGAGAGTTATGGCAGGACAAATAGTGGCTGCTTCAACACGACAATACACCTGTTCAGAAAGCCCTGAGCAGTTGGCAGTTCCTGGTCGAGAAGAACATCACCGTACAGGAATTAACCCTCCCTATTTAACTGATTTTGCTCGTTCATCAAGTGGCCCAGTTTTGAAAGCGTGGAGGAAATCAAACGGGGCGTAACAACGGAGCTGAGGGTTATTCCAACAAGAATGCTTTCAGCAGTGTTTAGAACCGTGGCAAAGATGCAAAAGTACATTAGACTTTGAAGAGGAAACCATGTAGTTTGTTGTTTGGAACTGAAATGAATTGTGGCACCAGTTACGTTACTTTTCAAATAGAACTCATGTAAGAACTGTCAGAAAAGCGAGTTATTATATCAAGATTTTCATTACTGGCATATCAAAATATTATGCGATAGGGGAGATTAGAAATCAAATGACTAAAAAACTATATGATAATTCGCCATGATTCAAGGTGAAAAAAAGTTACAAATATAATCGTCTTAAACATAAATAAAATATTCTCAGTTTTCAGTCTTTTGTTTCAGAATTCTTTCACATTCAGGGACAAACATTAAAATACTTAAAGAGAAACGCCCTGGAGGCAGTAAAAACTTTTTATGCTATCGACCTATTTACTTACAGTTCCAATCAAAATCTGAATATTTGCATTAACCAGAACAAATTCATTTCTTCATTTTTTTCAGTGATAATATCATGACGTAATAAAAAACAAAAACAAAAAAAAAAACGAAAAAAAATGCCGGTAGTTTCATGTTTTTGTGATCGACATGCCGTGTTCAAATGCTGACCATACAAATTTCCTTAACTTTTTACAACGAAAAAGGCATAAATCCTCCTCCATCTATACATGGGTTGAATATCATGACAGACTGGACCCCCTTGCCTTGTGTGGCAGCCTACAGAGAAGAAAAGAACAAATCTAAACGACGAAAAACATAAATACCGAAGCAAGTGCATATTTTAGCATTGATAGTAATTCTGAAATTCAAAACCAATCTGAAAAGTAGATTATCATAACGTCAGGTTATCTTCCATTCAATGCGCCAATTGCTAGAAAGAGTATACGTTGAACCCTTACGACTATAATGGCCTGCGCGCCTCGTTATCGAACCGTAATATCTTCAAAAACTAATACTTATACTAATATTTATACTAAGGATATAAAAATAAAGAAATAGCTAGTTGAATATTTTGAACATTGAAATGCGTTTTCCCGCCAGTTACTTACCTGTCTGTTTCAAGGCTATCTGAAATGTAATATATAGTAACATTTCTACAAATGTAAAATTATTTATTTCATAGAAGTATATGAACTATTTTTCCCAACATAAAACAACAGTTGAATTATCTTCACTTGAACAACAGAAGTAAGTCAGTCAACGATTCGATAAATTTATTTGAGACTTACTGCTGTGCAAAGAGGCGTTAGATCTAGGGTCGAAATAATTTGTATCAACTAACGTATCACGCATCAAAATTTACTCTCATGAAAATGACAAGATTTCTGAAACCCCGAAGGAAGTATCTATGTAAACTGAAGCGACTGTGACCTCCACAATTTCTACTTTGATGCACAGTTTTCTTCTGGCTTCAAACCAATACAAATTGAAGCTGTAATCCCCGAAATTGTTGAACCTTTGCAAATGACATACTTTGTGTGTGTTATTCAATTAGGTTCATGTCGACGACTGCAACATGCACACAGCAGGGACAGACAACTGTAACCAATTAGAGCTAATTGAATTTTGAGCTTGAGGTTATGTGTCTGCATAAAGGAAAGGCCGAACAAACAGATTACAATTCATATATCACCGTTGAAAAGGGACGGCGGTGTTAAAAACCGTCTGCATATAAGAGATATTGCTAAGATATTAATTTAAATGTGACTGAGGACAGTTTGTATCCCTACATGTCTAATTAAGTGAAAGAATGTAGGCAATAATGTTGCTACAAGTCAAAAGCGGTTTTTAGTATATATTTTTTAATGCTTATTAGATTTTTGAGGGTTATCTAAAGCCAACATATAAGTTGGATTGAAATTTAATAATATGTATAAAAATACACACACACACACACACACATATATATATATATATATAATTATTTATTTAAAAATATGATTCCATATTTACATAAGAGTTTCTCTATGTTTCAAAGTTATATTTCTCATGTTTTCAAATTTTTATATTTCTTTATTCATATATATATATATATATATATATATATATATGAATAAAGAAATATAACAATTCGACAATAACATTTATAAATAATTATTCCATAGCGTATGATACCCGACACGTATTTTCCTAATCTGAAAATAAAATATCTTTATTAAAAATGAAAGCAAAACAACAATTCTCATTAACAAATAAATCGCCTAAAACGACTGATAATTATGCACCAGACCTATATATATATATATATATATATATATATATATATATATATATATATATATATATTATTTTACTTAATATTAATATATATATATATATATATATATATATATATATATATATATGTATACACTCAGATAATTTTTAATGCAAAGTTTGCATGCAAGTATATATATATATATATATATATATATATATATATATATATATATATATATATATAAAAATTGCATGAACAATTATCTGATTGTATACATACATGCCTCTCTCTCTCTATATATATATATATATATATTTAGATTAATTATATATATATTTATATATATTATATATATATATATATATATATATATTTATATTAAATTAATTAATATTTGATATAAAATTTATATATTACTAATATTTTATGTATTAATAATATACGCATCAAGACGTGTAATATATATTTTTCAACTTTAAACATCTTATACTTAAAGTTTTTACTTAATATTTTCTTCACCGTTTCTTAATGATTATAATAAAACATCAGCAACTCATCGAACCTGGATGGAGCTATTAAGTTCTCTACGAACTGCCACAATTAACCAATCACTGTAGCGCAAAAGGCCCATTCAGCCTCGTTTTCGTTTTTATTTAAACCTGAATTTTCTTTCATCGGGAATACAAATCTAGCCAATTAAACACTTTTTCAATGCCTTTTTTAATCCCTAATCCCTTACAATTATGGTGCATTCATAATTTTTACAGCGTATAAATTTCGAGCCCCTAAATGTAACTTAATTGCTACACTTTCTGTCACCTTTTCTTTTATTTTGATCGCAAAAGACACATTAACTTGCTACACAATGGCTATGTTTTCTTTAGCGCAGAGATGCTTTTCTTCCTTCTTTTCAACCCTTTTGTGAAATATCTTTAACCAGAGACAATTGCATATCCCTTACGTTTCGAGGTTTCGTTATGGAAAAATAAAGCGGATTGTTTTGTCATTCATATAATATTTCATGATGCCCACTGCAAACTTGCATTACTTGTAACATCATTGCCTCGACAGATTTCAATAGAGAACTTAAGAAAAATATAACAACCATACCTTTTCTGAATAAATGGTAAATTTTGAATTAAGCAAATATATTGTAATTTTACATACGTTTATTTTCGTGACAGGATTTTACCAAATAAACATTAATACAATTATCTCTGTCTAATCTAATTTATTTTATGTAAGGGTTTAGTATTTATTTTTAATTCTTGGTTGAATATTTTAATAATTTTTCTTCCTCTAACTTCTGTCTGTATGGCAAGTTCATTATTTCGTCCGCCAAATCATTTTATATATTGGAGTTAAAACAAAATCACATGCGTTATCCGTACATTTTCTTTTGTCAAGAGATTTATGTAATGACAAAAATAAGTAGCATTCTGAAATTACAATATCTGGTGAATACTGTAAGTGACTGTAAAATTCTAAATCAAGCAGTAACAACCTGTCTGCCTGTTCGCAGTTTTATGTACTCTGGTGTTATAGGGAAAGAATATTAGACCTTTTTTCGGCTTCTATACTGCTGCCATTGTGGGAATCAGTCGTTTGGTTCTATGACAAAACTCTCAGTAGAATATTTCCTACCAATCCAAATACTTACATAATATGCATTATTAAATTCATCTGAAAGACGTATGCTAAGGGTGTTTATGGGTGTATTTTCAAGCGGACCAGTTCTACCCAAATCTTTGCTCTTCCACTGTGTTGAACATTTTCCCTTCCGTCATATTGAGAATTCCAAATATACCGCAGGTTGGGATCTCTACAGACTAATAACATCCAGATGTCACCTTCTTGACAAATCGAAAATGGGGAGATTCCAACCATACCACTGGTTGACCCAAGCTTGTTGAGTAAAATTGGGTAGACGGAACTATATGAGAGCCATTGATGGTTTGGTTAGCACGATGTTGCAGGACATCCTGACTGACGGTTTGAGCGCACTTCAACTGTTCATACAGATGAACACGCGCTCTCAAACAGAAGTTGTAAATAAGGTGTGCTCGGCATAGTTTCATTTAATTTCGTTTGTCAAACATTAATTTTACTTCACTTAATGTCCTCCGTATTGTAAATTTATTTTCATTGATAGCTTCGAAAATATTTTAGAGCGTTCTTAAATTAGAAATTTTGAAAACGTAAGGCTATTTTCCTCCACATTACCCCTAGTTATAAATACTTATTTCGAAGAAAATTGTTACATTTACCATGATAAACCGGCTGGTAAAGAAACGTTTTCCTTTTGTCTGTATTTATATTATCTTTTTAGAGATATATTTTATTTACATCAGGATTTTTGAACACACGCACAGACACACACATATATGTATATATATAGATTGGGTGTTTCTCTACGTTTGATAGATTAATTACCTATTATTGTTTTTTAGTAGTTTATAACACAGAACGAAGAGACAGTTCGCCAGACTTAGATTTAATTTGTTAAATTCAGAAATAGATTATATATTTAATTATGAGTTTTTCATTAAGACAGCTGCCGTGGTTCGATGTCCAAGTGCAGAAAAAAAAAGAAGATGGATTTCCCAGTGAGACTTTTGAAAAGGCCTGCTAACCAAACTGATCTGTTACATTCTTGTAATACGACGATTTTCCCCTCGTTTTCTACATTTGATGTAGGATTTTCTCAGTTACTAATTTTATTCAAATCTGTGCATTTCAATTTCGAAGTATTATTTTAGTCCATTAGTGAAGTAGAGCGTTAAAATGCATCATGTTAATTTCTCGTGTCGATTTAGTGATGACATTAATGTGATTAATATCACCTGATTTCAATTCCGTCTCAATTCTTCTTCTGAAAAAGCGATTTTAATATATATATATATATATATATATATATATATATATATATATATATATATATATGGTTTGGACAAAATAATTGGAACAGTTGCAAAATCCAATCCGATATTTCAAAGACCTATTATATTAAGAACTTTAACTAAAACTTCGTAATTGCAATTTATTTACCTAATTTACTGTCTTTATCTTATTTATTTTTAGAATTTAGTAAAATTTAAGCTAAATGCTTCATCGCTCCCAGTTCGAAAATGGGCAAATTGTTGAAATTTGCATGGCAGGAGCCTCGATCACTAAGGTTGCTGAACTGTTTGGTTTTTCAAGAGCTACCATATGAAGAACACTGATGCAATTCGAGAAACAGGGCAAGACCTCTAGCAACCGTAGCAATTCGGGCCGGATTGCAAACTTACTGACAGGGACTGACGTGCATTGAAACGCAATGTGGCAAAAAATCATCAGAGAAATGCGGCCAAAGTGACTGCTGAATTGAATAACCATCTGAATAGATCGGTTTCTACTAAAACTGTTCATTGTGAGCTCTATAAGGCTGCATATCATGGAAGAGCCGCTGTGAGGAAACCTCTTCTCTCCACTCGCAACATTCAAAAGAGGTTGAAGTGGTGCAGAGATCACAACGCCTGGTCTGCAGACCAATATAAGCAAGTCATATTCTCAAACAAGTAAAGTTTTTCTCTTTTCCAAACTTTAGGATGAGTTTAAGTGTGGAGGCTTACAACCATGACTGCCTTCTTCCAAAAGTGAAGCATGGAGGTGGATCAGTGATAGTTTAGGCCGTCATATCATGGAAATGCCTCAGTGCAATAGTTCCCTTGCATGGTAGACGGCAAAGATTACCTGAACAATTTGGGAGATCATGTTCACCGAATGGCCAAGACTTTATTCCCTGATGGTGACGGCATCTTCCAAGACGATAATGCTCCAATACATACCGCTCGAGTGGTAAATAATTGGTATGAAGAGCACGAAAGTGAGCTAGAACACATGGAATGGCCTCCCCAATCTCCAGATGTCACTATTACTGAAAATTTGTGGTGCATTTTGTAGCGACAAGTTTGTTCGCTATCATCCACCGTTGTGTCGTAAAGAGATGGAGAAGGTTTTAATAAAAAAATAACTGTTAGTCTAAAGGAGGACCAACTCCAAATTAAGTAAATTTTCTTTGAATTTAATAAGTGTTCCAATTATTTTGTCCAAAACGTGTATATATATATATATATATATATATATATATATATATATATATATATAAACCTGTGTATATTTTAAAATTCATTTGGGTAATAGAATAAAAGAGTAACCTAATAATTTCGGAAAAGAATATAATAATTTTGCAAAAGAATATATTATATATATAAAAAATTTTTTTAAAATTATGGCAATAAATAAAAAAATATATCATTTTGTGTTCTTTTTGTTAAAGATAAATATATATTATTAAAAATAAAAGTAAGAAAAAAGATAATAATGTCTACATACTACTATTCTAATAATAAAATTTTGAAAATAATAATAACGTCAATAATGTTATAAAGGTAAAAAAGGCCGCAAAATTGAATGTCTATATTACAAAAAAATATATGCAGTTATATTATGACCATGATCCAAATTTATTACGCATAAATTTCTTTTAACATATAAATCACACTTTACATAGATTATTGGCTACATATCACTAAAGTTTCTTACATATCTTCTAGTCTTTAAGCATACGGAGGACGACAATAACGCCCACAACAAATATTTATAAATAACCTAAATCACATATATACATGGATATATATATATATATATATATAGTTTATCAAACATTGACGACCACAATGCTCAACGCCTTATTCTAAATAAATAAAAAATAAAATAAAAAATAAACTAAACGGAAAATATATACACCAAAATCAAATATATGTTAATATATATATATACAAATTACAACAAAATATACAAATATAGAAATCATACTATCCTATATATATATATATATATATATATATATATATATATATATATATATATATATATATATAAAAATATATACATTAAATAATATATAAAAACAAATATCCAAAATATAACGTTACTATAAAAAGTAATAAAAATTAATAAGAATTTCTTCCATATATTATATATATATATATATATATAATGCCGGATATACATAAACATATTAAAATGTTTCGGGAATTTATATTATTTTATAACATAGGCTCTAATTAAAACTTTTTATTATTGTTTTTCTTATTTTTTTTTTTTTTTTTATATATATATATATATATAAATATATATATATCCCCACTCTCTAGTGGTTACTAGGACTTAAATATAGCTGACGTTAAACATATATTAAAATATATATATATATATACCCACTGAAAAACCACACAATCTTTTGAAATATTATATATATTATATATTTGTGTGTGAAACCCACAATCTCATTGTTTGGGCGTGCTCCTATGCATTTTGTTTGTCTTTTTGTGTGAAACAGCTGTGTAATATGAACATAACTACCCCTTTGTTTAAGGTTAAAAATTTTATATATTTTTTAGAATGAATACGAATAATAGACATATAGATCGGCCGTCAACCGGGACAACAAGGGCCGCGTCTTTCAAAGAGGAACCAGTCTGTAAATGAAACCGATTTATTTACTGCAAACAAATTTTTTTTTCTCGAAGAGATTTCTTTTTCAAAGTGTCGGATTATTTTAAAACGGAAAAAAAGTTTCATTTATCAAAATCGACAAAATATATTTTAAACGAATTTTTTTGGATCTATTTATCAGATAAGTTAACAAGTCATGACACGTGATCTTCATCCGCTATCAAAAACCCAGTAAAAAGAACACCACCAATCAAAAACATACCAAATTTGGAGTTTCTACGCCCGAAATGGTGCCAAAATGAATAACCTTAATCCAAACATGCAAAGTAATGTCCGCAGGGACATTGGTTCTCGAAAACAACATTCTCTCAGAAGGCAGGAATTACCGGGCCTTTAAAATTACATTTAAGGCAAAATATATAAACCCGTGTCCAAATATTTATTGAGACGAATGTACGGTGTTAATGAATGCAGAAGAGTATGGGGTTGATCTTTAGAATTGTCCGGAATTGGAGGAATTTCCATTGAAAGTTTTATTCAAATCCATTCTTACAGTTATTTGGTCAATATAATCATCTAATCCTTCAGGGTGATTGATAACCTGTTCTGTGTCTTCTCACAATAATTTAACGATGCAGTTCGAAAACGTCGTTGAAATCACCGAAACTGAAAATGACGTCATAGAAAGTACTTAATAGCAGTTATAACACATCCATGATAGAAAATTCATCAGACAGAGACCAGCTCCCCGAAAATCCATATGAAGATTTTCTAATAACATAATAAAAATATAATAATAATAACAATGAAATTAATAATAACAGATAAACCACTAGAAATTTAGAAGTTAACAATACTGTTTTACGTTTTAATTTTTAGCAGCGACTCGAAAAAATGCTTGGGGTCAAAGATAATCAATAAAATTAATAATAAAATAATAAAAAAAAATTAGAAATTTGCTGATGAAATATTCAAATCAGATTATTGTTTCTATATATCTCAACAACAAAGAAAACAAATGTATTTTCATACCAAACCAAAAAAAATATTGGTTGAATTGATTCGTTTTTTTCATTAAATCAACCCTAATTGTAGTTTATTTAAAGCCAGAAAAATGTTGTATGATTCTAGAAACTTTTTCTGAAGGAAATAATAAGAACAAGGCGATACTTAAAATAGTTGTAGGTTCTATCGCCAAAATAAAATATTCCGAACCGATTTTAAGAAATTTAACAGGAAATTGAAAATCAAACCTGTTCTCCAATGAAAAAAGGCCATTATCCATTCGATTGATAATTACAGACAATTCTGGGAAAATATCTGAGCAGCCCATCTTTGTATTGACCAAAATGACATTGTGGATTACGGATGAAGAAGAACGAAAATGGAAAATAAAGATTAAAAGAATGGGAAAAATATCCACAGATAATGTTAGGCAAGTAATAAATGTTATTTTAAAAGTGGAAAACCCCAGAAATTGACAAGTTGCCCAATTTATGGCAATGATCTATCATGCCAATAAAAAACATAAAAAATAAAAGATGTATCAAAAACATTTTCTTTTTGTAAATAATATATAAAACCCCGGAATGGATTGTCTATTTAGAAGATTATAAATCATACCAAATTTTGGGTAAAACAGACTACCTTTTATAAGAATTATAGATATAATTTTACAAAGAAACAATTTGAAAAGTTGATTTAAAAATTGACAAAAAACCAAAATTTCAAAATAATTAAATAAAAAACAACAAACAGCACTTTCCCCATTTTATAAACAGAAGAAATGCAGAAGAGGTTCATAAACTGCAAAGATCAACTTGATAAATAAAATGATCCTGAAAATTCTCAGGAGACGACAGGAAAAATGTCCATTTTCTTGGATTGATGATTTTAAAATTTTTATAATGTTTTTTTTTTGGACAATAAGCATTTTGGAAAATGGAGTCAAAAAATCTTTGTGGTGCAAAATAACCGTTATTTTGATAGTATATTTTTGTGAACACGAAATTCAACCTTATTGACAAATATCTCTATTGCATATCCAACTGTCAAGTAACAACAACGTGGAATCTTTCAATAATAACAATTTTCTGTCACCAATTCTGTTTTGTAATAACAATAATACAAATGAAATGAAATAACAGTTTGAATATGGTTAAAACTGAAGAAAATATTCAATGGATTACTAACATGGATGATTTCAAGTTTTTTTCCAAAGACGACAATGAAAAAAAAAAAAAAAAATTAAAGAAAATAAAAGTGACGAAATAGGTATTTAATTTTGGATTAGATAAATGTGCAAAATGTTTTTCAAGAAAGGAAAGTTAATGAACAGAAAACACCCTTAATAGATTTATATTTTGTCACAAAGATTAGGGAACTGGAGCATGATTGCCAAGTTTATTATTAATTAGTCTATGAATTCTACAAGGAATGGCATAAAGGATATCCCCAAATGAAGGAAAATTTAAGAAAAGAATACTACAGGCGTGTATGTCTGGTACTAAATACTGAGCTGAACTCAAAAAACAGGATATCAGCCATAAACACATTGACTGTCCCTGTGGTCCAATACAGCTTTAATGTCCTTAACTGGACCATAGCTGAAATTAAGCGATTTGGATGCCAAAACAACAGAAATTTACTCACTGTATTTTATCGAATGCATCATCCCAAAGTCCTGATGTCGACCGTCTGTAACATGTGCAAAGATCCGAAGGAGGCAGAGGATTAATCAATAATAAGAACTGTCAACAACAAAACTACAAAAATGGATGATGGTATCCAAAGATATTTGGAACATGAAAGTAGTAAGCGTCTCCGTAATAAAAAAAAGCTAACAAATTCAAAATGGAGTTTCAAATGGGCGTAGAGATGCAACTACAGCACAATACACCGGCTGAAACTGCAAAATACTTAAAAAAAAGACATCAAAGACGAATGCAACAGACCAGATACAGAAGCGATGGCAAGATAAACCGTTTCATGGCCAATACTCTGCCCGTACCAAACAAGCTGACGTAGACAAAACCCGTACCCATCAGTGGCTCCGTAGTGCAGGGTTGAAAGCTGAAACTGAAGGTTTTATCCTTGCTGCGCAGGACCAATGCTTGCTAACTAGGAATTATCAAGCACATATACTAAAATATTGTGTCAGCCCAAAATGCAGATTCTGTGATAAATATCCAGAAACGATTGATCATCTTGTATCAGGTTGCACGATGTTGGCACCCACTGAATATAAAACCCGACATGACAGAGTGGGCCAATATCTGCACTGGAAAATCTGCAACTTCTACGGGAAGAAAACTGAAAGAAACTGGTATGAACACCACCCAGACCCGGTTACGGAGATAGGACCTGTTACAATTCTATGGGGCTACACAATACACACTGACAGAACATCAAGGCCAACCGCCCAGATATTGTTATTAAAGACCACAAACAAAACGGTGCCTCCTTATTGATATGGCAGTCCCTGCTGACTGCAATGTATCTTTGAAGATATTCAAAAAGCTGTCAAAATACAAGGACCTTGAAATAGAAATCTCGAAAATGTGGCATATGGGAACATCAACAATCCCTGTTGTAGTTGGAGCCCTAGGACTGGTTGGAAAAGATTCTAGTAGATTAATTGAAGGGATTCCTGGAAGTCCAAGCCTCAAGGAGATACAGAAAATTGTTCTGACAAGTACAGCCCACACATTACGAAGGGCTTTATCTATGTAATTTTTTTTTTTTTTGTCAGTGGAAAGTGTCATGACGCCATTTCTAACCTTAGGTCCCTGGGCGGGACCCGGAAAGAAATGTGTAAACGCCAGAAATCAAAGAAAATAAAAATAATAATAATAATAGAATTATAATAATAAAAGCTGAAACTGAAGGATTTATTCTTGCTTTAGAAAACTAATTCTTCCTAACTAGAAATTATCAAGCACGGATACTAAAAAATTAGTTGACCCCAAATGCAGATTCTGGGATAATAACCAGAAACTATTGACAATCTTGTATCAGGCTGGAGTGTAATAGTAAGAACTGAATATAAAAATCAGCATGATAGTGTGGGCCATATCTGCACTGGAAAATAATCAACTTTTACGGGAAGAAAACTATAAAAAAAAAAAAGCTGGTATGAAAAAATGGTATGAATGATTACAGAGATGGGAATTTTCAATATACACAGGCAAGAACAATCAAAGCTAATCGCTCAGACATCGTGATCAAAATTCACAAAAACAAAATGTACATTCTTATTGACATGGTAGTATCTGCAGATTTTAATATATCTTTGAAGATTTTCAAAAAACTATCAAAATACAAGGATCTTGAAGAGGAAACCTGAGAAATGTGCCACATGAGGACATCAATAACTCCAGTTGTAGTTGAAGCGCTCAGACTGATTTGGAAATGTTCGAATAAACTCACTGAAGGCGTACCTTGTGGCACATAGCTTAAAGAAATACAAGAAATTGTACTCAAACGTACAGCTCACACATTACGAGGAGCTTTATCTATGTGGAATCTGTGGGGTCTGAGGGCTCGCTTTGCTTTTTTTTTTTAAATTGTACAAGATGTGGGAAGTTATCATAAAGCCATTTTTGGTTATAAGTCCCAGAATGGTATATGTAGGGAAATGAGTATAAAACAGAAATGAAGGGAAATAAAACAACAACAACTTAAATAATATATATATATATATATATATATATATATATATATAAACATTTATATATTATCATAATCATATATATATAATTATATATATATATATAATTATATATATATATATATATATATATATATATATATATATATATGTACATACAGGGTATCACTATATCTATCTATCTCTCTCTCTCTCTCTATCTATATATATATATATATATATATATATATATATATATATACTATACAGGGTACACAATGGATAAATTGTCGTCTAAAATGAAAAAAAACACTTTTATTTTAAATTATATTTCTAAAAAAATATTCTGAAATACTAAAGAGTAAATTTATTCAATAATATCACCATTAGGTTCAACCAGGGTCTTTATACAACCTCGAAACTTCTGAATGTTTTCTGTGCGGTTACGTGATTAAATTGCTGAATACTGCCTTGTCTTCAATTCATCTTTGGTGCAACAAGAAGTGGGTTGCAGTTTGGGAAGCTAGCTGGTAAGATTTAAGACTGATGTGATTGCGGAAATTGTCAAACAGCCATGACTGGTTTCGCCTACCTGTGTGGCATGGTGTCAGGTTTATATTCCAATATATAAGACCTTTCAGCACCATCCTCCTGACTAGGCCAGCACAACCTACTTAAACGATTTTATGTAGACCTCCCTCTTGTGTCTGATGTCCTTTGGGAAGAGGAATGTGGGCAAAAAATCGCCTTCAGTCGTGATCATTCTTCCATACACCATTGTAATAAATTTTACACTCATCTAACTTTTTCCGAATTCTCAGAACTGTCCTCATATTGAAGCACAAATACTCTGAAAGGTTCTTATTGCAGCTTCCGGTGAGAATGCCAAGCATTACAGCGTGAATTGTGAAATGTTTCTCTTTTTCTCACACACGGTGACCAACTAAAATGAGCAATCAACAAAATCAAAAACAAACAACGCACATACAATTTTTTTTTAAATATTTATTTAATAGTGTCAATTTACCCATCGCACTCTGTACACACACACATAGACACACACACACACACACACACATATATATATATATATATATATATATATATATATATATATATATATATATATATTCATGTGGGTGGGTGCGTGAAAGGTAAATCATTAATATGAATAGATAAATGCTAATATTGAAGAAGAGTCGATTTCAAACTGTTTTTGTAGACATTCGCAATGGGAATGAGAGAGTTCTTCCTTAGTTCGCCAGACGAAGGCAAAACTACTAAATAAGCACAAAAGATAATTTTATCAAGCCTCAAAGATGAAAATATGCAAACAATTCCAACCCAATTTACTTAACGATTACGGAAATCACATATGTTCCAACGTGGAGTAAATTATAGACGGAAGCAAAAAAAAAAAAACAAAACAAAAAAAAAAAAAACGGAATATTCATGTCATGGGCACAGGAAGTCCATATAAGATAAATACTGAAGAATGCAGAATCGCTTGGAATTTCAGTCCGGAAGACAACCAATGTATGTGCTTTTACCAATTAAATCTCCATCTGTTTAATTGGCATGCGTTGCTGTGCCGGCTTTTCTTCTTTCATCGAGCCATGTAATGTTTCGTCTTATCCCAAATGCAACACTCATCTGTCTTGTTTGACGTACTCATAAAACAACTGTGCGTAGAAAACAGATAAGCCAGCGATAAGAACTTGGCGGTTTTACCTGATCTTGTGCAATATTCACTTCGTAATCTTTTGGTAACAACATGAAAACACCATCTTTACTGGCGATATTCATTTGCTTGTCGAAGTAAATATCGAAAAAAAAACTGTTGTGAGGAAAAAATTAAAAGAAATTAGGGATCTTCAGAATTAATGACAATTTATTAAAAGAAAGAACGAATTGGATGAATTAGATGACATAGCTGCTTTGTTTTTGTTTTTTTTGTTGGGATTAAATCGGAAATGTTAGCCTTGTTTTTAGTTGCAGAAGACCCAAGGTCCCGTGGATTCGATCTCGGTCGCAGCACTTTCATTATTGCACGAAGGGAAATTAGGTCGGTGTATATCGTCCCTCAGCGTGACAGTAATCGCGAGGAGTCAACAGTTATTATCTTTGGTCAATATCAACGCGAATACCCTCCCCACACATAAAAACGAACTTATGTCACGTCCTGGTTTTAAGGGAAGCTCGAGTAAATGAAGAAGTTCTGGGTTTAGTCGTTTTCAATAGGTCAAAATTGTACTCTCCTCTAACTGTATTTGATGGGAGAAGGCACTTACTCCTCGGGATACCAGTCCATCGGCACCACCTCCGCAACTGAAACAAGTGAGGTGATATCGGTGTAATATTGATGCTGGCGTGACAGTTTTCGCTGGGACAAGGCTAGTTATATCCTTGGCTTATGGGCAATCCACATAAAAACACGTATGGACAACCCACACAAAAATACGTTGTGCCATATCCAGCCTTAATGGAGGGGTCGGATGAATGATATACTTTTATTCTTGGAGTTTCATGAAATGAAGCATAATCTTTCGACAGGACATTGCTTACATAAAAACACAAAACAAGTGATGAACCTGCTAAGAAATTAAAGTTTAGAATAAAGTATCTATAACTTTTCAGAATATCAAACAATTCAGTGTGATTCTACTAATTTTATTAGATTGTAAATCAGATTCTCTTTACATTTGAAGATGGGAAATAAACAAATGTTTCTTTGGTTTTACTGGATATATTCATTGAAGCTAATATCATTTGTTATTTAATGGTAATATAACTCCATCGACCTTACCAACTACTGATTATTAGGCGCAGAATTCTTCACGTTTTCTTACAAAGAAGCCTTCAATATCAGTTTTAAACACTTAAAAATTAATCAATTATTTTTCGTATAAAAGATTTTAAATGATCCGTACATATGGTAGTCAGATGGAACTAGGTCAAGAGAGTAAGAAAATGAGGTAAAATCTCCATATTTAATGTATTCAGTTGTTCCTGAATTACTTGGACAATATTTATTTTGAAAATTTCCATGCAGTTCTACCAATGTATGCCAATGATTCTTTCCATTAAAATTTTCATTTTTGAGCCCTTCATAATATATAAAACACTTCATATTTCATCGAACTCAAAGTTTAATAATTTTGTAGTGTTTACATGGTTTGGATATACATATTCCTTTCTTAATTGAGCTAACAATTGTCGTTTTGGTTGTATGTGATTACAGAGAACCTATTATTCATTCAATGGGTATGAAATTTTCTGGAACCAGTCTTCTTTTAAATAACGGACAGAAACCAAGATTTTGATTAAGCTCAGAAGCATCCAGATGCGTTGGAAGCCATTGTGTAATTTTATATCGTTTTCGGGTTCATGAAAACGATTTATGATCAAAGTGTGAATTTTATTGAACCCTTTGCTAATTCGCCTCCAGTCTGCATAGGGCATAGAGAGAATTCGATCATGGTAATCAAAGGAATATTGTAGAGACAGATTTATCAATCGCAAATGTTCAAACAATTATTGGTTTATCCAGTCAGTTAAAGTGTCATTATCTACATAGGGCGAATATTTTGTCGGTTCATTATCTGAAGAGGCCTTTTTCAATTAATATAGCACACAGCGTGTGATATGGCTCTGATCTTAACTCGTTCTAAAAGGGTAAAATCTCAGATATTACGTAATCTGCAAAGAATGAATGAAGGTTATATACTTTATTTACATTATTCGGACAGTTATCCTCATCTTTGTTAACATATTCACAACATTTTTATACACTGGGCCATATGTCCTTGACAACACATGGCCGAGTTGATAAAGACATTGGTTAGATCCAGTTACTATACCAAAAGAGTTTTGAGTTTAATACCAGGCTACAGCTGTAGTTAACTAAAACAACATGGAGAGTAGAGTTAAAGGGAAATAACTGAGATGTCTGAAAAAGGCATGGCAAGTGGAACTAGAACAATTTACCTCCGTGGACGAAATAAGTGTTCGATTCGAAATCCCAATCACCTGAAGAAGGGCGGAGCATACGACGGCCGAAACGTTGTGAATATGGCAATAAAGATGAAGATTACAGTCCGAATAATGTAATTAATGTAAATAATCATAATATCACATCTCAGAGATATAGACAAAAGTAAGGTATTAGAAATTACAGTCAATGACTGTATACCGTATGTATTAAAACAATGCGTATTACTCATAATGCGTTTGCAGGACACAGTTGGCGATCAAAAGATGATCTCGCTAGTGATTTACTGCTCTAGACACTTAGACATGGCCATGCAATCACTTATATTGACCAACTACACTAAATAATAAAAATTTAAATAAATACATATGTATTTTTCCGAATCTAAAAGTAAGTTCTTTTGAAATAATTAGGAAGAATATCTGTAGTAATTGTTTATAAATTGAAGTGGATTGTATTTGTCATAGATACTACATTACATTGGCAATATTTGCAATGCTGCCAATATAATATAGTATCTATGAGGTAGGAAACATTTTAAAACTAGTATCAGCGTAATTTAAACAAAACAAAGAAACAGATATAGACTTGAAATAATGACATGAGATCATCATAGATTTTTAGCCCATTCATACTCGGATATTTCCTATATCGCTAAAATATATTATTTGAAATTGTAATTGCCTGTACTCCAGATATTTGCAGACTACGATAACTCAACGCAGCATATATATTCCATCTCTGAATCAAATTACTTTATTTGAGTAAAAAACCATAATACCGAGGAATCGAGAGTAGGTCAATTATGACTAACTAAATTAAGTATAATAAAAGATGGAATTTATATATTGAGTTTTGTCTTCGTGGGCTGTGTATATCTGGAGGACATGAAATTACAGTTCTGTGTAAAAGTTTAAGAATACCTAAATAAAATGTTTTTTGCTCATTTCCAGGTTTGTGATTGCGTCAGATTATGTATATAATTACATCAGCCTACATGGCATCATCCTAATCAGCCATATTGAAAAAACCAAAGCTCAGTGAGTGCATTAAATTAAAAAAAAAATTAGTTACGTTTTCTTGTGTTTCGAATGTCAGAAAATGGGGGGAAAGCCAGTTTGTCGGAAATAAAAAAGTTCAAATTTGATTTTGCACAAGAAAGGATTTTCTGAAAGGAAGATTTGCAACAGTGTCTTGTAGCAAACGCTGTCCTTCAGGCGATTATCAAATTAAAGAATTCTAAAATGTCTGCCCACAAAACCACGAAAAACCACCCCTCGTGATTACAATTTGATCCGGTGAATAGTTGTTCGGCCTCTAACCAGTTCCTGCAAAAAAATACGCTCATCACTACTTCTCAAAGGTAAAAATATTCATCGTTCTATTGTTACAAGGCGTCTTGTTCATAATTTAAAGTGAAAAGCCTGTAAGCCTACTAAAAAACATCACTTAACCGAAGCGATGTAAGCCAAATGAATAAGCCTTTGCTAAGAAGTACGAACATTGAGACGAAGCAAATTGGGATAAAATACTTTTCTTGGATGTATCCATTGTCTAACTGTTGGCAAGAGATATGATGACCGCTAAACCCAAGCATTATCCCAATGTCATGATTTTTTATTTCACGGAGGCGGGGTGATGCTATATTCATTAAATAGCTACATTCACTGGACTCTACTTCTTACTGGAATGGTAACGAACGGCCCAGGTACCTTGAAGTGTTGAAAGCAAGCCTGAGCTTCATATGGCTGTTCATGATTGCGATACATTAATGCAGGAAATTGCTCTCTGTCACCGTTCAAACATGGTGACTGCTTTCCTGAAAAACAAAAAGACAAAAGCTTGGATTGGCTCGGTAACAGACCCTATCTTAATCCGATGGAGAGCCTTTGGGCACTACGGAAAGTCAAGTTAGTCGATAAACAACCATCAAGCACCAAAAACTGGAAATTCCATAAAACGAGTCTGGATACGTGATATAACTGCTGAATACTGCACATAATTCCTCCTCGTCTACAGGTTGTAAAAAAAAAAAAATGCGGACATAAAAATACTGAACATTCCCAAATTAGATAGATCATCATGAAAAAAGAACTGCCTAGTATAACTTTTTCTCAAATTTGTGAATTTACTTTTTTTAAGTACTATGTAGTTTTACGTGATTTATGATTTTGTATAATGAATTTATATTATAGAACATCCTATATTGTGTATTTTACATGCAAATCCCTAGGCAGTGTTAAACTTTTGCACACGACTGTAGTTAAAATTTAACAAGCAACAATACAATAGTTACGAATAACCATTCTGCTAAACAAAGTGGTATTCTGTCGTCATCGGCGTCCTCATTCATATTTTCACTGTCTCTATTCGTGATAATATGATCATTATGATATTACGTTTAACCATAAATATATTAAATTGGTTTTAGGACGAGTGAATTTATGTTTCTGCGTATATATCGAAGAAGTCTTCATGAATTTTGCCATTGTCATTTATATATAAACATCACCCTCTGACTCTCCTTTTCTCTGTATATATATATATATATATATATATATATATATATATATATATATATATATATATATATATGTGTGTGTGTGTGTGTGTGTGTGTGTGTAAATATATATATATATATAATATATATATATATATATATATATATATATATATATATATATATATATATATATATATATATATATATATATATATATATATATATATAATATTTTCAATCTTTTAATTATACATGTTTCATTAAAGACGACAGGCACGGTACTAGGATTAAGCGTTTTATTTTTTTTTTTATATTCGAACAAGTGTTGTCTTTTCTGGACACAGATCATGTTGAAACTGTCCAAACGTTCTGTAATTCTGAGGGGTTCCGACTATACTCTTAGCCTTTATCAAGGATGATCTTATTTTTGATTCTTAACTTGGTGTATGTGTTGTCCATATTTTTTTAGATTTATATGGACGTTTTATTTTTCGAACACAGTCGGCACAATGTGACAGTTTTCGTAGTTAATATTATTGAGTGTTGACTTTTTTCTTTTTTATTATTAAGGCTTCCATTATTTTTAATCTTTTTAGATGTGGATGAGGTTATAATCTTTTTTCGGGTGGAGGCTGATAGGCTTGTACGTGTGCTTGAATTGGTTCTGATTGAGCTGTGGTTGGATAGGTGTAACGTAAGGCGTCTGGATAGGCATGTAGTTGTGTGTCCGATGTAATTATTTATGGATTCGTTTTGAACAGGTACACAGTTCCTTAAGAGGCATTTGAACTCATAAATGATGTTCCTTCGTTGTAATTTCGACTTTGCTGGTGTGTTGTTATTTTTTTGAGTATGAAGTTAGATGTTTCAAATTTTTTGTAGTAGATAGTTAATTTGATTATATTTTACTCGGTTCAATTGGGGTAATGTATTTCTTTATGATATTTCTAAGTGAGGGATCATCATGTATGGATGTTGTGGATAATATTTATCTAATTTTGAATGTGGATTCACTATAATTATTATTTACATTGGGAAGAAATAGTGTAATTTGGTCTATAAGATTGTTAGTAAAGCTATTTTAACACTAGTTAAGATATATATATATATATATATATATATATATATATATATATATATATATATATATATATATATATATATACATATATATGTATATATATAATATATATATATATATATATATATAACATATACATATATATATAATATATATAAAAATATATATATATATATATATATATTACTAAAATATTAATTCTGTAAGTATGTATGTGTCTTACCGAGATACAGCTTAAATGATATATAATACCCAAACCAATTTAGGAGCATATTGTTCTGTCTTTTCTTCTGTTTTTGCACCATTTTCAGTAGAAGTTTTAGTATTTGTTTACGATACACATTCTTATATCTATCCGCGTATTTAAAAAAAAAAACTCTTTCATTTTATATTCCGAGGATTTTATGTGTGGAAAATAATATACATTCATAATACATTATATCATCATTATTAAATAAATGTATATATGTATATAACAACATATATTTATAATATTTACTACAATATAATTGAACTATTTTTTATAAACAAATGCTTGAATGGTGATGAGGTTAACCGTATCAAATGACACAACTATAAATACATGAAAAAAAAGCACGCTGATTTGCTGAGGATACATATATTGTAATACATGTGAGAAAGAAGCATGTATAATATGAAATATAGTTATTATTTTGAAAAAAGATTACACATTTTGTTAATTATGAAGCCCAGTAGAAACAAAACTTCTTTTACCGTCTTTAGTATTAATTATTAATTGTGTATTTGAAGTACATTTTACGAAATAAATGTCTTTTAAAAATAAAGACGTAATATATATCATTATCGATATTGCAAAATAATTTACTTTCATAATTTAAAGCATGATATACTTGAATTAAGGCGTTTTGGATGTATTTCATTCATCTGTTGTTTCCACTTTTAGTAACAAGTTTCATAGTGTTTTATCCTCAACTATAAGAACAGTGGAAAAATAAATTTTCTTATGTCGCCTTTAGTATTATTAATTTTGTATTGAAAGTATATTTTATGGTAGAAATTACTTATTTAATGAAATGAAGTCAAACATATATCCACTGATATCGAAAAATAATTTGTTTTCATATATATCTTGATAAATATATCCTGATAATTTATTATGATATATTTTCATTAGGGACTTTTGTTATTTTTCATCCGATTTCTGGCCGGATATGTTGTTGTTTCTTATGAAATATGTATTAATATAAAAAAAAATCATACTTATTACTTTGAAAAAAATACAGCTATTTGAAAATATTACTTCATGTTTACACGTAATGTTTTAACTACGAAGACGATTAGCAGAATAAACTTTCTTTTACCATGTTTAAATACGAATTATACTGTGAAATTATTAATAAAATTGATAATACACTTATACTTTTACCTTATATATATATATATATATATATATATATATATATATATATATATATGTGTGTGTGTGTGTGTGTGTGTGTGTGCGTGTGTGTGTGTTTTTTGTTATTGTGCAGCAATCTATTATGCAATTTTCATTAAAGACAACTGACAATGTACTACATTTAAGATTTTTATTTATTTTTCTTGTTTTCATATAAGATTCTTTTTTTCTGGACGTAACTTGATTAAAATTATCACAATTATCAAGGTATCAATGTTTTTTTAAAAATATATGTGTAGATCTTTATGTATATATCTAAAGTTACGAGATTTGTTTTTTTTTTCTAAACACGGTCAGTAGATTTTGATCGTGCTCATAGCTGTTATTGTGTTGGTTTCTTTTTTATTATCAATGTTTTCATTATTTTTAGTATTTTTCACATGTGGATGAGGCTATTATTGTTGTATTTTCTACGAGTATATTGTGGATAGCGTCTGGTTAGTTTACCTCTGTTTAAATGACACTAAATTTAGCTAACTGTAACGAGAGTCTTCTTGATAGTTATGTAGTGTTATGTTCAATGTAATTACCTATGAATTTCATTCGATGGGGAACACAGTTTCTTATGGAACGTGTGAATTTATAACTAGTATTGGTTTTCTGCAATTTGGATCTTCTATATGAGTTGTTGTCGTTGACGCAAGCTTAGCTGTTTAATTTTTTTTTAGTAGATATTTAATTTAATTTTATTGTTCTGGTCATCTGTAGTTTTGTATCTCTTTATAAGGTTTTTCGGGAAATATTAATTCTGCTTGTAGTTAACGTGTATTTGAATTTTATAGAAAACGTTAATGTATTATTATTCTCTGTATATTCAATGTTGCTGTTGGTAGCCGAAAGCGCTCAAAAATTTTTAACATAGAAAAGTAAACACTTATATGAATATACGAATCATTAAATTAAGCTTTATCCTCAGTACCTTATCAGCCGTCTTTAACGAAAGTTAGAAAATACTCTCACACACACGCACAGACACACACAAAATAATACATACACACACACGCACACACACACACACACACATATATATATATATATATATATATATATATATATATATATATAGTGAGAGAGAGATATGAAATTAGACAGTAAAATTCATAAAACCTTAGTTGCATCGCATTGCTTCGTCTGCTCTATTATAATTAGTGTTATATCCTGTATATTAATAATAGGAATATTTATGTATATACCTTCATTAATTTTTAATTAGAAAGCATTAAGAATTTATAAATATTTAGCACAGACAGTCGTTCGAAATGAGCAGAAAGTGAATTCTTCCGAAATTGTCTTAGATTGCGTATTTATTCAATCTTCATAATTGTCACAGTAGCATGTGTTTCTTCACATAAAATTGCCAGAAGCCTACTCTCCAAACATTGCTGGTTGCATTTCAAAATATTTTATATTAATTTTCATTTTATCTTTTTTAATTTAAGACGGGTACTTCCTACGTTATACATTTATCACTGAAGTTGTTCATAAGTGAGAATTTTCGGCTGTCTGTCATCATTTATTCTAACAATATGACCAAGACAATCTGAATTAATTTTTTATAAAGGATTATCAACCAACTTTACAGTTGAGAATGTGTCCTTTTTAATCTCGATCTTCTGAAAATTAATCATCAGTATATGATATGCTTTCTATACGGTGTCCATGATTCGGACTTACATATCAACATTGTAATAACAACTGCACGGTTAGCCAATTATGTTTTTCAGACATAAAAGAAATTCGTTCGAAACCCTTGCTCGCAGTTTCCCAAAGTTATCTCTAGGCTTATAAATCCCGTTTTATATTCCATCACCTTAATAGCACTAGGTATGAATCCACTTATTCTCTCTCCAACTCTTAGTTAATAATCAAGAATTTATCACTAAACTATTATTATCTAAAGAAATATCTGCAGTCTTTAAATAACCTGTAAATGTTTGATAAGCCGTAGAAAAAAATGATTCAATCATTAAAGAAGCACTGGAGATGGTCTTACTCTCTTAAGTATGTAAAATAACAAACGTAACTTGCTTGTTCTTCACAAGAATTGACGTGATGGTGCACTGCAGCGGGGGCGAGGTTGTATTATGATTTTCCATTGGATAAACGTAGTTTTTTTTTCAACTTTATTGTTAGACAAATTGCCTTTGCTGCAGAACAAATCCTGATTATGACTTTTTGTCATTCATGGACACATAAAGCTAACACAACCTCATCCTCTGCAAACAAAACATCTTTAATTATTTTTGTCACAGAACAGAATTGGCCTTACATCATTGGTGATTATAAAGCACACCAGTTGTTCTCAATTCCGAAAAAAAAGAAAAGACGTACTGTCCCTTTTTTTTAATATGAAACGTATCAGTTGATCATCTGGATTCCAGAATCTTGAATGTTTTCTTGAAATCCCAATTTTCTACAGCATTGGCCACAAAGCATGCGATTAAGGGAGCCTTAGTTCAGTCGGAAAAGATCATAAATAACTCGCCGCTTTTCTCTCTCACATTCACTGTAACCTGCCGGAAGCAATATATTATGTATGTGGTCCATCTCCAGCCAAGTAAGCACCCTGGGACTTCGGATAAACATAATCTGTAAGGTGAGTTATGATTCTGTTGAGGATAGCTTGAGTAAGTATCTTGCCTGTCACAGAGAGCAATGATATACACCAATGATTGTCACACAGTGCTTTTTCCCCTTTTTGCTTAAATTGATGTGTAATGGAGGCGGCTTTAAATTCCTGAGAAACCTGGCCTTGCTTACAAATCATGGCAAACAACCTGAAGTGCTTAGCCACAAGTACATTACCTCCATAATTGTTCACTGTATCTGATATTGCATCACCAGTAGGAGAATGAGCTTTATAGCAGTTTTGATTTCAGTATATTGATTTTCCAAGCGTAGCTTAGATGTGTCACAATGCCGAAAGTATGAGGCACCCAGTGAGAATCGAACTCACTATTCAGTCGTAACTAACGAGACAAGCTTGCTAACCATTACACCGCCTTGGGGTGCCCAGTTTTGATTTCAGTATATGTTGGATCAAAATCTTCTTCAGTAATTTCAGACCTTAAATGAATTGAATTAATGATACCTCAATCTACATTGGAGGAAAACTTACAGATTGAGAATGGTATTTCTTATGTTACTAATATCGGTTAGTCATATACAGTAATTTGATTGTAATATTGGTGAGGTTACCGTTTGCCGGAAGTCATGAATTTGTTTTATACCTTCATAGAAGATTCTTTGTATCATTACTTTCACTCGTAGTTTAAATGTTTTTAATGACAAACACTTTTCTCATATTTTATTTCGTCCGGTTGAACACTTTATTTGCAGTCCAAATATAATTTATTTATTGCAGTAGATGTTTTGTCTGTAATCATACGTTATGAAACGAATGCATTTTTTTTAATCAGTGTATTTCTTGATAATCCTGTTGTTTATGCTTTGGCATACCAAGAACTCTAGATGAAGCAGAATATGTTGTTTCATTGAGATTTTCCCACGGTACTTCAATATGCTCTGAAATTTTAAATCTCTCAAACTTCCTGTCGAGTTGATCGGACGACCACGTTTTTCTTTAATCATCAAGGGATCGAACATTTACGCATTTCAGATATGTTCTTTTGCGTTTTCCTTTTTCGATCCCGAAGTTGAATAGATACCTCCCAGCACAATAGAGAACGATCTGATAATAATCACTCGCTTTGGAAGGAACGAGTATGGCGAATGTCATGTCGATGGCTATTTTTACTTAGAATGGTGTTAAGTAAATGTAGTTATCTCGATCTTGGTTGCATCACTGTGGTTTTTCAACGTGGTAGTTTGTTGGAACATAGTATTGGTTATTATGTATTCAAATTAAGGGAGAAGGCAAAATCCATTGCTGTTAACTTTTTAAATACCATGGGAATCAAAACGTTTCACTAGGAAATATGATCTAACCGAAATTTGGCACTAAAGTCCCCCATTATAAAAAGTTAATTATAATAGCATATAGTTCTTGTATTACGAGTCATTCTCTCAAAAAGAATTTGTCATTTCTGATTCTTCAGAATGTATGACTGCAACACATCTACACTCTATAATTAGTGTAACATCTTCAGGAAAATCAAAATTTAATATCATTAAGCGACTACTCACAATCTGTGGCAGACATCTGCTATTTGAGTTCTGATAGAAAATCTAACACTTGAAAAGGGGTGCTGTGCTCTCCACTTCTCCCGACCAGAAAATATATGCAACCCTCCCCTTCACTGCAAGATCTCCATGATCTGGAAGTTGAGATTCACTTCATGCTGCTATATCTATATTTATTCTGCGGGAATTGGTATCTTCATTAGATATTTGATGTGATGTACCCAACTCATGCTTAGTAAAAAGCTTAGTAAATTTTTTTCCATGTCATATTTATTTATGACCGTTGACACAAGAGCTATTTAACTTTATGAGTCGTCAGCATTAAATTGAATTGATCGGATATACAAAATCCGATATTTAATTGTATCTTTTTTGCTGTTATTTGTATTCTTATTAGCAGTATAACTGTCCACAGTTTTCTTTTCCTTATTCAGAGCGGGCATCACACGCTGAGAGACATCCTGTGCAATTCCCCGACAAAGAAATCCTCGTGTTATTCTTTACACACACACTGACTTGTTTAAACTATTATTAGCATGTGCAGGAATATAAACATTTGTAAGTATTACTGATAGTAATACATTTTACAGTGTATGCCAGGATGCTGATGAATAGCAGATCTCAGACCTTTTATACACAGTTTCCCATATGTTAGTGTCCCTGAATATGACGATAAAGTACATCCACAAGCAAGGCCTCTGATCAAAAAATTGACAATTTCATTTGAAAATTTATGTAAAAATAAAAAAAATAAAAAAGAAAATTTATTCAGTAAAATCGCTATTCGCTTCATCCACGGCCTCCAGACGACTTCGGAATCTCCTGAAAATCTTTTGTGCAGTCTCCTTGTTTAAGTTCGTGAATACTGCCATAATCCTTGCCTTCAGTTCATCTTTGGTGTTACAAGGAGTTTTGTTTGTCTCTTGCTCAACTGCGCTCCACACACAATAATCAAGGGTATTGTAGTCTGGGGAGTTAGGTGGCCAGATTTACGAGGTTATGTGGTCACAGAAATTGTCTAACAACCGTGACTGGATTCCCCTGCTTGTATTGCATGGTGCAGAATCCTGTTGCTAGGCATAGGTTCTTCCAATAGCAACCCGCTTGACCAAGAAAGGGCAGTACTACCTGCTCAAGGTACTTAATGTAGGCCTCCGTGCTGCAGCCCGCACCAACAAATTCAGGAAGTCTTTTCTCACCAGAAAGATAAAAGTAAGTTTTCCAGCCAGCATACCTTCGTAATCATCATTAATCTCTTCGAACGCTTTCCAAATCCAAACACTCTGAAATATTCGTATTGGACCTTCCGGTGTGAATTCCAAGCAGTATAGAATGCTGTTTTTAAAATTTGTGGCGGGTGAAAAAATTATGGTTTTATTTTTGCCAAAAGGCAGATCCCTCTATCAGATATCATATATATATATATATATATATATATATATATATATATATATATATATATATATATATATTATAATGCAAAAAATCAAAATTACCTCAAGTGGGTATAGTCTATTTCAGACCTTCACTGCCTTATGCCGGACTTCCTCCGCCCTAGACTGACGGTCTCGGGATCGGGGTTTGTGTTTAGTCTAGATAGCAGTCGTTGAAAATGTCCGGGGCTACTTAAGGGGACCCCACTTTTTGATGAGGAGACTGGGTTAGTGACAAGAAGATGGAGTGGAGTGGGAGTTTATTTATGGACAAATCCTTTAGTTGTATGTAAATGAAGTTGTATTATTAAATGTTGGGAGATTTACAGACAAGACAACTTTAACAAGTTACAATAAATTATCTAAATAATAGATTCCCAAAATCTGTAAAACCGGGACACCCAATGGAATAAATCATGTTCAGCACACATACACATCTACTTACATACGCATATATATATTCTCGCCAATTAAATCATTAACCTTTGCATTTGTTTTTGTGTGAATAATTCATGAATTTGTAAATTGATTGCACGTTTATCGAAATTAAAATAACTGATCCAAGTGCAACTTTTGGATAATAAGTGCGACATTACTGTAATTATTGAACAATATAGTTCATGCCACTTTGACAGAAAATTTACCAGTAAAAAAAATTCGTTTATCACCATATTTGTACATGAACGCACAACTGTAAAAATTTAAAATCAAACTCAGCGTTGCTACTGCACGCTCCAAAAACAATAACTCATTTTCAATAGCATTTTCGGATACAACAATACATATATTTTCGTTGTCCTCTTATTACTAAGAGAAAAAAACAAGAACAACATCTATTCCATACCTGAAGATGTCTGTAGGAACAGACGAAAGCTTGTAGTAAAAATAAGAACTAATGCGGCAGAAATTTATAGAAACAAGGATCTTTTCATTCATAACGGATTCGGAGGTTTTTGTATATTATTTGAATTGTTTGCGACGATGGATTTCTCGCCAATTAAATCATTAACTTTTGCATTTGTTTTTGTGTGAATAATTCATGTATATTATAAATATATATATACGTTTATATAATATATAATATATATATATATATATATATTTTGGATAATAAAGTATGACATTACTGTAATTATTGAACAATATAGTCCATGCCACTTTGACAGAAAAATTTACCATAAAAAATTTATTCATCACCACATTTTATATGAACGCATAACCTTTAAAAATATAAAATCAAACTCAGCGTTGCTTTTGTGCGTTCAAAAATAATAATAAACATTTTCAATAGCATTTTCGGATACAACAATACATATATTTTCGTTGTCCTCTTATTACTTAAGAGAAAAAACAAGAACAACATCTATTCTTTACCTGAAGATGTCAGGAAAAGACGAAAGCTTGAAAAAAAAATAAGAACTAATACGGCAGAAATTTATATAAACAAGGATCATTTCATTCATAACGGATACGGAGGTTTTTGTATATTATTTGAATTGTTTGCGATGATGGTTGTCTCGCCATTTAAATCATTAACCTTTGCATTAGTTTAAATGAATAATTCATGTATTTTAAATTGATTGCATCAATTTAAATAATATATATATATATATATATATATATATATATATATATATATACATACATACATATATATATACATAAACATATAAATATATATATATATATATATATATATATATATATATATATATATATATATATATATATATACTAGAGAGAGAGAGAGAGAGAGAGAAATTAGAGAGATACCAGCCATTTATACCATTAAGTTTCGGTTTTTATTGTTTGAATACCGAGATCTTTATATAATTATTTTAAGAGGAAGATATTAATTTAATAATTTAATCAGAACCAGTTGCATCTATATTCTTATATAAGTTTGAACCAGCTTCTATAACTACATTTTAACACTAGCTCTCTCATTTAATAGTTTGCATTGATCAAAGTATTTTATTATTCTAATTTTGTCCCTCTGTAACTGTAGCTATTAGGTGTGTGAGCGAAACCTATATTTTTCCAATCAATCTGCGGGTTTAGATACTTTTCCTTCAATTCCCAAAATTCCTTTGAAAGGGCTGTTTTGAATTTTAATTTACAACTGGTAAATGAGTGCCTATGGCTATAATTCTGTTTCAGTTCTCCCATGGGAATTTCAATATAAACATTATAATTTGTTTTTATTTGATATAAATTTTTGCCTGGAAAATTACTTTAGTGGATCTGGATTTGCCCTCGACCAGGAAGTTTTCTATATCTTTAGAATTAATAGCGGGGCTATAAATAATGTGTACAAGGAAATTTTTCTATATTTATTTGGGAGGCAGTTCTTTATTAAGAATACACAATCACAAAAATAGACACAACAAAAACAGACCTCAAACCCAGTGAGAAAATATAGACGCAAAAAACACACACACACATGTACACAAATAAATATATATATATATATATATATATATATATATATATATATATAATTGTTTCGGGACTTTTGTTTCGATCATACGGTCTCATCGGGCGATTTTTTATCAACTGTCTAGTTTTAAATCTTTTGAAAAAATTTCTTTGTTAAAAAAAAAACCCACAATAAACGCTACATTGTTGGAAAATAATAAAATAGCGTTAAAAAAAAAAAAAAGGTTTATTTTGATCATAAATATAAACCCTGATGGGATGAACCGTAAGGTCGAAACTAAGATCGCGCATCCAATTGGCCTCCTGTTATTTAAAATTGAAAGCTATACATTTTATTTTATTTTATTTTCTCAAACGTGTATTGAGCACTTTTGAATACTATTGTTTCTGGCCAGTGTTTTGACCATACATATATATATATATATATATATATATATATATATATATATATATTAAAACGTTGTTGAATTTTCCAAAAAATATTTCCTTTGAGAAATAGTGACAAACTGTGCATTAAAGGTTTTTTTTTTGGTAATAAAAACGGTTGAAGATTAATTTTACAAACAATTATGTTTATTCCATTCTTCCCGTGCGTGCCATATAATATAACCTAAGGTATGGCAGGGCTATGCAAACTCTCATAGTTTTAAGTCACAAGAATATTTCCTACAAAAATATTTTATGTTTACGCGTAAAATATATTATTAATCAATAATTGAATAGTTTCATTGCATTATTAAAGAAAGAATTTCCATGGACAGATTAAAATTCATCTTTAAATGGATATGTTTTAGATTTGGACCTTGCGAAAAAACAGAAGCAACAGACTATCCTGATTCTACAGATAAATTTTCTTGAAAACATTACAGAAAAATGTTCAGTATGATTGAA
>CAHIKZ030001552.1:265000-267500 GCA_903632075.3 Acanthosepion pharaonis
CTGGTATATTTTTTAGTGTTACTGATAATAATGTTTTCTCAGATTATTGATAGTAATAATCTTTTTATTACAAAGTATTTCTGGTATTAAAACCTATTTTTACACAAGTTTCGGTGTTAACTATTTGCTCATAACCTAGACCCTAACAGATGCTACCACACCGGGTCAGAGTGGAACTAGGAACACCAGCAATTAACAGGTGGTTTCACTCTCTTCAAAGCCTCCTGATCAGAGGTTTTGCTGTTGGATGTAGTTTATCGTCTTACTTAGAACGTGGATGCACGGGTTAATATAAAGACATAGGATCAATTTTTAATCTTCCTCTCCACATACGCGCAAATTTCCAACGACGTATTATGAAGGAATTTACTTACAAACCAACTTGATCGTGCGTAATTACATTTCTAATTCAAAGATTTCTTTTTTTACGATAAGTTGCTGAAGAATTCTCGTTCTTAACAAGAAAAATTTCCAAAACGTCATTTTAATGATTATTAGGTTAGCCATATTTTTACGAAGTGGGTACACGAAATAACGTTTTAGAGCCATCTGTAAAAGATGCACGAAGGCAGCAGCTGTTTTTTTTTTGTAATCACTTCACCCCAAACAAAGCAATATAAAGTCACTAGCATATAAAAGGGTACAGAGTGAAACGAATAGAGTGTAAAGAGACTGGATTCAAGGAGAAATATATAACGATTGACGTTGTATTTCAGTCTTTGAAGACCGTTGATCACAGGAAAGTAGGTTGCGGAAAGAGTGGTCCACAAGCGAGAAGTGTCAGATAAAAATTACAATTGACATAGCACTTATTGTTAAACTAGCATTTCCAAAAGTGAATTCACGAGACCATTCTTGCAATCAAGTAATGCGCTTACATTCGTAAAAATGAGTCATCACGAAAGGGAATCTCATTAAAAAAAATTACCGTGAAAATATTTTTAAAAGAGGCAGACAGAGGCTATGATGTGACAGTGAGTATAAGATTCAGGAGTGTTTAGACTCTTTTTGATTTAACCAGTTTACAAGATTTCAGTTTGGTTTTCATTTGTTCGTTTCCCAAAGGAAAAACGATATTCACCTGATATAAAGAGCAGCTCTTTTAATAGCATCAATTTTATCATAGAGAAAGACGAAGAATGTCATGATTATTGCATTTATGTGTCTTCAGTCTATGATTCACCTATTAATATGTTTATATCTATTCTTTGTAAACAGAGGTGTGTTTATCCTCAAATGAGAACTCACCCAAAATCGTTTCGAATCTAAAAATGGAAATTTGGATATGAATGAGAGTAATAATTGTCTTAATTGATTTTCATTGTAATGCAAAAGCGAAGACATACCATTCCCGAAGTTGAAATTGTTAGATGTGTTGACAAAACTTCGGCGACCCATAAATCAGCGAATAGAGACTGCAATCGCTTCTGGTCTGTTGCATAAACAATATTTCATTAAATTACACATTTTGACACCGCAGCTGTTTGTTGGCAATTGTTTTGTCCTTTAGAATAATTTCAGATATCAATCGAAAAATTATCATCGGTCGGTGCGAAACTGAATTTGAATTATTTATTTTGTGAGTTGCAATGATCATTGCAAAATGATTTCTCCTGGTATAAACGTTTCTGAAGTGATAATAAATGAGTATGGAAGCGCTTTCTTGGATAATCTTTCCACTATTCCAACATTCACTAATTCACGCACACAAACACACACACACATAAACACACACACATATATATATATGACTTATTAAAAAATTATAACATAAATATGTTATAAAATCACTACAAAAATAGCTATTTTGTTTCAACACTTCTGGTGTCTTATCAAATGATTGTGGTGAATGTAGAATAAAGGCCTTTATTCTACATTCACCAACATCACTTAATAGGAAGTGTTGAAACAAAATGGCTATTGTGTATTGTTTTTATAAAATATTTGTTATAATTTTCGAATAAATTATGTTTACCTTACTCTGTATTGAGCACTCTTTTAAGAATAGTATTTATATATATATATATATATATATATATATATATATATGTGTGTGTGTGTGTGTGTTGTGTGCGTGTGTGTGTATGTGTGTGTGTGCACGCTCGCGTGTGTGCCCGCGCGTGTGTTCATTTAATACGGTAAAAGACAATAGGAAAACTATTATTAGCCGACACGATTCGTCCATTGTGGACTTTTTCAAGGCAAAAAGGAAATGAATTTATTAAAAACAAAGTAACTATTAACAAAAAAAAAATATCATTAGCAACTACAAGAATTTAGAAAGACGCTATTGTATTCATAATGTTAACTGAAAATTACGTCAAGTGTAAAAATATTGTTTTTATTGTTCACTTGACGGATTCAACCATTTTCTTTTGATTACTTGATACAGTAGTGTACGTTGGCTTGGGTGAGTAATAATACAGTTTTCTTATTGTCGTTTACCTTTATATACATAGTGTCCTTTTCTACAGGTTAACTCTGAGAAATTTTTCATATA
>CAHIKZ030001552.1:270000-365000 GCA_903632075.3 Acanthosepion pharaonis
AACCTTGCTGAAACTTGAACAGCAGAAGACCACAAGAGAAACAAACTGCAAAATAGTTTGCCTTGTATTATGAGTTCTGATACCAGCTTCTACATTCATATAGTTTTGTCGGAGTTTGGTGCAAATAACATGAAATCATTTATCAATTCTGTCACGTACCAAAAGACCCTGGCGGTGCCGCTGGTATACTGGCATGGAGAATAGTTTCTTCAATATATATATATATATATATATATATATATATATATATATATATATATATATATATATATATATATATATGTGTGTGTGTGTTTGTGTGTGTGTGTGTGTGTGTGTGTGTGTTGCGAGGGATAAATTGTCTAAATGCAAAATTGAAAATAATATTTACATCGCATTTGAAGAGATAAATTCACCGAAATTACACAAAAAAATATTTTGTAATATTAAAGAGTAAATTTATTCAATAAAATCGCCACTGGTATCAACCAGGGCCTCTGGAATCTCTTGCAATTTTTCTGGACAGTCCCCTTGTATAAGTTCGTGAATACAGCCATAATCCTTGCCTTCAGTTAATTTTTGGTGTTACAGCGATCTTTGTTGCTCCCTCGTTTAACTGCGCCCCACCTATAATAATTAAGGGTGTTTCATTTTGAGGAGTTAGGTTACCACATGTAAGGGTTGATGCGATCGAAGAAAATGTCTGACAGCTATGACTAGATTTTCTTGCTTGTATGATATGCTGCAGGCCCCTGTTGCCGGATATAAAGTTTTCCAGCAGCCACCCTCTTGAATCAAGGCAGTACTACCTTGTCAAGGCACTTGATGTAGACCTCCGTTTTGAGCTTGAGGTCTTCACCAATAATTTCGGAAGTTATTTTATATCAGAACGAATAGAGTGCGTTTTCTGAGTTGCCGTACCATCGTAATCGTCATTCATCCAACTCTTTCCGATTCCTCTGCATGTCCTGAGATTGACACCCAAACGCACTAAAATGTTCATATAGGAGCTTCAGGCGCGAATGACATGCAGTATATCAGTCCCTAAAAAAAAATTATGGAATATCGAATTGCGTCATGGTGCTCTTTTTCTTACAGACGGTGAGCATCTGTCCCTACTATAATGTGCAGTCGACAGAATCAAAAACAAACAAGGCTTATGCGCGAAATTAAAAATATAAATGGCGACAATTTGCCCATCTGTATAATGAACCTAACTCGAATTGAAATTCGCTTCTCTGATTTCCAACCCAGAGCCGTTACACATTAAACCATTCTCTCATCCAAGCTTACACTACTTGTTATTCCCAAGCGGTCCCCCTCTAAGTAATAACGAGATTCAAACTTGCTTAACTTCGGCGATCGTTTGAGAATCGGTTTCCTCTACGTGAGAAAGCCGTAAGCCAGGTCAGTGGTGATGAGGGCAGAGCATAGTTATACGTCAGCTATTATTTTTTTTTATGTGTTGATATTTATATCATCATGATTTCTCGGTATTTAAGTTGTCTATTCCTACATATTTCCTTAGGAAGTATGAATATATTTACAATAATATATTCCTCAGATACTGGTCCGATAATAGAAATGTCTTAACTTAATTTTAAAGTATAATTAATCTGTTCTATTGGACTTAACAATATCAAGTGAAACAAAAAAGAATGTAGGCTTAAATTATTTCAATTTTTTCACGCCTCCAAATCTTTTTTTTTAATCGTAGTTATATTTGTCAGCTATTTTTTGTATCAGTATGTTTTGTAGAAGGATAAAAAAAGAGATTATATTGCTGATATTTTGCTCCAATACAATCCTCAATAACACGCAAAATAATGAAACGTATTTTTTTTTTCTTATAAAGCCTATTTGGTTAGGCCGAAATGATTTCAACGAATCCTCTTAGTCATGTCTCTGGCACAAAGTCTTATATAAATATCTTAACCTGGAATAAAGCTTTATTTCCCTTACTAATATGACAATAGATATTCAAAAGTAACTTGTTATGAATCACCTGTACGTCAACATGCTTTTATAATCCCGATTATTAAAATGGCGGATAGTTAGGCACCGCGAAACATGGTCATTTCAAAAATTGATGGTATCCGGTTGGAATAAATAATAAATAAATAATTTATAAAAGAATATTAATCTGATAGAAAGTAGAGTTGTGGAATTTTTCTGGTTTAGAGGCATGTTCAATTTCTAGGGCCACATTAGAGATAAAAATTATAGCAAATACGATTCTATAGAAGCTTTTTTACTGAATGTCGGTCCACAATTCACAGTTTTGTTTTTTAATAAACGGCGATAAATAATCAGAAATATCGCATCGCATAAAATTGTCTTAAGAATCTCGCACAAATGGATTAAATATCTCATATAAATGTTCGAAAATATCACAAGGATATCATGTTGATGAGGACGTGTTGTAAAAGCTTTTGCAAAATAAACTATTAATTATAACATTCGTTTATCATTCTTACGAGCAATGTTTTTCTTGAAAACTTGGGTTCGTATAAGTACGCCTAATAAACTTTCCACTCGATTGGGAATTTTTAAGGTTTTTTCATAAATACTTGGCTAATATGTTCAAATATATCTCAAGGCAATATATATCATGATCGGTGGTACAATTTACCTCCTAAGAAATACAATGATTTTTCGAGAATATTTAAAATAATGTGTATTCTTTTGTTGCCAATACATTGTTTTACACAGAAATACTATACTTAGAAGAATTACTTTTTATTAATGTTCACCCAATACATGGACCTTTAGACGCTCAAAGTAAATGGTTACTTAATGAGTCTGTTGTATGAGCGTAAAAGAAAGAGGGATGGTAAAGAAAGAAGGATGATGTACTGTTTATGAGGATATGTAGAAAATATTACGATTATCGCTAGACTTGAAGGCGGTATTATTATAGCGAACGAGAAAGCGTGATCTCGGGAGATTTTGTCCTGGTGGTAGTGGTTCATTGTCAAGAAACTGTACCAGTAGAACTCGGGCAAGTCAGGAACTTGCAGGAAAGGTACAAGTAATTTACAATTTGATCATCATCTTTAGTATTTAGTTGTATATATGACTTATAATGTCTGAGGTGAAGTAGTGTCACAACGTGCGTTCAGAACAAGAAACCGCCATATTTATTTTGTTACCAATTTATAACTAACTGAACCTTATACTCGTTGCTGATTTCATAGCATCTTATATCACAATTTTGATAACAGCATATAAAATGTGCTCTTCTGCAATAAACAAGTTTAAACTGCTTCGTAATAGGATGATAGAAGGATGACGCTAGCAGTTGAGATCAATGTAGGTGTCTCGGAATGCTCCCTCTATTTAGCATTGATTTCGAAAGAATATATGTGGCCTTGTCGGTGACGAATGATATTATAACCTACACCCGTTTCCCACTGATGACTTTCTGTGTTGCTAATTGCCCACGTTAAAAAGGCCTTGTGCCACATGACACCCTCGTGGGGTGGGGTGACTCAATATCGTCAGTCAGTAGGCGAGAGTCAGTAGTTCAAGTCGAGTCAAGAGTAGAGTCAGAGGCAGTCCAAAACAGAGTCGCGTTCAGACAATTGCTGCAAAACATTGAAATAGTGATACTGATCGAGACTACATTGTTCTCTCTACTAAACCTGATTGTTTGTACTAACACTTCTACTTCTCTGTATATATTCCTGTTTGTAATGTATTTGCGTTATTCCATACCTGTGTTCGAGTTCTTCTTTATTGGTTCTACTTTGGACTATCACCGTGGTACAAGGAACCGGATCATAGCATAAATTGTCAGTTGTTTTCAACCGCTTTCTGAGATCCATGGTTAAAATTTTCTATGAGCGAGTGAAGTCTGTGGCTCTTGGCGAAGACCATATTTCTTCGAAACTTGCAGGGTGGCGCTACAGAATCACAAACAAATAACAGTAGCAAATAGAAGAAACGACATCACTTGCGGAGTTTCAATAACAACAGCAACTAAAGTGGATAGGACATGTAACTCGAAGTGTAAATAATGACAAAATGAGGGCTGTTGAAATTCCACACTATTTTAAAGAAAATCCCCCATCAATACTGGAAAGAGAGATAGCAGCTACTGTTCTTAAAAAAATCTATTTTCCTAATGAAATGTTTTAAGAGAAAATGTTTATACTTTCAGCTGCTGGGTCAATTAATTCAAAAAAATGTTGCCTTATAAAGAGATGCCTAATATTGCTACTATATTTCAAACCTTCATACTATCTACATCATACCTCCTCTTCTAAAGTTCATTAAACGAGTTCATTCAAAAAGTCTGTACATTGAGCGTTTATTGTGAAAATGGTAAAAAAAAGAAAACACAAAGAAGTTTTAAAGAACACAGCAACAAAAATACACTTATGATCAGAATCAGTACAAGACATCAGAGAATCCTTGGAGGTTCAATGAGCAAGAAGGCCTTGGAAAACAATGCTCACAAGGCATATGAAAGCGAAGAGAGATGTCGGGGTACAGTAACAAGCCTATTTGATTGGATTGGTGTGGAAGCGTTATCGAACGTTGTGTAAAACTTCTAATGGCCACAAGGGATATCATGCTTTGGATAGCCATGATAGCCTATATCATAAAGGAATGCCATCAAAACATATTTGTCAGTTGTCCCCGACGTTTCCAAAGCCAGTATCACCTCTATCTGTATGTGTGTGTGATTGTGTGAGAGAGAGAGAGACAGAGAGAGATTGAAAGGAAAGAAATAGGGCGAAACGTAAATTGCTTAGTGATATACAACGAAAATGAATGTTGCATCGCTCATCAAATAGTACCTAATCATTTTCTTCGAAGTCATTCAACAAATATCGCACGTATTGGCTGCGCTAGTTGTAACATTAAACACCAAATTACAGTTAAGTTCAAATTCCAGCTCGGATAGTTTCTGATCTCTTCGCACTAATGTCGTTTAGAAAAACATGAAACAGTCTCTTGTCAACTCACATCTGTGAATAAATGGCAGGTTACGTGGAGTTCTCTCGCATTTCTGACACAGGAATCTAAAGGCGCATAAGTATTTCCAGAAAATAAACAATGTATTAAAACAGAAAAAAAATTAGCAAAAAGCAAAACGTGTGGAAATTTTTATTATTTGACAATCAAATCGCAATCCATGGTGGTAAAATTCCCTCGCAGATGTATTTAACACTCGAGACGACAGAGATCTAATTTCACCTGATGAATGATAAGAATAAAAAGCAGAATATGAGCTAAGGGAATTCTTAAGGCTTGGTTGGTTGAATTTCTATATTGTTTTATTAATGCCGAAATCTACAAATTTTGGACACGGTTTTGCGACAGATACTGTGTACATAATTTTATTATTTCATGGTAAAGGTATATTCTTTTAAATATATAGTTTGTTAATCATAAAATGTATTGTTCGTAAATTTACGATAAAAATATATTTTTAGATTTTGTTTAGTGTTGCATTGATTGCCATTTTGTTTTAAAAATCTATTTTTTATTTTATCATAAAAATATGCAGTTGATTTTTGTTTGGATGTTCACTATTTTCTAACCCTAACATATAAATGGGGAATGTAAACCTTGAGAAAGTAAGACTGTCCTGATTTTCTGAAGTTAAGTGGAAGTGATGAGTAATCTTCTTAATGATTTTGTTGGAATATTATGTGAAATACGAAAAGATCCGTATCGTAAAACTTACAGAGTTACTTACAATAAACACAAATTTACCATCGCAGCTGTCAGCAACATCTACTAAGCCATTGCAGACATGACGAGTAAATATGTATTATTATTAGTGTACTTACTAATAAACAGACATTAAATCATGGACTGATTACATTGTTTTCTTATTCTGAGTTCTTACATTTAGCGAAATTTATTTGTAGACACCAATTAACAATTCAGTCGAGTGAAGATTATCAGTGCACCAGGAATTTCAGAAGAATTAGAATTAGAAGGTGCAATATATCACTTTCCATCAGTATGGCTGATGTTCCGTATTAGGAGACTGGCGCATTGCGCTTTTGCGTGCTAATGGTTTCCGCTGACGTGAAGTGCAAAAATTATATTAAATCAATTGCTAGCTCTGCTGCAAGAAAAGTCGGTTCACTGTCGTGTTGGACAATATTTTCCGCCATAATTTTGTACATTTATAAGTCTACCATTCGTCTATTCATTGAATGTAGCTGATATACCAGGTCTAGTGATTCTGGTAGGTATTTAGAGATTCTAATTAAAATACAAAGAATTAGCAATGTTATTGGTCTTGATCTGTCATCATGCTCCAATCACTTTGCCAACTGCCGTAACTTAATTTAACCCTGCCTTCTCTATAAATATGTTCATGTTAATTGTTCGTATGTGCTTTCTCTTTTGTACCTAGATATTATGAATTTATGCGCAGTAATAAATTGGCGACAAGTTTTCATCATTTTACAGTTTAATTGGGTAAATGTAACCGTAAGTTCTCTGCTAACAGCGTCTTCTCTCGAACTTCTAGGTTGTGCAAATCTCTTCCGGCTTCTCCTTTTCCAGTCTACGTTGACTTTTAAATATTAGATGCAATGAAAATTGTTTTCTTATGCCTTCTTATAAACTATTCTGTTATGGTTATCTCCCTTTATATATATATATATATATATATATATATATATATATATATATATATATATATGTGTGTGTATACATACATACATACATACATATATATATATATATATATATATATATATATATATATATATATATATATATATATATATATATATATGCTGGAAGTTGAAAAATATTAGTCACAAATATCATATTTTGTAAGACCTGCAGCTAATAAAGATTGTTTTATATTAAAGCTGAAATTTGTTTGATGCATTTTTTAGAGTTGAGAACATTTAATTTGGTAACCGCAACTATTCGAATTATCGCAATAATTTTCTGACTGTGAATAACGTATAAAATATTAAGTAGATTTCATAATATCTTAATACATCGACATATAAATAAAATAAATTAATTATGCATCAATTAACATACGTCAAAATAAATCATTTAAAGAATAAAATGGCAAACTAAATTTCTGCCGACAATATAGAAATAATTATTGAATCAGATATAATATACAGATTTCAGTTCTGACTTTCATAATTTTCTCCATCATCACGTTTCATGATTTTGGACAAGAAAGAAAAGTGTTTCCTATTTTTTAAGCTCATTTTCTTATCGAAAGTAATGACTGATAAATTAAGAAACTCGTTATCGATATAGAGAATTATTGGACATTTTCTTATGGGATTCAATAATAGATAGATAGATAGATAGATAGATAGATAGATAGATAGATAGATAGATAGTGTTAATATGTACACATGTTCCATAGCAATATATGAAAATTATTTTAGCGTGAAGGAAAATGTTGTCACTTGTTCGGTGCCTTCCATGCGAATGAGGATGCAATTATAGGCAAAGCACATATTTTGTTACCCGCATTGAAAGCTGTGAAACAAAATTAACTCTGATCTCAAAAAACATACGTGAACTTGACAAAATGGGTTAAGAGAAACAGTTCAATGACATGAAAGACTGTTTTGGTGTGCCAATGGCGCCTCGAAAATATATATTTGGGGTTGATTCGCATTAACTTATTGAATAAATTTATAGATTGTTTTTCTTTCGGTGTGTTCAAGAAAATGGAGTAAAACAAAAAAAGCAAACAAACATCAAAATAATTATAACAGTTAAGTTGGAATGATATCAAAAAAGTCATTTTAAATAGCACAACACACACACACACACACACACACACATATATATATATATATATATATATATATATATATATATATATATATATATATATATATATATATATATAGATAGATAGATAGATAGATAGATGTAAACGAAGACACACACATACATATAGAAACGCGCCCCTATATAGTAATAATAATAAATAATAATTTAATGGCAAGATTTGAATTAGACCCGGAAACAGTAGTATTAAAAAAGTACCCAATAGACATATTAAAATCTAAAAATTTAATATGTAGAGCTTTTAACTATAGAAAATTAGGAAATCAGTCGAATTCACTTCCTTAGTTCAAACTTTCAGTGTCTTCAGCCGATTTCAGTAAAACGTCTGAAAATATATATATATGAATATACTGGTATGGTAAAAAACATACGTATACGCAAATATACTTGCACGTACAAATATATTTTTTTACTTTTTTTATAAAAAATAGTGCTCAATGTTATATATATATATATATATATATATATATATATATATATATATATATATATATATATATATATATATATATATATATATATATATATATATATATATATATATATATATATATATATATATATATATATATATAGTGTTCAATGTTCATTTTTCTGATAACTCAGCAATATGTTTTTTATAAAAAACAGTGCTCAATGTTACACAACTGAGCTATTACGTATATATTAGTTAATACGCATTGTATCCCATGTCGATACCACGAAATGAAGTTTCATGCCGTTGCACAATCTTTAGTTGTGTATGAAGATGTTTTACTCCCTTTTATGTATGACAAACCGTCGTTCGTAGCATTATAAATAACAGGTGGTTATTTAAATATATCACTAAAGTATTGCCTAATGTATAAACTTAGCTCTCAAGACTTTAACTTAATTATAAGTTAGGTCGATATATTTAATGCATTTTAAACCTAAACTTATACATAGAAAGGTGGAATTATATAAACGCACGTAGGCAAATATCAAGTACGATCTAAAGAATTATCTATGTGTAAATTAAAAATATATAAAATATCTATTAATGACGGGTGCTATGAATATTAATGGTTGCTACATATTATATTAATCCTTCCTCACTTCCGTTGTTTATATAAGTTTTGGGACTGGCAGAGTGTAGAACGTGGTCGTCTCATCATATCACAGAGATTCCATCAGTGACTGTGGCTTTTTCAGCAGTCTTTGGCCCAGCACAATATTCACCAGATCTTGAAACCACAATATTCCCCATATCTCACCTCATGGACCTTTTCTTTTTCAATAATTAAAAAATCCAAGTGAATGCTAACTACCTCCTCAACATAAATAGAATTCCAGGAATGGTTCCACCAATAGAAACGAAGCTAATGAAAGTGTTTGGCTTCAGAAAGAGGACTACTTCGAAGGAGACGAAATTCAAGGGGACTGGGATATCAAATAAAAAAGCAACGGAACTCCCATAATACGAAGATTTCGCTGTTTCCATGTAATTATGTTTACTGATGTTTAGATTAATCAGCTTTCTAAGATCTAAAACTATTTTTTTTTCTATTTTCTTTTCATGTAAGCTCTTATAACAGCAAAGAATAAATCGCATTTAAGTTTTTCTTTTTCTACTGTATTGTCCTATTTTGTGACCAAAAAATGAAATAAAAAAATAAATATCCGTATTTTAATGCATATACATATTTACCTTTATCGAAAACATTTTCCATTTCCCGATTCAGGAAAAATGATATTATTTTTGCGGGTATGCAAAGTGTAGCGCAATAAAAAAGGTGCAATCTCCGACTATACAGAAATTGCAAAACAATATCCATTTATCAATTTATGTCACTTGAACAATCTGTAGTAATCACTGAAATGCTCATCCCTATCCCAAAAATGGAGGAAGATTATTAAATATCATTTTAAGTTAGCTGTTAACAATTTTCCATGTCGTCCTCATTGATTAAATCTTTTCGTATATTACAGTTTATTTTCGCTATTGCTGTCGCTGAATTAGTATTATATATGTATATATATATATATATATATATATATATATATATATATATATATATATATATATATATATATATATATACATTTTCATAGTTTGTTCATGAGCAGTTGCTTTCTTGAAATACGTTAATTTTTCTAATTCGTTTGGCGGTTTTATATTCCGATGTAAGTCAACAAAAATGAACTCTCGATCCTAATGCAGAGCTCCACAATTTTCAACGAAAGAAAATATTTCTGACCAGTAGACTATGTAAAATATTATATAAAATGTTAAAATATCATTATTCACGTTAGCAAATATACAATATTTTGTTGTGGTTTAAACCTGCCGGATTTTGTTTTCCAGAGAAAGATGACGTTACCGTGATAATTAAATATGAGTATTAAATATCGATTAACTGATATATCAGTCATTTTTTAGCTCCAGATGATAGTCCTTTTTTAGCTCCAAGTGATAGTCCTTTTTTTTAGCTCCATACGATAGTCGTTTTAGCTTCATAAACTCCAACAAATTTCTGTGTGAATTTGTGGGATGAGGATTTATCATAATTTATACTATTTATATTTGGATAATAATCCTAATCTTTGTTGCTGTTATCTCAATATTTCGGCCGTAGGTCTCTCCGTCTTTCTTCAGGTGTATATCGATTTCGGTAATCCAAAGGGAATTCCAAAATAAAATGCTTAGGGATATCGTGCCTAGTTCTTATTTATGTATATTTGTTTGTGGAAATTCGATCCTCGTGCTGCGCATGGTTTACTTGAACTCAGAGGAAGCGTCGAGCAATAACTAAAGCATTACTAAGAATATGAAAAACAAAAGATACGCCGAGACACAAACATTGGAGCGAGAACAGTTTTCTTTGGATAAAATAAAGGATAGAGTTCAGAAATGCGTACTAGTTATAGTGTTCGATATGCAAATATGATCTTATTTATTTTCTTGCCGCCTGAAAATAAAAAAAATAAAATGTGATGTATAATACGTGAAATATATATATATATATATATATATATATATATATATATTGAACAATAAAATATATTAAAAAATGAAAATCTTCAGGCACACTGGGTTGTAGATTAATATTCATTCGTTTTTACTATTATTATTTATTTCATATATATATATTGTAATTTTATTTTTTAATATATAATCATTTCAACACCGAAAATTGCCATGGATTAAAACTCATTAATAAAAATTAAACTTAAAATACAAAGTTCCGTCCCACACACACACACACACACACACACACACACACATATATATATATATATATATATATATATATATATATATATATATATATAAGGCGCAACATAGTTTTTAAAATAGATAATATTCAAATAAGACAATTCTAGGCAGATTTTAGGCGTCTGTGATTGAACGCAAAGTAAAGAAAGTGTTTTTGTTTGTGACTTTATTTCTAATATGTAGCAAACATTTTATAATGTCATATGTTGATTTGTTTTTAATTAGAGACTGACATATTTTATAAAATATATAGCATCTTAATTAAAATATTATTGTTAGCCCATAAATATACACTTTATTAAAACTTGGCCATACCAGAAGGATCGTCGTCCATCTCACAATCATCGTACATCTGACAATTCATATAATGAAATTTGGAATATACGGATTCTCAACGCTATAAGTAATATGCAAAATCGTCTTTCATTCTTGATAGCCTCAAATAATGAATTATATTGGGTACACTATGCCAAGTGTTCTAATATAATACAAACTTAATAATACGACAATAACTGAATAAATGAAACAATATCCTCGACACGATTTCGACTTAATAAAAGCCAATGTGATCTGGAGAGAAAATTATTCACTTAAAAAAATTGCATTAGTTTGCGTTAAGTTCTCAATTCAGGACAATAAACCGGGATGATAGGTAATACCACCGATCGTTGGAAATAGAATAGGATAAATTATATAATGTTTGCCGGTAAGCAACGTGGGCGCAATAAAAATTGCCCAATATCCGACTAAGTGGCAATGCAAATCAAGATGCATTTGTCAATTTATATCACCTGAACAATCATTAACTGCAACATTCATCTTGATTCAACAGCGGGTGGAAGATTCTACGTATCCTTTTAAAGTTATCCTTAACAACTTTCCATGTCGTACTCAGTGAGCAAATCGTGTTTTTATATTACAGATTATTTCATCTATTGTGCTCACTGAATTAGTATATCACATTTTATTTTTTTATTTTTTTTTCATGAGCAGTTTTTTTCTTAAAAATATGTTAATATTCCGATGTAAATCAAGGGAAATGATCTCTCGAGCCTGGTCCAGAGATACACAATTTTCAAAGGAATGGAAAATATTTCTGATATATAGACCAACGATATACTTGTTAGTACAAAGAAGAAGATCTACGCGCATTTTTCTGATTTTAAATCCAACGGACAAAACACTTATATATATATATATATATATATATATATATATATATATATATATATATATATATATATATATATATATAAAATCTAAACAAACACTTTCTGGTTCTTGATTCGTCGGATTTTTATTAGGCAATTTAATTTATTCTAAAAAAAAAAACAAAACAAAAAACGCATTTCCCTTACACACAGTTTTGTCTTTTCATTCCAACGTGAAAAAGACGAATATAAAATATGCTGGCGAAACACGTCAAAAAGTTTGCCCACTTTGTCTTATTATCGTCATAATAGAATAAGAAAATACTTAAAAAGATCATATTTTATCCTATTGTACCTTTTTTTTTTCTAAATTCATATAAATACAAGAGCAAGCGACTCAATATACAATGACATAATACAAGTCAACATTAAAACATAAATGAACGGATATTCTTCAATTAGAGTTTAATCTAATAAAAAACAGTTTTTAATCATTTCACCCCAAGTGAGGCAATGAATCCACTACGACGCAAGAGGTTACTGATGATCAGAGAATATGAGAAAAATATTTTTAAGGAGATAAAACAAAAAAAAAAGGAATTAAGAAAACAGAAGATAACGATTGACAATGCATGTGAATTTTTGAAGATCATTGTTGACTGGGAAGTACGAAGAGATTTCCACAAACTAGAAGTCCGATACAAGAAATTCTTATCACAGCTACAGCTAGCCATTGCAACTGTAAAATGGTGCAACCTTGATGCAGTCTTCTACTGTGCTTAAACACATAAAGTGTAGATACCATAGTGGAGAATTCTTCAGAAAAAACGGCCATTACATTATTTATAGAAAAGGCGCAGGAATGCTACGTTACGACGGCGGGAAAGGGAAAGAAGCTGAGATGCCAGATCAGGATCAATAACATTTCAACTTCTTCTTTGGATTTTATCAAAAAATATCTCAATTTATAGAAGGAGCACTAGACCAGATACGGCGGCAATATTCAAACCCAGGACGAATGGTAGAATTATAAACATGTACGATCGATTCTAGCGAGAAAAAATTGTCTAGTACGACTTAATAGACCAATTTTCATAGCTGGAGATTTGGCAATTGATCCAATCTATTCTTTCCACTTCATGTCTGCCGAAAACGTTAGTTTGCGACGGCGCAATGAGCAACTCGCTTCCAGGTTAACATCACCCATGCTGATAAATGTTAAAACGTGTTCTCTCAGTTCATTAAAAGAGAGCAATTTCATTTGTTTAAGGGCGTATCAACATATTATGAATCAGTTAATTATGAAACCTAATTTTCTTGGGAGGTTTGAAGTAATAAAAATATGATTTATGTTATTCTTCTTTCACAATTGAATACATGGTAGATAATACTCAGCTTTTGTACATATATAAGTGTGGACGTAATTACTAGAGGCGTTGATATTTGTGTATTATATTCTTGTTGATTACATCATTTCTGTCTATCTTTCTCTCTAGCTCTCAATCTCTTTGTCTCTGTCTCTCTTTCACTGTCTGCCTGTGTGTCTGTGTGTGTGTGTGTGTGTGTGTGTCCACGCGTCTCCTTGTGTACTGTTTGTACTTTTCGATTTTTTTTCTTTTTTATATGCACTTTTCATTGGTGCAGGGCTTAAATTTCTACGAAATATAATGAGGAAACAAGGTCTGGATAATTTGACACTCAAAGGGATATATTGAAATCAAGAGATACAGGGGAACACAGAGAAAAAAACAACCCCAAAAACTTGTGTAAATGAATGTCTATACAGGTATTGGGAGAGTAAACGACAAGACTAAGGATAAGATGTCGTGGAGAGTCATGATCGACAACGTCCTGAAAGGACAAGGCGCATAAAAAAATAATAATCTTCTGAATTCATTCCGTTTCTAATAACGTGATTTAAGTGGATTTATTTATTTGTTCTAATCAATTCTTTTTCTTGCATGCTCTTCTTTCTTCTCGGTTGAAGATTGTGATTTTTGCTGTTATCCTTGTTCAATTCCTATTGTTTGCCGTTCAGCTCAATTCACACCAACTGCACTGATGAGGTCAGGGTTAACAGACACAGCGGAGTCGCTTGTATTGATTGGAAGAGGTCGGTCAGCACGGAATCCATTTTTAACAATCCTCACTTATAGAAACTCATTAACAGATTTAGGTTCATTGATCAAGAGAGATGTTTATGTGGGCGAATTAGCGACTCGAGGCAATTATATACAAAACTGAGCAAATATTTGAAAACACGCGTGTGCGAGCGCACACAAGGAGACGCATGGACACATACATTTATAGAGAGACCGACAGACAGACAGAGAAAGAGAGACTGAGACAGAGAGCCAAAGAGAAGGAGAGACAGAAAAGATGTGAGCACTACTAAAAATTAATATGGTGACTGGGAGTTTGACGGCTTAGGCGATCATCATAACATCTGATCTGAGTGTCTCTCAGGGTGTGTAAATGCCAGTAAACCTGCCAAGTCTATATTTACAACTTCACTCTTTACATCTCTATACATCCAATATCAGATAATGAGGACATTCTACAATAAAACTCGAAATTAATATATACATATATATATATATATATATATATATATATATATATACATAAATATATATGTATGCATGCGTGTGTATACACCTTTCATGTGTGTACACACACACACACACACACACACACACATATATATATATATATATATATATATATATATATATATATATTACTGACTTCACCCATGGAATCCAGTAAAGCCACTAATACACAAGGGGTTACAGGATGTGTGAGATTTAGGAAGAGAAATATTAATAATGAGCGGAAAGAGAAAAGATTAATCAGGAAGACCATAGATAGTGGTTGACATTGCATTTAAATTTTTGAAGAATAAATTTGACTGGAAATCATGGAACCGGAAGTAAGATTCAAAAACGAGAAGGGCGAGAAAAGAAATTGTTAGATAAGAACCGACGGTTACATCTAGCCAACTCAACTGTAAATTGATGAGATCTCGAAGCCATTCTTGTACTGCGCTTAAATACAAAACGTCTGGGTACCAGAGCCAAGAGTAATATTCGTTCTGGAGTATATACAGAAATGTCGCACAAGGCCAAAATTAGGGATGGGGAACAAGATGGTCTTCTACTGTCTTAACATTAAACTTAGCTAGCCAAGATGTCTGATCCAAACATACCACAATATTACTTACAGAAAAACAACGCATTCTTATCATTCTTACAACACCCCCTATAATGTCTCAATGTCTCTATGAAATCCTAACTAGTCCCCATATGTACTGTGGAGGGAGGGGAATAAAATAACAAATTAAAAAATGTAAACCCCAATAAATATTTATAAATATGGCTATAGGATTTACAAGAAAATAAACAAAATAGTACCATAGCGAAGTATTCATCCAAACAATCACCCCGAAAGTATTTATAGAAAAAGGAAAAGGGAGACAAACTTGCGGTGGTGGGAGTGAAGCCGAGACGCCAAATCAAGACGAAATATATAGACATGTTTGACGAAAAAACAAATTCTATTTAATATTTTATTGTAATTGTTTGAGACGTTGTGTATTTAGACACAAATTTTGGATAAAAAGTCTGGAATTCGTACTTTTTTTTTATTAGTCAAGTATGTTATGCAGTCTCAGTCATTTTCAATAACCAACATTGTTTATTATGATACGCAAGATTCTTTGCATTCTTTGAAAAAATTAAACTTTGAAACGGCGACGAGGTGTGTAATTGTTATTGGGATCGCGGTCACACCAAAACATATTGCTGAGTTATCAGAAAAATGAACATTGAACACTATATATATATATATATATATATATATATATATATATATATATATATAAAATATATATAAAAATATATATATATATATATATATATATATATATATATATATATATATATATATATATATAACATTGAGCACTGTTTTTATAAAAAAAAAAAAAAAATATATTTGTACGTGCAAGTATATTTGCGTATACGTATGTTTTTTACCATGCCACTATATACATATAAATATATATATTTTTTCAGACGTTTTACTGAAATCGGCTGAAGACACTGAAAGTTTGAAACTAAGGAAGTGAATTCGACTGATTTCCTAATTTTCTATACTTAAAAGCTCTACATATTAAATTTTTAGCTTTTAATATGTGTATTGGGTACTTTTTTAATACTACTGTTTCCGGGTCTAATTCAAATATGGCCATTGAATTATTATTTATTATTATTATTATTATTATTATTATTATTATTATTATTATTATATAGGGGCGCGTGTTTCTATATGTATGTGCGTGTCTTCGTTTACATCTATATATATATATATATATATATATATATATATATATATATATATATATATGTGTGTGTGTGTGTGTGTGTGTGTGTGTGTGTGTGTGTGTGTGTAAAAGAGAACATTGAAGTCAACACTCAGAGGTGACATGCTATTTCATGCCGGACGCAATCGTCAGGCGGTGTCCAGCATGAAACAGCCTGTCGTCTCTGAGTGTTGACTTCAATGTTCACTTTTATATTTGTATTTACATACGCTCTAACTCTGATATTGAGCACTTTATCCCATAAATATAGTACACCTTAAAACTATATTTCTTCATATACATATATATATATATATATATATATATATATATGAGTGTTTGATGTGAGTGCGTGTGTATAATACGATTTTTTGTTACTCAAGCAAGCATGAAGATTTTCAAACATATCGGTCATTTATTCAAATCCAGTTAATGTGATAATATATTGGTAAATTTTAGCACAGTTCAGATGTCCGCAGTTCTTTTGGGTAAAATTAAGAATGGAGTGCAGAGTTGAATGTAAGTTTTCCTTTGCCTTTATCGAGGCAGATATTCACGAGCCTTCTTAAATAAAAAAATTAAAATTCTGAATAACTAATGATATTTTTAATTATTTTTGTAAATCATTGTTGCGAAATAAAATTCTTGTATTGCCTTGATAAAGTCCATCCTAGGAGCAAACACGTCAACTAAGTTTTTCGTCTGTCTTTATTATTCACACTCACGCACGCGCACAAACACAGGCACACACAGACACACACACACACACACATATATATATATATATAGAGAGAGATTTAAATTATTTGCTCTGGATTTACATTGAGCTCTCTGGATTTTATCCTCTTTAGGTTTACCCATACGGATTACCTAGTTTTTTTTTCCTAAACTATATATATATATATATATATATATATATATATACAGACATACAAACAGTTACAAACGTATATATACACATATATATATATATATATATATATATCTATATATATATATATATATACACATATATATATATATATATATATATATATATATATAGAGAGAGAGAGAGAGAGAGAGAGAGATAAATAGAGAAAGAGAAAGAAAGAGAAAGGGAAAAATAAAGGAATAATTTAAAGATCTCTGACAGTATAGCATGGTGATTATAAGTTTTTTTTACCAAGCGATTTTCAGACTAATTTTACAGACGCCAATATTGACCAATCATCTTGACAAATGTAGAAAACTGGAAACAAGTTATGCCAGTTTCACACTCTTTCCTGTCTTTTTGAAGTAGAGTAGATGTTTATCCCTTGTTCCTGTTTAGGATAGGATTTCCGCTTCCTTCTGAAGTATTCGGATTCTCTTTCATTCTCAGTAACACCTTGAATTTCAGTGGCATTTAATAAGAGTAAAAGGTTTGTCACGTAGCTGACTGATATTATCATCAACATCACGCCTCCAGTTTGTAGCAAGACAGTTCGTGAATAATGACGTCCACTCGTCAGGTCTTATCAGCAACTGATCGTTTGTACTTTACGATTTTCTTTCTTTTTTATATGCACTTTTCATTGGTGCAAGACTTTTTTCATAGTCAAGGTTATGTGTATGCGTTGGTAATTATGCGCCCATGCACCTGTATACACGTACGTTAATACATTTAAAATTTCATCGTTATCGGTCCTCGTTTTTTTTTTCATATCTTTACACTCACTCCCTATTGATTTTTTTAGCTTTCAGCTTTTTTTCGATTTTTCCTCTCTTCTTTAAGTTGTAACCATTTAACTTCCGGTTTTCCAGAATATATATATATATATATATATATATATATATATATATATATATACGTGTGTGTGTGTGTGTGTGAGAGAGAGAGAGAGTTATTACTATATATATATATATATATATATATATATATATATATATATATATATATATATATATATATATATATATGTATACCCAAGTATATAATCGGTATATACGGAATGAATTACAATAAACAACAATTACTATTCTTAAAAGAGTGCTCAAAACAAAATAGAGCAGATATGATTATTTTTTATAAAAAAAATTTATAACATAAATATGTCATAAAATCACTACATTTTGTTTCGACACCATTGGTGTTTTATCAAGTGATGATGTTGAATATTAAAAAAAAAACGTGTCTTTTTTATATGCAACATCATCACTTGATAAGACACCAAGGGCGTTGAAACAAAATGGCTATTTTTGTAGTGATTTTTTGACATATTTATGTTATAATTTTTTTTTATAAAAAATAATATATATATATATATATATATATATATATATATATATATATATATATATATTAATAACTACATGTAATTATTATCCTTTGATTTTTTTTGTATATTAAATACTGTACCTCCACGAATGGAAATATTTCAGATTCATATGATAAGTATTATTGCATAAAATGTCCGAATAATTTAACAACGGACATTTTTATATCATGTGCAGTAACGCCAAAATAACACTAGAACATTAATTGGAAATTAATAAAACTACCCATCCTTAAAGTTTGGAATGAAAATGCTGGCAATGTTTGTTCGCCGTTGTAGATACCCTTAAGGTTTTCTTTTTATTATTTTATTTATCAAATAAACTTGAATTTGTCTTTATCTCTTTTACATTACATTTTGTATTTTTTAAAGCTCGTGAGTATCATACGTTTCCTCAATAGTAGGTTACCCTTCACTTCAAATATTCTCCATTGCATATATGTGTGTTTCTGTGTGTGTGTGTGTGCGTGTGTATTAGATATGTGTATTCTTATAGCGCAACGTGTAGTAATTAGAAGTGTTATAGACTTTATTCATTGATGCATTTCCTTTCAGACAGCTAGCCATATATTACCTATGAGTTGCAGACATAAATCCGTAGAATATTGATAGACATTTCCTTGTCTCCTGACACTGATACTTCCATTTTGAAATCGGACATCAAATAAGAATATGAAAGAATTCAATTTTATGACATCACCTTTCGCTGAATAATGTTCTATTCTCTTACGAGAGATAACATACAGATACACTGGATTTCAAACCGACATATAAGACTATAAAAGACCTCTGGAATATGTCTCTTACCATATTTGCCGTCCAGCATTGAAAATCGGATTGTAATATAAAAATAACAAATACTTCGTGTGTGATAGGCGGGAGTATGCTTTATAAAATTCATGAGATTTTTTTTTTTGATCTTGTATAATAAAGCGTTAGTCACTGCTTATGACATCACTATTTGAGTAACTTTTTTCCTGCTATACGTTTTCTAATTTCTTAAAGCTCTTGAATATTGTTGTGTCCCCGATAATATGTTTTCATCTTCCTTCATAGATTGTACGCGAGATGGCTATCAGGACTCGTGTTTGGTCTATTTCAAACAAAAGAATTTACTCCTTTTGCGTGCGATGTTTATTTGCGGGAAAACGGATGACCTTCGATCTACAAGTTGTTTTCTTTCACTGAGTTACTTATTTCACTATGAATCTGCTTGGTCATCCAATGATTTCACGATAACTTCGATGCAGCTAAAATTATCAAGAGTGTCGGCGATCAATTATAAAAGGTCGAATACTTTTGCTGATGAAGTTTTCGTTCATGAACTTTTAGCGTGTGAACGTGTATGTAACTCAGCCAAGATTAGTAATTTACTTTTCATTGACTACTTCGGGGAGGCTAGATGCTGGGTTTGATAGTTGTCTATTTACTACTGCTGGTTCAGTTAAGATATCGATTGTAGTGTTCTGATTTTCAAGTTAAGAAGAATATAGGTACCAAGAAGTGATCAATCCGAATATATGCGTAGAAAATCAAAATTGTCTTCGCATATAATCGATTATATAGATAATAGACCATATATCTTAATGATTATGAAATAATTTTGTTTCCTCATTATGTTGAGTAGAAATTTGGGCCCTCTCTTTTTGACATGAAAATATAAAAATACATTACAAAGAATTACTAGCAATACATTTTCATAACAATATATTTCGAGAAAAATTACCAAAGCTCAGAAAAATTAAACTTTTGGTATTAAATGAGCCACAAGAATTTGATATATCAATATATATAAACAAACCAACCAAAACAAAAGCAAAAACAGTTTTTGACTCGAAGTATAAATGTCCAAGAAATACAACTGGTTTAACATATTTGTCAACCTAGCTTATTTAACGAAGGTATACTCAGTGAATATAGACGTCGCCTCGGATATTTGAGAACACATCATTTGAAATGTTACTAATATATTATGACGATTTTCATCAGAAGATGACAAGTTGACAAATATGCATTCCTACAATACCAATGACTCACTGATGGCTTCTATCGGGGACGCTATGGCTAACCTCAATAAAGGGCACCTTATCAATGCATGGAATCGTTTTAGAAGCCATATGTAGCGGACGGTGGAGTAATGGATAAGCGGCTCGGATTCTAGTCGAATCCATTACGTTCTAATAACTTTGGGAAAGGTATGAATCCCTCTTTTCTTCTCCCCGCTATGGGTAAATATCAGGGCAGACACGCAACTGGTCAACCGCGGAAAGAAATGGCAACCTATTGCGGGAAAAATCTGCCTCGTCAGTCATTTATCGAAAGATTCATGACCGCCTACGCGTCTATCATGCATAGCTGACTGATGTAGAGGACACGAAATGCGGAATGCACCAGTGTTAACGATACACGACAATGTCGGTTAGAGACGACGTCTAGAGTGCTGTCTATGTAAAAAGAAAAAAAATGGCTGCCCAGTCGAAAAAGAGCCGTTATGTCTGTGTAGCAAGAAATTGGGATAACTTCTACCCACACCTCTAACAAAATAATTGGGACGGTGAACTGAGCAGTGTTAATTATGCAAAGGATTCGTTTTGCTAGCTAACCCTTAATATTTTGGGCTCAATAAACGCATGCTCATTTTTGGTGACGGTAGTGGACTGGGTTGAGTGTATGTCGTGTGCCCTGTGAGATACCGGGGGATTTCTGAGTTAAAGTAGGAGAGTTATCCAGTATCACCTGAAATTCGTTCTTTCTTGCTTGTGTTTCCGGTGTCTCGGCTATGCTCGTCACTTACGTGTGGAAGTCCTAGAAGTCTTGGTTCTATATTCGGCTACTTTCACGTTTTTTCCGTTGTTGCTATCTTTTCCGTCCCTCCTGAGCTGCGAGACGCGTATTCGTTGCAAATACTTAACTAATAAAAAATAAATCACCGTATCGTAGCAGTAATTGAGGGCGAGTGAATAGACTTATTTTTTATATAGAGATAAGAACCAGTGTAATATATTGGTTTTGTTTGGTTTACCGTATATCAGCCTCAATGTGTTATTTAATTCCAACAATTTTTATATATTGTTTTGACCATAGTTTTGTGGTTAACTATTTCCCAATAGCTGGGACCCTAACAGGAGCTACCACCCCGAGTCAGGGTGAACTTGGGAATACCAGCAATTAAGAGGTGGTTTCCTCCTCCTCAAAACCTCCTGATCAGAGAGCTTCCTGTCGGATGTAGTTTATCGTCCTACCCAGGGCGCGGATGTACTTTATAGTCTTACCCAGGACGCGGATCGAGTTTATCGTCCTACCCAGGACGCGCATGTACTTTATAGTCTTACCCAGGACGCGGATCGAGTTTATCGTCCTACCAAGGACGCGCATGTACTTTATTGTCTTACCCAGGACGCGGATGTAGTTTATCGTCCTACCCAGGACGCGGATGTATTTATTGTCTTACCCAGGCTGCGGATGTAGTTTATCGTCCTACCCAGGACGCGGATGTACTTTATTGTCTTACCCAGGACGCGGATGTAGTTTATCGCCATACCCAGGATGGATACCTTCATAAATATTAATTTTTATGAGTTTTCGTTGATTTTGGTGCATCGCATGAGAACCTGTAAAATATTAAATTCTATTTTAGCTTTATTTAACCGTTGAGACATTTTAAATATTGAAACAAAAGTCATGCTTTCCAATTGTACTTGATCACATGAAACATTGCTCAGTGGTTTTCGGTTTGTAGGAACATTCTCAGAATTCACTTGAAACAGTAATTTTTTGTTAACAAATTCAGTCATTATGTTTAGATTTTAATATCATGCATAACCCTTACGTTAATTTGGTTCAGCAACGGATACTAATCTAATTGGTCAATATCGTTTGAGAATATAGAATATAAGGTTTTTAATTACTATTTGATTACTTTTTGCGGAGTAGTTAACATCCATTGTTTTATTATTTTATGTTTAAAGGAAGGAACGTAAAAATAAAGAAATAATTTCAATAAAAAAAAACAAACTTACCTGTCAATCATGGGAGTTGGTGTTTAAATCAGTCCTGAACATGTTTAAATAGACTTATTGGATCTTTTCCTTTTTTCTTTCCTCGAAGAAATCATTAAACTTATAAAATACTGGATATCTATCTGTTTTCTTTGAATACTGGTGATAGAAGATTTTGAATGCATCGACTTAGCAGCAGAACTACAACATTACAAATAAAGCGTTTTCTTCCTATTGTGTTACACAGAGGGTGAGATATTGAAGAAAGAAATACTCTTTATATTTTAATAATAAAAAATACAAACAAACGTCATATCACCTTCGGTGTTCTCGGTTATCGTGTCTGGATTATTTCTTAGGTTCTTTGATAAAACTATGTAATCACGCGCAGTTATAAGTTCTGAGGCAGGACTACAACTTCTACTCCCAATCGTTGATGTATAGAAAAGTAACCTACTTTTGAAAAATAACCCTCTCAATAAATAGACTGTTTCTGACACGACGTGTGAGAGCGATCAACTCAGGTTGAATAGCACCTCAAAAACGTAAATCTTCCTCAGACTATCGAAACATTCATATCTATCCAGTTTCGTACACTAACAAAAAAAATCAGTTTTATTACTTAAATGTTATTTTAGTGGATGCACATATTTAAGTAGACGCTCCGTTTATTAAACTATATATTTATTCATATTCGTATACTATACGATTGAATAATATATATAATATAAATATAATATTGAATACTTTTAAAAAATTCATTCAAAGAGATATCCGCTCTCTGGTATATTTTTTCTTTAATAAGATATCAAATAGATATTTAAAAAGTGTAAAATAATACATTTGTATGGAAGATTCTAAGAAAACGCGGTATTTAATTTTATCAATGTCTTTATTCATTCCCTTAAACTTTAATCTTTAGATCAAAGACATCTTTCACAAACTGTTAACAATAGGTTTTATTAGGCCAAATGAGAATATTTAGCACAATGTGTACTGGAGTATAGTATAACATTTATTCTTAATACTTGTTCTGGTATAATGTTGACGTTTCTGGATTACATCATATTTGGGATTATCCACACGGATTATCAAAACCCTTAAGTATCTTCGTATATATATATATATATATATATATATATATATATATATATATATATATATCTTTGAAAATCAGGATGTCAGTTGAAAACACGACCTTGGTTTCGACCTTACGGTCTCATCGGACGATATTCTATCAACTGACAACCTTACGCTTTTTATTTAAAAAATACAAAGGATGCTCCATTATTTTTTTCAACAATAAACAAATGCATGGCGTTTATCGTAATAGAATGGCGAAATCATACAACAATCATCCATGCATTTGCAACCAATGTCAACATGAGAAATTAGCGATTATGACGTTTTCGGATTCAAACATATGAATATGAGGCTGGATAAAAAAAAAAAAATTAAATCCACATTGTTTTATTTAAAATACGCCTCCATTTCTTCACTTCCCCCTCCCCCTTACATTTACTATACACTCTCCCTTATATTTATCTTTGTTGTATTTTTTTATGTTTGTTGTTGTTTTTTTTTCTTTTCTACTTCTTTCTTTTCTTGGACATTTGCTATATGCTTGTTTTTCTCTCTTTCACTTCCACCTTCTTCTTTCATCTCCACAGCCTCCTCCATTCTATCGCACCTGACGCCACGTGTCTGATTGCCGTGCGTTTGTTTATTTATTTTTGAAAAACAATAATGTAACATTCTTTGTGTTAGTTTAAAATAAAAAGCATTAGGTAGTCAGTTGATAAAAAAAATCACCTGATAATGCAGTAAGGTCGAAACCAAGCTCGCCCATTGAACAGACCTCCTGATTTTGAAAAGCTCTACATGATATTTTTATTTTAGTTTATTTTTTCAGACGTGTATTCAGCTCTTTTTAATATTACAGTTTCCTGGTCGGTTTCAACTCGGACCATTAACTTTGTGTTACACACACACACACACACACACACACAAAACACACACACAAACACACATATATATATATATATATATATATATATATATATATATATATATATATATATATATATATATATATATATATATATATATGTCGAGGAGATAGATAGATAGATAGATAGATAGATAGATAGATAGATAGAATTTAACAAATAAATACAAAATTACCAACATTTGTGTGGAACACCGGTATTGATAAGACAGTCGAACGATATCGTCTTCTGCCGAAATAGTCTATTCCCCATATGATATAAATTTGGATTTATTTGTTTATTATTTATATTACCCTGTATTAGTAAATATATTGGTTTCTATTTATGGATCAGTTTTAATATTTTATATTACTAGGATCCACTTGTATATTGATTATATATCAACGATTTTTTTTAACTTTACAATACATATATAGTAAATATTTATATATACATATATATATATATATATATACATACATGTGTGTGTGTGTGTGTGTGTGTGTGTGTGTGTGTGTGTGTGTGTGTGTGTGTGTGGTCTGAAAAGTATCGATTTTCATTGTTTTATTCATAAAAATAAAGACGTATCGCTGATTTTAAAAATATACTTTAAAGAATCATTATTATCTGCTTGTCATTAATTTATTTTCCACAAAAACGTCTCTGAATGTGACATATTTTAAGTAAATATAACCAGACAGAAAATTGACATTAGATAGGAAATTGTGAATTAAAAGTCAACGCCAGACACGAATATAATCGATTTTTTTGCCTTTTTAATAATCAATATTAAAGAAGACAAAAGTGTCATAGATTCCAGCGCTGTTTGTAAGAAGTGATTCGATGCCAGAAGGTATTACGTCGTCTTCGAAATTACCGCCATTCCTCACCTCCTTACTCACGCCTGTGATATACATATAAATGCATTAAGTGCAACCGTATTTTATGTACTCTGTTTAATATTTTCTTGAGTATTAGCCGATTGTCATTCTTACAAACAATACTGCCACATTTATGTAGCTATCGCAACTTCGATTCGGGGACTAGGAATACAAAAATGGCGTCGGAAATGCAGGCCTGTTTGAAAGGAAGGTACAGAGAGGCCTAAAGCAACAGGACTTAAAATATCATGTAAGATATAAACGCCAAACAACAGCGGATATGTAAATACAGCCAGACCAGCAATAAAAATAAGAGCATATCTTTTGTAACCGTTGCAACAATGAAGTCCGCTAACATAAAAAAAAGTAGCAAATCATATGAAGTATTGTATTAGAAAACAGTAGCAAAACAAATCTGCGTAGCAGTTGGATTAATAACTGACATTACAGTGTGTACTCATCGCTTTTCAACATTTAGAACAGGAAAGTAAAGCCGATTGGAACTTCTTTTTCTTTTTATGTCCCATATCCTTTCAGGACGTAGGCGATCGTGGCTCTCCACTTTCCTCTATCCTTTGCAGCTCTCTGCAAGTTCCTTCTCTCTGCTTCCTTCCCCAGACCACGGGCTGTCATCCACCTGTTTAAACTCGCCAGGTATCTCACGCTCTGCTTTCTCTTATCTCTCATTCCCTCTATTTGACCCGTGAGTATCAGATTCTCCAGGCCCTCCTTCTTCATTATGTGCTCCGGAAACTTCAGCTGCCTCTTCCAAATGTTAATTATATATCTTCCCCTTGTTTGCAACCTCTCTAAGGCCTCATCGTTGCTCACACGCTCGGTCCGAGCTATCCTTTGCATCCATTTGTAGTACCACATCTCCGTCGCCTCGAGTCTCTTCATGTTTTGAGAAAATCATCCAACATTCACTGCCGTAAAGAAGGACAGATGTCACGTAACAGCTCAGTATTCTTTTATTTGTTACCAAAGAAATCCTCCTGTCTCGCAATACTCTGCCTATCTTTTGGAATGTGACATTGGCTATACCAATATGTATTTGGATTTCAGTGTCACACTTAGCGTCCTCTGTCGAGACGCTTCCCAAATATTTCAACTACCGCGTCTGCTTGATTCTAGTGTTCCCGACCTTCAAATGACATTTCGGGCTCCTCCTCTTACTGATGACCATGCATTCTGTCTTCTTGTAGTTGATGCTTAATCTTTTCTTCTTACTCTTCGTTTCTACATTCTGTAGAAAGTTTTGAAATCTATGTTCAGTGTCTGAGTTTGTTACGGTTTTTTGGGTATATGCTATATAACTAGTGAGCGAGTCAAAATGACTTATTTCCCTTTATAGTCTACTAATAGAAGATTGACCAATCAGGAGCCGCAGAACACTGTATCCGTCGTGTATAAAGGCGGCCATCTTTGTTTTTCCTACCGGAAGAACCAGAGCCAACTTGTGAGGCGAACACGACAGAAGGAAGAACTACACTCTGCTGTGATATCCACTGCGAACCTGAAGTACGATTTCCTACTGTCTCCGAAATATTCACTGGATTCTGGATTCTATACTCGAAGACGACCGTCATGTAAATGTCTAAGAGAGTTATCTGCGCATCTTATGTTGTCAAGATTGTGCCTGCCAATGCTAAATCCCGGTAGGGTTTCCAATTCTCTTAGAATGAGAAGCCGCCTGCTTGCGTTACGCCTTTTTCTATTTTTGTATATTCCCTAAACTCGTTCCATCTGCGCATTCATTCTGTTTGCTGCCAGTATAGGTTCTCGATTATTCTGATACTTTCCCGTATATATCGCGGTTACTGAGCAGTTTCATCAGATCCTTGTGGCTTACTCTGTCGAAGTCCTTTGTATAGACTTTGAAACATAGGTACACATCCTTCTGCATCTCTATCGTTCTTTCTGATAACATTTTGAGCATAAATATCGCGTTCCTTGTTCCGGTGTTTTTAACGAACCTGTACTGTTCTTGTCCTATCTCTGGGCAGATTCTGCTACGCGCTCTGTTCATTTGAATTCGGATGATGAATTTTGTAACATGGCCCGTTTGGCTTGATGTATACTATGTTTGATGAGGCTTGAGCGCATCATGTCTCAGCGGACGCAAATGTTCTTTGCATTAAATATCGTGCTCTTTTTTTTCATTAGCTAATGACCGTTTTAGACTTGATTCAATTGCGGTATTTGAAATAGAAAATTAAACTAGATGATGCAGGATTGGAGAAATATTTTACTAAAATCAAGTATAAATCCAACAGAGGACATTCATTTAAAAATAATTCAGCTTCTTCCTTGATCGGTTTTATTTACAATACTTATTTTCATTTCACGTGTATTGAATAAGTTGAACACTCTCCGGATTTCGGTACTCAATACAAGATCAAAATATATTTTGATTATTTTAGCAATTGTAACTTCGTACATCAAAGGCACGTGGCCGAGTGGTTAGGACGTTTGCATTCTGACCATGAGACCTGGGTTCGAATCTCATCCTGTAAGCAAGGAGACTTCCTGATGTTTTTGGAATGGGGGGGCGTTCCCAGCGTGAGGCGCCTTTGGAAAGTGCCTGGAAACCATACCAGGGGTTGACCCAAGCCTTGTGAATGATAGATGGTAGTCGCAAACCTCGATAGCTGTGCTAGCACAATGTCACAAGTCATGGTGAACGAGATTTTGGCCGTGTTCAAATTGATTATCACGTTAGATAACACACTCTTTCCCAGAAACTAACGAATGTCTGCTCAGAATAATGCAGTATAAACCACAGGTGAACAGTGTGGGTGTTGAACAAACACAAATGCGCCTGAGCAAACGTCTGCAAATGAGATTAGTAGACAGATATCCTGGAATACGAGTGGTCATATATGTATATATCAATTAGATACGTAATTAGAGCGTTTGAACCAAGATTTGAGGAAAAAAAGACCTGCTAGTGAATCGAAATATAGATGATGTTTCATCAGGATAAGGCGCGACCCCACACAGCAAGAATCACGTCACAAAATATCGCAGAACTTGGCTGGGAGAAAATTCCTCATCCACCTTATTCTCCCGATCTTGCTCCTTCAGACTACCATTTGTTTCGTAGCGTACAGAATCATTTTGAAGAAACAGCTATTGTAACACAGGAAGAGGTTAAAACTGACATTTGTTAGTTCTTAGAATCAAAGCCAAAAGAATTTTACATTAATGGAATTACAATGCTTGTTAATAGATGGAAGGAAGTCATAGATAATCAGGGAAAATACATTGTTGATTGAATCTGTAATTAAATGTAACAGTTTGCCATTTGTTTTCTTTATTCAAAATTCGGACAGAACTTATGGATGACCTTATATATATATATATATATATATATATATATATATATATATATATATATATATATATCATTAGAAGGATTTGATAATTATAATAAGTAATTCATCGAGTCTACAAGAAATCTCAACAATAGGCAGTTTAATTTTGGACGGCCATTTCGTCCTATATTTGGGACTCATTAGCCGTGCACATCCACTACCGAGAATTGAAACTCTTACAGTTAGGTTATCCTGCAAACGTCATACAAACTGTTCCAACGGGCCTTTGTGAGGAAGTGGTAGCAAATCAGACTCAATAAAGCGCCGCTCGCTCAAAACTTCCGTGGTGGAACTCAACTGAGATTCTCTATAAGCATAGGACTGTGTCGCCAGGAGCCACGGCTGCTATCACCAAGCCGCTCAAACTTGAGCATTAGAAGCCGGTTCAAACAATGATATACAAATATAGAAATTATTAGGAGGATTTGATAATTATACTTAAGCAATTCATCGGCGCTTTATGTGATTTGCAACTTTCTAAAGGACAGTGCGAAATATGGAAACGCAAAGTCTAGTGGCAAGCCCCCTAAAATTTCTCCGGCATTGAGTAGGAGAATAAGACAGATTGTTGTGAAAGCCAGTGGACTTTCTTCTAGTCAAACTAAGGCAGCTGTAGATGCTGATTGCAGTGCAGTAACCATCAGACGACACTTATGACAAAAAGGCATGGTAAATAAAAAGCGCAAACAAATTCCTCGCCTGCTTCCACGTCAATAATTTAACCGTTTAAGGTTTCATCGTGACTACAAAACATGGGACATAAGAAGTGGAAGAAAGTCCTGTTTTCTGATGAGAAAAAAATTCAATCTAGATGGTTCTGATGGCAACAATATTGGCATAACAAAAACATCTCCTGAAATTTTTCCCACACGTCATAGTGGTGGAGGACTCCTAATGGTATGGCGTGCCTTTTCTTAAAAAGGGGCGATGGTATTCCAGGTGGTTCAGAGTCGTCTGACAGCTGCTGGTTATGTTAGCATGCTACAAAAAGCACCGTTCGTGACAGAGCGCAATCGTTTGTGTGGGGATGGATGTTTATTCCAACAGGATAATGGTGCAATCCACGCTGAATGCCGGACCTTGACCTTTCTACAAGAAAATAGGGTCCATCTCTTGAGACATCCTGCATGCTCACCGGACTTGAACCCAATTGAAAATGTTTGGGAATGGACGGCAAGAGATGTTTGTCGAAATAGCAAACAATATTCAACAAAAAATGAACTTCGTGAAGCTTTCTTCAGAAGTTGGTGCAATTTTCTTCGCAGCTTAATAGAAATACTAATTTCTAGCATGCCCCAAAGAATTTTTGAAGTCATCAAAACCAGTGGAGGGAGAACTCATTATTAAATTTGGTTGTTGAATGTTTTCGTACAGTTTTCGTACAATTTCGTAGAATTTATGTTCTGGTCTTATAATTTTGATCAAGTGAAAAACGCCTCATTTTATAAAAATGTCAATTTCTCAATAAAATGTTCGGATTATAACTTTTGGTCGACATAAACTTTTAGATTCTAAAATCAGTAACCTTAAGTAAGAAATGTTTATAATTTTTCCATTAAAAACAGTCTTTTTAAATAAGTGTATTTTAGTCGTTGCTACTGTTGAATGCCATCAAGTGAAGCACTTTCTGTTATTTGACAATGTTGTCTGTTTGATGTTCTGTAGCGCTAGCCTACAAGGGTCGAAGAAGCAAAGCGCTCGCTCCGACCCGGCATGTTTCTCACGTGTCATTCTCTCTCCATTACTTTCAATCTCTCTCTCTCTCGCAATATATATATATATATATATATATATATATATATATATATATATATATATAGGAGGCGCGGTGGAGTAATGGATAACGGCTTGGTTTGAGGAATCGAAGAGCCGAGTGCGAATTCCAGTCGAATCCATTACATTCACTTACTTGGGAAAGGTATGAAAACTCTTGTTCTCCCTCCAGCTATGGGTAAATAGCAGAACAGACTCGGTTCTATAGCCTTGGATGGCAACTGGTCTAGGAGAAGAACAACTCTGAATTCAAAATCTGCGGAGGGTCGTTTGGGGATCTTGTGGCACGTAGTGCACCGGGTCTCTGTATTCGGCCCTTCAGAAAGTGTGGATGGTGTTGCACGTAACCTTCACCACTATAATCAAATCTCATATGCTGTTGTCGGGCTGTCGGTTTCCTGAGAACTGATCTGCTTGACCCTCATACGTTGAATTCGACGGGAGAGTCTAGTATATATATATATATATATATATATATATATATATAAATGTTTAGAGGTACAAAATTTATATAGAGTTTTAAAAACTAGGAATTTATTGATTTTAATTTTATTAGTGTCTAAGGCCCTTAGCCTGTGCCAAGTCGTATACAAAAGAATGGTTTTAAATCATTCATACGGCTGGTTCCAACACTCATTTGAAGATTTTGGAATCAGTCTGTATAGGAGTAAGGAAACCTTCTCTCTGCCGACAGAAAGAATTTTTAAAGTCCCTTAATCTGTTGGGGGATATTTTATTTTAACTGTCCCTCGCTAATTTATTTACACGTCATTTCCCCTCCCCTCGTTACAAGTATATACACGTCTTTTCTTTTCGTTAATTAATGATTAAATGACTTTCTCCTGATGAGATGTTGATTGAAAGGGCCTTAGAGACTAATAAAATTAAAATCAATAAATTCCTAGTTTTTTTTTAAACTATATATATATATATATATATATATATATATATGGAGACAGAGAATGCTATTGTAAAATCAGGTATAACTGTGAAAATTAAAATACAAATCCACAATTTACTACGCAGGGAATGTAACAAATGTATTCCGCGAGAATTCAAATTTTGTCCAGTTTTGTTGACTATTCTCTTGCGTCCATTTTCCCACGAAGGATGGCCAATTCACCTCTGCAGTGGCAAATTGTAAAATACCTGATTATACTGGAAACTCAGTGTTTTAGATCAATGAGAAAACTTTGAATTTTCAAACCAAAAAAAAAAAAGCTAATGTATACTTCTCATCACTCTTTCTGAGAATTCATAAAATTTTACAAGTAGACAATATAAAAAACCTGTGGCGAGTACTGAAAATCTAGGCTTTGAATGATCATAATCTATTGTTTTACATTACTTATGATTTTAAAAATAATCCAATATAAATTATAAGTTTATATTTTTAATCCGGAGACGTTCACTGTCTTCGAAATGGAACAAGTGATTTTAATGAATTTAGTATATTTTAAGCTTAGCACGTTTTCTTAAAACGAAATCGATATATTTATTTAGAGTATGGTATTTATTCCTTCCCCTGAATTAACTGTCCCCGAGATGACCCACTAACATAGATTCCTCGAAAAATATGTCACTTGATAAAATTAATTTTGTGTTGGCTCTTACTATTTTTGCCTTTGAAACTTGCATAAATTTGTGCGTCTTGTTTGAAAAAATCACTGATGATATTCCTGACATTTTTAACAGATGGAACATCTCAAAGAATTGCAAAATCATCATTTTACTTTTATTAAATACTACAAATTCACGTGTCAAACTATCCCAGACTGTAATTTCTTGCGTTGTTATCTTGATAGAATAATGACATTAAAATAGACTTCATCACGCGAAAATCTCATTAGTATAAGTAATAAATAAATTTTAAATATAATAATCAGAAACAAATACTTACTAGTGAAGGAATTAATATATTCTCATAAATAATAACACTGATTTGTATATATATATATATATATATATATATATATATATATATATATATATATATATATATATAGACAAACACACACCACATTATATATATATATATATATATATATATATATATATATATATATATATATATATATATATATATGTAATGAAGAAATATAGTTTTAATGTCTGCTATATCTATGGGATAAAGTGATCAATATCATCGATAGAGCGTATGTAAATATAGATATAAAAGTGAACATAGAGTCAACACTCAGAAAGATGCTGAGAATACCGTGGCCGAACATGTGAGATATGATGAAGTTTTTGAGAAAATGGAAACAAAAAGGACACATATTTAACATCAAGAAGAGAGAGCTGAATAATTTCGGATATATAATGAGGAAAGTGGGTTTGGAAAACTTGATACTCACAGGACAGCGGTTCAGAGGAAAACATCATAACCTACCTTGCGAACTTAAGTAAATGGACGACAGAACTAAATTTAGGAATGTTAATCAAAAGAATAAATTTATTAATAAATTATTTATTACTGGCAGGAAATTGTGAAGAGCCATGACCGCCCCCATCCTGAAGGGATAAGACACGTATCAGAAAAAGTATCCTTGCATCTGAACACAAGTTAATTCACAGTTAATAGCATACATTTGATACTTTTGATGTATGATATATTTTTATATATTCCATTGGTTATTATTCGAACAAAATTTGATACTGGATATCAATTAAAGAAAATTAAGGACGATAAGTCTCTTGAAACTTAGCGCAAATATTAATTTCCCTATATTTTGCTTTCTGAAGGACTAATCTAAAATTCGTAAATATGAACTAAAGAGAATGTATAAAAATGAAAGAAATTTCATTCAGATGACAAAAGGAGATTATCAGATTGTAGAGACAAAGAAGGTTTTGAAAAATATAAGCTACCTGCCGTTGACATCAAACAAGCTATTTACCTAGTAATTATCTACATTAAAATGGCTGAAAGATAATTTACTGATGTCTTTGTCACAGAATAGGAATGACAGCGCCAGTATATTTTTTTGTTAATTTTGATTTTCCTTTCTTTGAAAACTTCATTTACAAAAATTCTAATTCCTTTTAGAAAAATAGCGGTACGAACGCAAATTACATATATAATGACATAGGCGCATATCGAAATAGGAGTTAAAAAAGTAAACGTCATATACAACTTTGGCAAAAATTATATCACTACTGAACTGTTTGCTTATAATAAAAATCTGCTTTTCATTTGAAAATCATGTATATATGTCGCTGTTTTTCATACGTAACGATTTAATTATAAAAATCTGACGGAAAATGAATAAAAATCCATTACTTCCTTAGAAATTCCCCTGTTTGCATCAGGATACGAAACTAAGCAAATATGAACGTTCGAGTATCTCAGGATAATTTGCCCTTATACTATTTGGCTTGGCACGATCGCCGGGATCATTGGCGGTTAAGTAGTCTAAAGCTAGTGGGATCTAACGACGGTTCCTTATGCTTAGGCGGACGGATGTTCGAATCCTACTGGAGGGCAAACTTTTCTTTAATAAGTTTTATGGAAAATTCAGGCCGGTAAACAAATTCAGGAATTCTTTTTTTACCAGACCGATCAGAATGAGTTTTCCGAACAGCCATACCTTCGGAATCACCATTTGATTCATCTAATGCCGAAAATTTAACCATCACTATCTCTCTCTCTCTCTCTCTCTCTCTATATATATATATATATATATATATATATATATATATATATATATAAATACAAATATAGGTAACTATACTCGTTTTGAAAAAACCCTCGAATTTTTGATTGCCAATAATCAAATCAATCTCGAGGGAAAAAAAAGCTTATAAAATAAGAAAGAGCTACAGACATGAAAGTCTGTCGAAAAAAATCGCCCAGACACAGGTTTGAAGCCCAAAGAAAAAAAACCAACACGAGTAAACAACTAACAAAAGAGCTCGATACAACCGTAGAGCAGACCTAGATAAACCTAGTGAGCCAGACAAACCTACCCAGGTTACACCTAAGCGGATCGTCAGGGAAAGCCGGCTTTCCGTGACGATCCCTTAGATGAAACCTGGGTAGGTTTGCCAACTCACAAGGTTTATATATATATATATATATATATATATATATATATATATATATATAATATTTTTTCACACCTTCACTTGATCACATGGCTTCGCCTGCACGTGATAACATTAACGCGTCTTTTAAAGTTAAAAAATATTTCGTAACGTTTATTTGGTTCGTATAAATGTAGCAATACGATTCTGATGCAAGGCAATTGGCTAAAGTTAAAGGAAAAATTTGACACTGATGATGAACGATGACGTTCGAATGTACTCGGTTGTCTTTTGGAAAAAATATATATATATATATCAATATAATTTTGAAATAAAAAGTCTCATGCGGAAATATGAGAAAATACAAAAGAAAATCAGCAGGACTATATTGTCTTTGGCGTTCAATACAGCGTGTTTAAAAGAAGGGATGCTGCCTAAATGCACACACACACACACACACACACACACACACACACATATGTGCTTGTGTGTATAGAGAGAGAGAAAGAGAGAGACTTCTATAAACATAAAAATAGTTCATGTATAAAACTATTTTAATCAGATGCAGTTCATTGTGAAAGAAGCTTTTCTAAGTCGTCTTCCCATTTTAAAAATATTTTTTCCGACACAGACGTGAACAAACAGATACAAACCCATTTATTTGTATGCTTAGATATGTGTGTGTAAGTACCTTTAATAGTTTAAATTATATACAGTCACAGTGATTTAATTTTATTGAAAATGTCAAGATTTTCACTACAAAATTGCATCAGACCTACATTTATTGCTAACAAATTCCCGATATACTTATATCTATTTAAACAAGATATTGTGTGAGTTTCAGATAATAAAGTCTATTCTTACGAAGAGTATTGACAATGTACTGTTTTTTGTTTGTTGTTTTTACTAGGCTGCGAAACAAAATTCAAAATAAATATTATAATTCGATTAATTTAAAGTGTAACACTGGCGCACAGTTCGCATTAAATTTTTTTTAGAATACTTACATTTATATGTAATTGTACATACACCATTCGAATCTGGTTTGGTAAATTTGATAAAATCTACCGTTTTGGAGTAATCTACAGTGAAATTTCGGATCCATTGGATTCGTTGGCGACAGCCTTTACCGTCGTCGTTTGCGGAAAAGTAAATGCGGAAGAGTACGGAAAGCTAAGCGCGGAACTGATCTTTCTTGTCTAAATTTGTCTCAGTTACTGCGAGAACTATTTACATAGACATGATCAGTTTGCGCAATGAAAACCTACCCCTATAGCTATTTTGCGGCGAATGTATGCAAACGACACCAGTAATGGCTGTCCGCGACGCGAATGAATCCGAACTTTCACTGACGATAACTTCAAAACGGTGGATTTTATCAAGTTTATCAAGCCAGACACGGATGAAGCATGTAAAATTACACATAAATGTAAGTATTCTGGAAATTCTTAATGCGAACTGAGTGCTGGTTTCACACTGCAAATTAACCTATTAGTCTCATCTTTATTGCTCAAAGTTACATATATTTGATTAATCCAATATCTTATATACTTGAAGGCACTATTATTTTAATATTATGAGCTTCTTTTGTATTGTACTACATTGTCAGTGAACGTAGTAGGGCATTTCTAATTCCATTGCGATACGAGAATTTTATAATTTATATAAATATGCCTTTGACTCATTGCAAATTGGCAGGCTAATATTTTATCATTGACATGAAACTGAACAATAAGATTGACGAAATTTCTAAGTCTGCTAGTAGGAAATTTGGTTCACTTTGTCAGGTTAGACAGTTTTTCTTACAACATTATAAGTTTACCATTAGTCCATAGACCTAATGTTAGTGTCACATCTAGTCTGCTCTGGCTGCTAATGTTTTTAGTGATACCTGATAAAATCCAAAGAAGAACCTACAATATTATTAGTCCTAACATGGCATCTTGGCTTTATTCACTTACACGCCACTTTAACTTAGGTCCGCTGTGCCTGTTTCATAAATATTTTCCGGATATTTCTTTAGATGACCTTCCCCATTTGTTACCCTGAATTTAGGAATTGAAGAGTATTTTTTTACTGGTTGCAATTTCTACTCATTTTATTATTATATACAGCTATATGTTCTACAGTATTATTTGTTTCTCTCTCATACCGTGGTCATCTCTCCCGGCTTTGTTCATTCGAAATAGATTTGATCTTTAAATATTAAAAAGCAAATTCAATTATTCTTTCCTGTCTCTAGAATACATCTACTTTTATATTCATCTCTCTTTTATAATGTATTTTTTCTCTGATTTTTGAAATTTCTGTAACATTCTTGCCTCTTAGCTGTCTTATCATCATATTTTCGGTTAAATAATTAAAAATAAAAGCCTGAAGCTCCACGCATTGGTTCCGGTATTGATATTAGCAAACAAATTAAAATCATACTCAGTAATTTTAAAATGAAACAAAAAGAGATCAATTTCATTCACTCTCGGTCTATAAAGAAAGTTTTAATTGGCCAACATAAGGCAGAATTTTAACTCGAATTCGTTAGCTTTATTTCAACTCAGTCCATTCATACCAATTAATGACTTAAAATTAACACTTAACTATAAAACATTACTTCACAAATGTAGATAATTAGAATATATATATATATACTCACACTGAACAATTGCCCACAAATATCACTGAGTCCTTGAAATAAATAACAACATATAATAATATTAACTTACAGAGTAAAAATTAAAAAAAAATATATATTGCTAGAGAAATACCTCTATCAATGGCATACAATTTAATTTAAATTCAAGCAACCAACTCTTTTTATTAGAGAGGATTTTTTTTTCTTATTTACTATTTAGGGACTCGAACAGTCTAAATAGTATTCTGAATGAATCATGGTGAAACCTAAGACAAAATGTTTGGCAAAGAACTAAGCAGAAAACTGATTACATATTCGGTGTTCAGCAATAATTGACTCAGCATGATCATACTTACCTCATTAAAATAATGACTAATATTTAATTTTAAACATATACTAAAAAAATGCAATTCGTAAGGATTAAATTATGCTATAAAATAATATATACATATATACGAATTAAACTATTATAAATAATTATTGATCAACTAAATAACAAGATATGATTAATACACCGGTTTCTTGTACGAAAATACGTGACGTATCTCAATCCTCACTCTCGCGTTGTTATTCCTCTCTCTCTCTCTCTCGATATATATATATATATATATATATATATATATATATATATATATATGTTATGTTTCAAATTATTCTTGGGGTACCAGGTAGAAATAATTATGGATACAAATTCATTTTTGGCTTTCTTTTTATAATGTTGTTTGTTATATGTTTTACTCATAATACCCATATTCACAAACAATTACGAAGAAACAATATCATCTGTATCCCACTTAGACAAACTAGAATCTTTATACACTTACATACAGAAAGAATTATTTACGGATTTTCACTTACGTTTGGAATACATTTAATTTCTTGGAAATTTGAAGGAATCTTGAACACCATAATTATACTAACGTTTAACAAGTCGAATGCATGGAAAATAAGACAGACCACTGACAATAAAACAACACAACGTACAAAGACCAGAACATATTTCTTCTTTTTCTCGTTATCTCATTCTCTAATTGTTGTGGATTCCGAGATGAAATCCGGTCTCAAATGAATAACAACCGCAGGAATGAAATATAGCAAATAAATGTATTGACGTAATAATACAATTGGTAATACGGTTAGTAGATCCAGAAATGCGGTTAGTAGCAAGAATAATATATATACAGTCTGGGAAATTCAGTATCGAAGTATGGCTTCCTTCTGAGTCTACGTGCTCGCAACTGTGACTCTTACAAAGCGGTTACCTCACACTCTTACTGTATCAGTGTATATCTCTATCAGAGTATCTCTCTCTAACTTCCGGGTATTCACCGGCAGCAGTACAAGTACACATTGGTCGAGTCCACTTGTATGAAAAAAGGGTGGACCCCATAACACTAATGAAACTTTAATAAAACTGAAACATGTTAGATAGACATATTTATTCGTTATCTCATGATTCTTTCGGATTTCAATCTAATTTGATTTTCATTTTCTTCCACCTCATATAAAGCTTCTTGAAAAATTAGTGATTGTTATTGGCTTAGATTTATTTTTATTTTGCCGTTCTTGATTTGTATGCGGATATTTCCTTATTTTTATAATTCGTAGATATAAAATAAAATTTCTGAATACGCTATTATTTCTCCAAAACTAAGCGCGTAATATTTTTGGAGACGCTCCATATAATTTTCTTAATTTTATTCGTGCTTCCTTTACGGTGATAAATAAGAAATGTGACAAACTCTAGAATGAACGAGAGAAAAATATCATTATATTTATTTCGTGTTAGCGAGACCACCTGGTGTTTGCTACAATAGTATCCAGTTTGAAATCAATACTAGTCTTATTGTTTCCGTCTAAATATTGTTAAAGAATGAATGCAATGTTTTGGTTGATCGTGCTCAGGTCGAGAGTCTAGCTGCGGTATTTGAAAAGATTATTTGTGTGCAATCACAATATGACATAAAGTAATAACTGATTAATCAGGTTAAGCTGAGAGCATTATTTCTTTTGCTTTCACAGCTTTTTATTTACCGAATACCTATAGATACAAACATACGCGCAAAAAAGCACACATACACAGACGAATATATATATATATATATATATATATATATATATATATATATATAGAGAGAGAGAGAGAGAGAGTGAGAGATAGCTAGATAGATAGATAGATGTTCCGAGTGTAACAACAACATTTTCCAAATCGCGTTACAGCATAATTGTCCACCCCATAAAATGTTTAACATCTAAAAATGACTAAGCTAATTAAGTATATTCTTTCAGGTTTTCAAATAAGACGTTTTGTCAACTTAACACCATTTGCAATAAGAATCACTAAAAAACCCTTTGAGTTATTCAGCTGATAAGATACCAATTGAAAACTGCATTGTGTCAGACCCACTGTCTTCCTAACAGAGCAATTGTGAGAGTAAAAATATATTTCAGGGCTTCAGTAATAGTACCAACATTCATACACTGACTGAAGAAGCATCAAAAGAACAGGAAGATGTGTCATCATTTCAATTTTGAACCAAAGAGATAATTTAGAATAGATCCATCTCAATCTATTAGATATTTGGCACGTGAGAGAGGAATTCCGCCTTGACAGTCCAAAGACTTAAAGATGTAATCGTACGTGAAAGTTCGAGGTACCTTATTGCTCCAGGATAGAAAGTTAGAAGGTTAGAGAGGACGAAGATCATCTTGGATAAGTTAGAAAATGATCCTGGATATATATATATATATATATATATATATATATATATATATATATATATATTTGAACTTTATTTCAACCATTTACGAACTTCCTTACCTATGATTAATTAATGATAAACATGTCATTTTCGTTTATCATGGATTTCATCACAATTCATTTAAGCTTTGAGAGTAAATATACATACTTATAGCTCAAATTAAAGCTCATTAGTGTTGTCAATGCCTCGAAGAATGCACATATCCTTTTTTATATATAAGAATTCAAACATAATTATATGAATCATTCCGTTTCGTTAAGGTTTTTGTACATATATGATAGAAATGTAGTTTTCAGGTATGCTTTAGATATGGTTAAAATACTCAATATCTGATACACAGCGTATGTATAATTAAAAGTGAAGACAAAGGTCAAACCAAATATATATAACCATTAAGAAGGAAAAAAAACTAATTTCTGCCTCATTAATCCAAAATAACAAAATGGTTTAATTTATCCAGACAATTTATTATAATATATATATATATATATATATATATATATATATATATATATATATATATATATGCCCCTTAAAAAGTTATTTCTCTTGAGCTCACTTGGAAGGAAATGGGAGTTTGCAAACAGTGATTATTTCTGCTAATAAGCAAATCGTTTGAGCAAATCAAATCCAGTTCTCTCAGTCACTGCTTGTTTATCTACAAAGAAATACACTTAAATTCGCCTTTATCCCTGTCGTGCGCCAAGGACTTCAGTGTAGAATTTTCAACTGACACCATTTCTGCCGTTTTTTATCCTAGAGCCAGAGGCAACCGGACGTCTAGCCACACTGACGAATTGTGATAGAACGAAACAGCCTGTCTGTGGATGACAGTATATATATATATATATATATATATATGTGTGTGTGTGTGTGTGTGTGTGTTTTATTGCATAAATTTGTTAAGTCTGTTATTTTCTCTTACTCTCTTTCCCTTAAATTTTTAGTATATCCTGTGACGTCCTTAACTCTTCGTTTTTCTAATGTCTTTCAATTCACTTTCAGATTCTAAGTATTCCCTTCCGCATTATTTACATTTTCTCTAAAAGGTCGTCGTTACTCGTAAGCTCAACTCCTGTTTTTCTGAGTTTCAATGTACAGCCGCATTTTTGCTGTCTGAGTCCCCTTCCTCACGGACGATATTGTCCAATATTTACTGCCACCGATGATGAGTGATACAGCATAACATTTTCACACTCTTTATTTATTTGTTTCTCACAGCATCTCCATGTTTCTTGAATCGTTACCTAACATTTTAGAAGGAATATTTCGCTATTCTATTGCGCCATCAGATTTCCTTTCCACATATTTCGCCCTCTTTTAAAACACTTCTGATATCCTTCCATATTCTTACCTGTTTGACTTTGTCATCACCAATTCTTAGTTTCTATCTTGAGGTCTTCCTTTTGCTGTCAACCACATTTTCTCTTTTCTTACAATTCATGTTTAGTCATTTATTCTCGTTTTCCCTTACTACCTTATTAGGAAGTGCCTACATTTTCCTTTCTGTGTTAACTCTCGACGCAGTGTCATCTGTATATATTAGGTTTTAATAATGTGCCGTTGTAGGATTTCTAGTTCTATGAGGATCACTTTTCCTAAAAGTTAAATAATACTAGTGAGAAGACGTATTCTATATTAAGTGCTACAAAGGCAGTGAATTAGAAGAAGAAGATCATGACGTCCCAGTCTGAGTCCATGATTATTCTATCCATCTTAAATAAATAAACTTTCCTGACAGTTTTAACAGTTTATTAAATCTAGAGGCCAATTTTTGAATCAAATGCTGCAGTAAATCATGAGCAGTGAAATTTCGGGCGGGTGTTTATTAATACTTACAAGAGCTGTAAGGATGGTTTGAATTCAATGACAGGTGTAAAATGAAAACAAATTATGGACGAAATATCTTAAAAGGGAATTGTTAGAAGTTCAGTTTAACACCTCAAGTTACAGAATAGTTTAATAAATTATGATAGATATTTCTTAATTTTCGGTGTTAAATCCTTTATAAGATTATAAATAAACATACAAGTTAAAATATCTATAGAACATATTTAATCATTTCAGAGTAAATTAGTTTTAGTCGTTGATATTTGTTGAAATCTAGCACGACTTCCAAAATGTTTATGACGTGTAGTAATTTTGTATTGATTTTCATTGACGTAATGGCAATACAATTATATGTAATAGTAATTCACATGTCAATATGTGTATAATAGTCATAAAAGAAGAAAATATGACTATAATGATCAACTGAGATGCAAACCCAGACCAACCAGGTGGCTTTATATATATATATGCCCAATTTCTGAAATATGTATGCAAATATAAAAGTCGACACTGACGTCAACACCAAGCGACGATAGTCTGTTTCATGCTTCAAAGTAATCTTCAGGGATTATATATATCTATTCAGGGATATATATATATATATATATATATATATATATATATATATATATATATATATATATATATATATATATGTATATATATATATATGCCCAATTTCTGAAATATGTATGCAAATATAAAAGTCGACACTGACGTCAACACCAAGCGACGATAGTCTGTTTCATGCTTCAAAGTAATCTTCAGGGATTATATATATCTATTCAGGGATATATATATATATATATATATATATATATATATATTTCTAGACACATTGATAGTAAAAAGAAAGCAACGCACAGTCTGCATAGAGAGTCCGAACGAATGGATGGCTCTGCAGGCATTCGTTGAGATACCAAGAGGATAAAAGTTATTGAGAGCTACAAATTTAGGAGTGCCATAGTCAGCAATGACCCGAAGGGACACAACACATAGAAAAAAAAAAAAAAAAAAATATATATATATATATATATATATATATATATATATGTATGTATATTTATATAGCTAGCTAGCTAGCTAGCTAGATAGATAGATAGATAGAATCAGATCACCTTTAATGTAACTTTAAAAATGTTATTATCCATTTTGTAGCATCTGGCTTTCCCTAACATCACATTTTTTTTCCACGATAAGCCTATCTTACTCCTTTCAATCAAATGACCAACGTGAACTATTAAATCCTGCTCTTCTCTTCTGCTCGCAATGCGGTCAGTAATGGTCACATGTGAACGAAGAAAGTGGCAGTAGATCTTGGTCGGGAAATTTATTACCCGAAGTTACGTAAGTAAAGTGGTTGGCAGAAGATTATGCGATCACTCCGTACCCAAAACGTAAAGGCAGAATGATACTGCTACAAAACTTGTAACAACGATAATAATAAATAAGTAACGGATAATGCCAGGTTATTGCGCGAATGTTCCGCCATTATTTCCCAACCGGAAGGCGTTTTAATATTACCACTTATTCTTTATCGACAATACTGTGTTCAGCGTGGATCTTCTCGCCCATTTCTTTCCTCCATCGTAAAGCAGAAGAAGCGAATGAACCAGAAATAAGAAAGGAGTTCGCCCTGGCAAATAATAAATTATCGACCAAATTCACCCTAGCAAAGAATCCAGTTGCATTCTCGTCCCTGGACTGAATCTATTATTGAAGAAAACTTACGTTTCAAAACATCGTATAGTTACAATATTCAAAGTGGTTTGCTATTAAAAATATTTATTTTTATTTTTCTTCTTCCAATCTAAATATGACAACAACCTTTCATGATTGGCCGTATCTTTTATAAGTATAACTGTTTAATTTACAAATTAAAACATTATACTTTTTTCAATTATTTTCTCAATTAAGGCGATAACGTCACTAAGAATCAAGGGGGCTATTGGAATTAAAAGAGAAGGAAAAGAATTTAGAAGTATTTGAAAGCACTGAAATAGTATAAATTGCAGTATTTACGCAGAGACATTAGAAATATAATTTAATAGATACCGGAAACACACAAATATACTTGTAATACATATAAAATTTACGACCGATTATTAAACCTATTTTGATTATATTCTTGGCTTTTCTATAATCTCGATACAGATTTTCCCAAGTATTTTTATTACTAATAAAAATGTCTGAAATGGTTAAAGATAATTTTCTCTCCGCTGAGAATAGTTTTGTATATCAAAATTATAACGTTTTCCGTAAATTACATCCAGCAATAAAATAGTCATTAGATTTGGTATGAGTTATATATGTAATTAATTATATCTGTAATTAATTATATCTGTAATTAACTTTCATATTAAAAAACAATTTATATTTGGAACAAGAAACATTTCTATTTAATAAGTCAAATTTCTCTTATTTAATTATTTTTATAGATATTATTTGTTTCATAAATAAATGAAAAAAAAAAATAAACAAAATAATTAAAATATAAATAAACAAAAATAAAAATAAACAAAAATAAAAATAACTTTCATTATCATTAAAAAAACCTGTACACTATATATATATATATATATATATATATATATATATATATATATATATATAGAGAGAGAGAGAGAGAGATAGATAGATAGATAGATAGATATGTGTGCGTGTGGATGTGTGTGTTTATTCGGTATAACAGCAAAAATGTCTAAATCGTCTGACAGCATTATTATCCATCCAACAAAATATTTAATATCTAAGCTTTTTTTACCTGCTATTCAAATAAGATATTTAGACACTATTTTTCGTAAGAATCAGTGAAATATCATTTGAGTTATTCAGCCAAAAATAGAGCAGGTGAATTTTTTGTTTGTGTTAGACCACTGACTTTCAAATGAGCAATGTTGAGAGAAAAATGATTATTCAAGCCTTCCAGTAACGGTTCCAATATTCATACCCTGGCTTCAATCTTCAAAGACCATTCAAGAAGCATCAATAGAACGGTGAATAGGTTTTAAAAAGAATGAACAGTAATGAGGAAAAATGGATCAGGCGGTCACATCTGCAAGAGAGATAATCATTTCAACCTAGAGCTAAGGAGATCAATTAGAAAAGATCCAACTCATTTCATCAGGCGTTTGCCACATGAGGGAAGAGTTTCATGACAGTCCAAAGAGCAATGAAAAAAAGACTTGAAAATGAAATCGTATTTGTGAGGCACATTGTTACTGCAGGACAGATAATTAAAGGTTAGATAAGGCAAAGATCATCTTGAATAAGTTGAGAAATGATCTTGGAATATATATATATATATATATATATATATATATATATATATATATATCCTATATATAGCTATGATTAATATATATTAATATAGCTATATTAATATATATATATATATCCTATATATAGCTATGATTAATTAATGATGAACATGACATTTTCTTTTATATCCGATTTCTTGACGATACTTCTGTTATGCTTAGAGAGTAATTATGCATTCTTATTGTTTTAAGTTAAGTAAAATAGTGTTATAAATACCTCATAGAATTCCAGTGAAATACCTTTAATCATTTCTAAGATACACGGGTTCAGAGCTTAATCTAACAATAGGACAATTTTGCTGTTAAACCCAGTACACACACACACACACACACACACACACACACACACACACACACACACACACACATATATATATATATATATATTAATTTTGAACAATAAAAAAAATATTAAAAATTAAAATCTTCAGACACACTGAATATTATTAGATTAATATTATTTCGTTTTTTTTTAATATTATTTCATTTAGATTCCTCGTTTAGTTTCAGCCAAAATGGCCATCATCGGGAGAAGAAATATTTCTCCTTGCTGGTAGCAGTAAACTACAGAAATGAATGTCTTGATATATATATATATATATATGTATTGCGTATTTGACAGAAAATATTAGTAAAAACAATAGATCATATGTGTTGATTAATTTTATTGAACGACTTTTACAAATTACGAACAGTTAATCTCGAATAAGGAGGAAATTCCGCCTGATGTTGTCCAAAGACTATTTCCGAAGAAATCTGGTTCAGTTGTTCGATTTTCTTCAGTTACCTTCAGTTTTGGTAGAAACAAATGTTGGCTTTCCTAGAACAAGTGAATGTAATGGCGTCGGCAGAGGCTGTTTTGACGTAGGCAAGCTGTGAAATGTGTGTGCCTCTAAGTATATATTTGAAGATTCTGACTCTTAAATTAGAATTATTATTTTCTTTTTATATATATGGTTGTTTTGTTGTATAAGTATTGCTTCGACGATCCTGATTTAACTATTTGATTTTGCTAAAAATTTTGTGTTGTTTGTGAGTAGCTCTCTAATGTTACATCGATCTTTATGTTCCTTATTATTGTGTAGTCTGGTGGCACTCTGGTCCGCTAGATGACATTGAGTCTCCGTGAAAATGTAGTTGTTGTATATCCTATGTAAAACTTTTTTTTATTATTATTTACAGGGAAATCTCCATGTAAGCAAATATACCCATGCAAACATCGGGCTTATCGGTTGAAAATTTTGCAAAAATTATGTTAATATCTAGGTGGCTAGTAAATTGGGAAATAATGAATCTTATGTTTTTGTTGAAGTTTGTACTCAGCAGGAATTACAAATGTCTAGTGTCTTTATATATATATATATATATATATATATATATATATATATATAGATAGATAGATAGATAGATAGAGAGAGAGAGAAAGAAAGAAAGAAAGAAAGACAAATGTTGCTTGTATTTGATTAGTAGCTCCATTTTTTTTTTAAGAAGTATATGTATTTGCACTTACTGTCCTGAATATTCGAGAAATCCTATTAAAGAAAGTTGTGCGCCTGCATCTCTCAGGGCAGAGGGGACTCACCATTTAACCTGAGTCGCCCTATAGGTTGGCTACGAACGGAAACGTTTCCAAATGTAAAGATGATTTCAGAATGGATTTTATTAATCCAACAGATTTGTATCCCTTCAAACGTTAGTTTTAGTGGATACTGAGTATATATATATATATATATATATATATATATATATATATATATATATATATATATATATATATATATACTTCTCTTACAAAAAGTGCAAAAGACAGATTCAACGAGCTCTCAGGGTCATGAAAGAGCGTTGATGGTCTGAAAAGGCCACTGAACTTCAAGAACCTTCTGATAGAAAGGATCTATAGGCTTTCTATGCTGACCTCAAGAGCATATTCGGTCCTCAGAAAAGTGGTGTTGCTCCTATCTCCACAGCAGATGGTGAAACTCTCTTGACGGATAAGTCAGACATTTTAAATCGGTGGAAAGAGCATTTCAAAACTGTGTTAAACACCACTTGGGTTACTGATGAGGAATCCATCACATCAATTGAGCAAAATCCTGAAATTCCGAAGTTGTCTTTTGAACCTACCTATCAAGAGGTAATTGACTCCATCAAGCAAATCTCATCTGGAAAATCACCTAGTCCTAAGGATCCTATTCCAGCCGAAATGTATAAGCATGGTGGCCAAAAGTTGGTAAAAAAGTTACATCACCTTTTTGTGGAGATATGGAAGGCAGGCTGTGTCCCAGACGCCTCTATCTAACACCTCTACAAAAACAAGTGTACCAGGTGTGTCTGTGATAATCATCAGCGGATATCACTACTTTCAATTGTAGGCAAAATCCTAGCGAGACTGATTCTAAACAGAATCATCATACACCTTGTTGACGACATCTATCCTGAATCGCAGTGTGGTTTTCCGTCGGGTCGGGGCACCATTGACATTATATTTTCTCTTCGTTAGGTTGAAGCGAAGGTTCGCGAGAAAAACCAGGAGTTGTACATGGTGTTTGTGGACTTGACGAAGGCCTTTGACACTGGGAATCGAGAGGCTCTTTGGCGAGTCTTGAGGAAACTCGACATCCCTGAAAACATGCTAAAGGTCATCATCTCCTTTCATGAAGGAATGAAAGCTAATATCGTGTCTGATGGTATGATGTCGGAATCCTTTGCACCAAGCAATGTTGTGTCATGGCCCCTGTTCTTTTTTGCTCTTTTCTTCTCGATGATGCTAAAATATGTATTTGCAGACACAGAAAGTGGCGTCAAGTTTCAGTATCGAACAACTGGCGGTGTCTTCAATCATCAGCGCTTCAAAGCCAAGACCCACCTTCGTACGCAGATTATTCGTGTTTTGTTGTTTGCTGATGATGCGGCTCTTGTAGCGACATCCTTTGAGGAGGCCCAACATCTAATAAATCCTTTATCTGCTACATGTAAAGCATTTGTTCTTACTCTTAGCATAAAGAAAACTGAAGTCGTGCACCAACCTTGCCCTACTCCGAAGCAATTGCGTGATGAGAAACAAAAACCACCAGTCTACAAATTTCCAGAGAGACCATTGAAAGTAGAAGACAAACCCCTGAACTATGTAAAGTCTTTCACCCTTCTTGGTAGCAAAGTCAATTACAGTGGAACTTTAGATGATGAAATCATGCATCGGATTGCTAAGGCTACCAGTGCTTTCGGCAAACTTCGCCATTGCTTGTGGAATGAGCGGGTTATTCGACTGAATACGAAATTTCGGGTTTACAGAGCTGTTGTACTTGTCATCCTTTTGTATGGCTCAGAGTCGTGGACTCTATACAAGTAGCATATACGCCAGCTAGATGTTTTCCATAAAAGCTGTGCAATCAGTTGAGTTAAGCTTCAAGATAGAACATCTAACGTAGACCTGTTTTACAGGTGTAATATCGGAGGAATCGAGACATTTATCATACAGTCTGAGTTACGGTGGACTGGTTATGTCTTGAGAATGTCTGATGACAGGATAACCAAGATCCTAATGTACAGCCAGTTAGATCAGGTCTACAGGAATGGAGGACGCCCATGGCTAAGATACAAAGAGAAGCTGAAAAGCAAATTGTCAGCAGTCAATATATATATATATATATATATATATATATATATATATATGCATTACATTCATTTACGTGCTAATAACGTTGGCAAAGGTGTGAATCCTATTCTTCTCCCTCCAGCTATGGGTAAATAGCAGGACACACAGGGCCCTATAGCCATGGATGGCAACTGATATATATATATATATATATATATATATATATATATATATATATATATATATATATATATATATATGCAGATAGATACAGAGATAGATAGATTGATAGATTGTACATCACAGGCGCTTATTTAACCAAATATAATAAGGACTTCGGTTTGACGAATGATTTCTTTCGATGGTGCAGTCTCATCTTACAACATATCTAAATGTCTTAAATTTGTTATATTGTCATATTATCACTACAGTGATTATTTTCCGAACTATGCTGCCAATATTAAAGATTTTGCGAAACAATCCTGAGTGTTTAACAAAAATGGATATTTGAATTACGTATGTGGAAATCATAATCTAAGACACCAGAACTTATAATATTTGTACAGATAATTTGCTAACAAAATGTTTCTCTATAAACTCAATGTACCACGGCCATGTGTCCGATAACGCACTGTACTTCAGACGTAACAACAGTGGAGTGTCTTGTGCAAGATAACCCTACTGAACAGAGTCCTCTCCATATTTATTTGAATAAAAATTCAAATGCATCAGGAGAGGACTCGGTTCAGTAGGGTTATCGTGCACAAGACACTCCACTGCAGTTACGTCTGAAGTACAGTACGTTTTCCTACCTTTTCATTAAATGCCAGCCTTGGCTGTAGGAGCCATTATTTTCTGCAATTTACCCATAGATTTGAAGAGAAGAGATGGATTCATAACTTATCCATGGTTATTTGCGAGTATGTCTAATATTCGTCCATGCTTTATATAATTACCGGTGTTTCAACGCGATATGGCCGTAAGCCAATAAGAGCAAGAATCAAAGTCCGGCTGAGGTAATTCAAGCTAAACTATTTTGACCAGCAAATTTTGATTATAGCTGAGGTAAACACTTTCAATAAATCACTGTCAAATTGACAAGCATTCTATTATAGGCTGATAGGCTAAACAATCAATTATTTTAGAAGTCTTAATATTTTCTTTCAGTTCAAAGTTTTCATTTTCTCTTCTTTTTCTCTGCTCCCACATAAAAAAAAATTGATCCCCATTACTTCTCCCCTTTTCTTTCCAGGGAAGGTTTTCTCTTTCTTTGTTTAGGTTCATTATTTCTGTCATTAATTTTACAGTTCCGTCATTGTTTCTCATTTCTCCTCTGAATATGTTTTTTTAGTTATTTGCTAAGGTTACTTATGTCTGACAGAGGAAGATAATTGAATAAAAATCAGTAGGGATTGAATTCATGACAGCAGAATTGATCTATTGCAGACTTTATCATTTTTTTTTTTTAGAATCGCAACATTCTTCTTTTTTAAATAATTGTCATGACACGAAACATATTTGAAATGAAAGTAGGTCCCTAATTTGATTATCTTGCATATTTCTAAGTATACTATCTGTCCCTTCATTAAACATTACTGCCACATTTGGTTTAATGCTCCTGCTATATAATCTATATAATCAGAGATTCTTGATAAAACACAAAGAATCTGCAATGTCATTTGATCCTGACCTGATATTTCAGCTTAGTCATTTCCCCTTCACCTTAACTTAGCTTCCCTGTTCTTTTGTTTCGATAAATGCATTTAGAACTATTCAGACAAGCTTTCCGCTACCGTACTTAGATTTTATGAATTTAAGCACAAAGCTAGATTGACGGCAATTTCTCATCATCTTACAGTGAAAATGACAAGATGTATCCGTAAGTTCTATACTAACAGTTTCTTCTATTACACTTCTCGCTTGTGGAACCCTGTTCCAGTTTCTTGCTTTCCAGGTAGTTTTATCTTCTTAATTTAAATACAATGTCAATCGTTAACTTCCGTCGTTTGAATTTCTTTTCCTTTATTGATTTCCTAAATAGTGATTTCGAATTAGAGCTAAATAGATCAAGTAGAAATGATTCAACTCAATCAATAAGACGTTTGGCACGTGAGAGAGGAGTTTCAGCTATGACAGTCCAAAGAGTAATGAAAAATGACTTGAAAATGTAATTATACATGAAACATACCCGATTAAAAATTCTGACCCATTATCCATTAAACCACCCGATCATCAATGTCTACAGCACCTCGTATTCCCAAGTGGTCACCCTTCTAGGGACTGACCAGGTTCAACTTTGATTATCTTCATTGATCGTCCGGTGTTTCAACGTGTTTTGAACGCAAGCAGGAATATTCTATGCCCATTCAAGATTTATTTTGACTGACAAAAGCACATCTCTCTCCAAAAGATCATGAAGTAAGACTATTTAATTCTAAGAAGTAAATAATTGGTTCAAGCTGTCGATATTAAATTAGAAAACATTTAATCTAAATCTCACAAATAATTTTGTAATTATTTTAATATTTTCAGGGTAAAAGGCAATTTTTAGATATATAATTTGTAGTTCACAAAGTTTATTGATAGTAATTTCACTATGAAAATGTATTGTTGTTAATGTCTTTATAAAATATGTATTGCTTGTATTTTTATACTTTTTAATGTTGTGTTGATTGTAATTTTCCTATAAAAAGGTATTGTTTTTCATTTAACTATAAAAATGACCTCTTGATTTTTTTTTTTTTTTTTTTTTTTTTTTTGGAGGTCACTGTTTGCCCATAGCGGGGAACCTAACACTTACTAGTCAGGCATGGTGATCTGCAAGCAATATTAATTAAGAGGTGGTTAAAACCTCCAATCTCCCGACTAGAGGCCTTGCTGCCGGAAGTAATTTAAATCCCCCAAAATCAGATATTTATAAGATTATATTGAACCTTTCGAAAATTATTCGTACTTAATAAAATTATTTATTAACATATTTTTTTTTCAGTTTGCTACAATATACGGCCTTCTGCCTCATCCAAGGTTACGCTTAGAGAATCATTGGGCCCTTCCACCTGGGGTAATGGAAGCAAGCTACTCTCTCGATCAATTACAACTGAATAGTAAGCTCAGACCACACTGGGTGTCCCACATCTTTGCCTTGTGTCACACTTAAGCCAATATTAGAAAATCACTATAATATATACTTTGAATTAATGAGAATATTTTTCAAGCTGTGTTGAACAGAGTGTTTTTTTCATAATTTTAGCAATTTCGTATGGATTTTAAAATATCGCGAATCCCTAAACTAGGATAATGTAACAGATGTCCCGGCTCTTGGGTAATGTGTAGGATAACAAGACATGGAGAACGTAATTACCGTGGGGCACCAGGTGGGAATCGAACTCAGTACTCATTTGTAACTGTTCTAGCGAGACACGCTTGTACACCACATCGAGGTGCCCTTCAATGTATATTGAGTTGGGCTCAATGGATTTGTCAAATTATCTGTTCAGTAATTATCGAAACTACATGGAAATATATGGTTTCGTTTTCTATCAGTAACAGCTCAGTATATTACCGTGACTACATAGAAATATATAGTTTCGTTTTATGTCAGTTATGGCTGAGTATATTACCGTGACTACATAGAAATATATAGTTTCGTTTTATGTCAGTTATGGCTTAGTATATTATCGTGACGACATAGAAATATATAGTTTCGTTTTATGTCAGTTATGGCCTAGTATATTACCGTGACTACACAGAAATCTATACTTTCGTTTTATGTCAGTTATGGCTTAGTATATTATCGTGACTACATAGAAATATATAGTTTCGTTTTCTGTCAGTTATGGCTTAGTATATTACCGTGACTACATAGAAATATATAGTTTCGTTTTATGTCAGTTATGGCTCAGTATATTACCGTGACTACATAGAAATATATAGTTTCGTTTTATGTCAGTTATGGCTCAGTATATTACCGTGACTACATAGAAATATAGTCGAATGTTTTTTTTTTTTTTTTGTTCTGTTGCTTTCTCTACAGATTTAAATTCATCTATGTCCTTGATGCTACCGAATGATAGCGAGTGCAATCTTCATTTTTATCTCATAACTTAGGAAAGAAGATACGTATAAATAAATATTAAAAGAGTATTAGGAGGCAACGTGGATTAATGGATAGCGGCTCGGATTGAGAAATCAGAGAACCGAGTTCGAATTCTAGTTGAATCCATTACATTCACTTACGCTAATAACAAATATATGAATCTTACTCTTCTCTAGCAGGACAGATGGGGTTCTATATCCTTGGATGGCAACTGGTCTACCGCAAAAAGAAATGGCAGGAAAAAAATCTGCTTCGTCAGTCATGTATCGAAAGATACATGATCGCCTAGCGTGTATTTCGCATGGCACATAACTGACTGAGGGCAAAAATTTAGCACAAGAGAATATGCTGGAATTAGAACTCGGCTTGTCGATTCCACTATGCCAATAACTGTTGAATATTATAAATGTATAGATCTAAGAAAAAACTATTTTGTTTCTAATGAATATGAAACAAAATAAATATTTACATCTTTTTCCCGTTTTCAGACAACATTTTGCCGCAATATTTCGGCACTGGGATTCGACTTGTAGTTGGTCATACACAATAATTACACGCTCAGAAGCGATAAGTGAAAGCCATACTTCGGAATTATACGCTATTATTTTTCCCTACTGACAAATAGAAAGAGCAATAAACTATTTAATTAGCTACGTACATCTATTTCACAAATAATGAATTCACGCTAATTTTTATATATTATCTGCCATTTACCATACAAGTATTGACAGGTGTGGATTACCTGTCAAGTATTTTTCAGCAACGATAAACAAGTAATCCATAGCAAGTTAAGAATGCATAAAACTACAGAAAATCGAATAAATGTAACATAGTTATCCAATTGCAAGAAGTTTCGTTTTCTGTCAGTTACGGCTCATTTACAATTGATGAAGTTAACGTGTCTGGAATTAAGCTATTACATTTCACGATTAGTTTGTTGTTTATTGCTTTTTTTCTTTTTCTTCTCGGAAGCAGACGATCATTGCGTGTACTACGGGGCAGGCGTTCACATCTCACGTTTTCAAAAGTAGAAAACTGAGTGTTGATAGGCCACGTAATTTTCTGGTTAATTCCTTCATAAAATTAGCAGCTTGCAAGGTTACTAATTAATGCCCTGCTTTCATGTTATTTCTGATCGAAATAAACGATTGAATTCTCGGCACTGAGTGGTCTTGCAGAAATTTGGCTGGGAAAATAGAAGGATCTGTAATGTAATCGATCTTGCATCTCGACTTCAGGCACTTTCAAACCGTCTTGGCGTGGCTTTCCCTTAACTTTTCTACAAATATTTTAATGGCAGCTGCTTTGACAATTTTTTAACCTGAGTGCCCCGAGTACATGAATTTAAACACATTACTAGACTGACATTTAGGTCGCACCATTTTACTCTTGAAATAGCTAAATTCAGCCGCCATTTCTACTCCAACAGTTTCTTTTCTCGTACTTCCCGCCTATAGATCCCCCTTCCGTTTACTTGATTCCCTGATAATTATAATCTTCAAAAGTTTAAATGCAACATCAAGCTCCTTCTTCTGTTTACCAGAACTCCATTCCAGTATTGTCCTTTCCGGAATTCTCCATATTATTTTCTCTTCTCTTTCACTTTCACTCCCTGTAACCCCATGCGCGCTAGTGGCATCCCCTTCTTGCTTGGGGTGAAATGATTAAAAAAAAAAAACATGACAGAAGACGATCTCTTAAGAAGAGAAATAATACATTTGAATCAAGAATTAAATATATATCTGAAATAATATATCAGAATTATGACGGTAATGATTTTAAATATTATTAAATTGTATCGTTTGTAATGAATGATATTCAACGTTTATCTTTCCTTTATTTGCCTTTTTACTATCTTTCCCTCCCCCTCTCGAGACATTCATTTATATAATGGCTCCAAATGTTTAATCAGAGTGTCGGGTTGGTTATATTCACGTGGACGCAAATACCCTTGGGAAAGGTAGAATCCATCTCTTCACCCCCAGATATAGGTTAATTAATAGGATTTGTATCACTAAACCATTATTATCTCAAAAAATATTCTTACAATCAAAAATATTTTCTGGCTTAGAATAATATGCAAGTGGTTAACAAATGGCAGAAAACGAATGCGCCAAAAACATCAATTTATATAATATTATTAGGTCGGTGACTAGATGTTTCCCTATATCTCCCTCGTCTTAAGTATATCCCTGAGTGTGTTATATTTTACTAGCCTTCTTTTCTCATTGGTTCTTCTAAAATTACTACTTATATTTTCTGATTCCAAATAAAAGAATCCATTTTATTTCCATTCTACATATAAATTCTTTGCCACTCCCATGTTCGATTTAAAATATTCTCTTCATTCTTCGGCAGAACCACATTTCTGTTCTGTCTCGTCTCCTCGTCAACTGTCATGAAATTCTCCAGCATTTTCTCTACATTTTGAAGACCGATACCACTCAGCAGTTTAGAAATTCCTTCTATCTTTATAATATTTTTTTATGTCTTTAATACATTTTTTAGCTTTTGGAATGCATCCTTCTCTCTTCTGATGAGAATTTCGGGGCCCCATTTTCCATCATTCGTTAGAACTCTTCCTGGATATTAATAATTCTCATCGTACTTTTGACATTTCATTTTGGAGCTCGTATCTTGGGCTGTTTTCACATTTATATTAAACCATATTTCTTAATAATTAATATTTGCCTATTTAAGCGTATACCAGGTATCTGGAAATACATATTCAGCAGGTCATATATTGACGACGCGCTAGCATAGTCAAGTTTATCTTTCTCAAACATATCGAAGGCATTATGATGGAAACTCCAATGTTTAAAAAAACAAGTGTAAAGCTTTTATGATGAACGAATACTCGTTGCACATTGTGTAATGCCAACGAATACCCGTTGGCACTTTCTTAATCCTCGTTGTAGCAGAGATTTTATAATCGCAGATACAACTATAATACTCCGTTGAACAACACTGGTGTCAGACACCTTCGAATAACACTCGCACTAATAGTACTTGCTCGATTATACTCGCTCGAATAGTAATCCGTATAGTGATCGGAATAGAGAAATAGTATAGTGAATAGAATAGAGAATAGCTATGCGAATAGTAATAGAGGATAGAGTAGAGATAACGATCATTTATACGTCACGCGACTTCCTAATTATGTGCGTTTCCTCTATGAGCACATGGTCTACTTAATTCAATAAGGGAATCGCCTGCATTTGCTCACGGGCGATCTATGTTCAAACTCAATATCGGCAGTGACACTTTATTTCTATATAAAAAAAGCAATGTTCGCTCATATCACGAGTCATTATTCACAGTGACTTGGATATATCCAGCTTGTTCGAAATAGAGGGCTGATTTTCCTCTTTTAAAATCCATAATTTTACTATATCTGCATAGTGGTCGACATGGTGACTAACCAACATATGACATAGATGAAGATAGCCGTTGTGAACTCCATAACAGAATATATTGGAATGAAAGCTGTGATGGCACCTATCCATCATAATATTTCAGAATGGGTAATTAATAAATACAAAGTATTTAACATACATCAATATATAGACGGGTTATAAATAATTTAGGACAGGCGATAAGGAAAATGGACAAAGTATAAGCTAGAGGTAGTTTCAACCAATACCGCAAATTGCTAAAAATTCAAAACATTAAATAAAAACTCTCGGCATGTTTTTAAATAGTCTCATGAGATCGAGACATTCATGTGGATACAATGTATAGAACGAAACTCGCTCAGAAATATCTAAACTGTCAACAGTATAAAACTACTTTTGCAGATCAATCTTTCAAAATGGCTTCGATCAAAAATCTTGGTCTCAGTCATTGGCTTCTGATAATACAGAATCACAAACAAAGATCTGTAACAAATAACAAAAACCATATCACTTGAGGACTTTCAACAGCAGCAACAACTAAAATGGTTAGCACATGTATCTCAAGGAAGAAATAATGACGTATTCAAGATGCTGACATTCCGTAGTACCCCAAACAAAATGTTAGAACGGAATCTTTCCCCTCAGTTCTGTTAAGAGCAATAACAGTTACAGTACTTGAAAAATCTATTTTTCTTAGAGAAATATTTTTAATAGAAAGACTTTATAAATTTCAATCAATAACAGCATTAACTGCTAATGAATTCCGAACATTACCTTATAAGGAAACGGAAAATATTACGATTTATATTTGCAGTGTGTCTAAGAAACACCTTATTTGGAGTTTCATTATGTGCTGAGGCCTTATTGTGGGAGTCCTTTATGATCAGCAACTATTTTTTATTGCCTTTTTCCTTTTTTGTTAGTTGAATTTGTTAGCTCAATTTATATGTAAATTTTCCGTTGAGTATATACTGATTTTATATTATTATATAAATTTCTCTATAGATTATAATATCTTCTCAATTATAGGAGCACAATTTATGACGGATAATGTCCTATAATACTTCTTTTATGTATAATTAAAATTGTTCCACTGTATTGTATATCATTATTAGCATAAATAATTGAAATAACTGAAAATATTATAAAATTTTCAAACATTAATTATTTCACTAAATTATTTGGAGGTACCCAACATGAGCAACGACCGAAATGTATATCACATTTAACTGGAAGCGAAAATTACCACATAAACAATTTATTGATTCTTTTTCTACCGCTTATCAACTCTTTGAAGTTTTGGGTTTTGTCTTTTTTTTTAAAGAAAATCACCCCAAGCAAGGCGGGATTGCCACGAGCAAGCAAGGGGTTACAGAGAGTGAGAGTAAGAATAAAAAGAAGTGTTTGGTAAAAGGATAATGTGAAAGACAGGGATCAACCTCAAGGCATCATAAGATGTAGATTTACATTATATTTGAATATTTGAAGATTATAGCCATCAGGGAAGCAAGTGATAGGAAGAGAGTTCCACTGACGGGATGTGCGAGATAAGATGTGGCTATATTTAGACGTTTCGACAGTGAAAGGGGGAGACCGAGATGCTAACCTAGTAGCACGCTTAAATTCTAGCAGTTTGGGTACCAGAGAAAGTTGCTACTCTGAGCAGTTGCAATGAAAGTACTTGTAGAAAAGACTGAGGAAAGCCAAAGCATGTCTGTGAGATAGCGTCTGCAGACGGGATGCCAAATCAGGACCATCCACGTTGAATCCGATCATATATGGCAGCAGTATTCCATGCAAAGACGAATTTTTGATATGTATATTTAATGGATGAAAAACCTTCTGTCTTCACACAGAGCACCAACTTTCCTTGCAGTAGATGAAGCTATAGATTCAATGTAGTTATTCTACTTCAGGTCAGTGGGCAGCGTGTGACCAAGAAAGCGCAGAGAGTGGCTCTCGTGGAGTTAGGCATCAACTATAATTAATCCATAATTGGGGGGGGCATTTGGATTTATACCATTCCCAAGAGTATCTGCGCATAAGTGAATATGACTAATGCAATTGGAATTGGTACTTGGCTCTTTGATTAACAGGGCCAAGCTATTATCCATTCACACTTGCTCATCAATGTTTACACACTTGGTATTTCCAAGCGCCCACCCCTCTAGGTACTGACCAGGCTTGAGGTGGCTTAACTTTAGTGAACGTAGGTGTATATAAACAAGATGTAGACATTACATCCTACAATAAACAGTTGGGACGGTTAGAAGAAAAATAATATTACTTCTAAGAAGGGAGATAACTGTGAACGTGAGGAGCCTATTTTCCGAAATATCTTTATTAAAAGATCAGTAACGCTAATTGTTCTGTCAGTGAAGCAGAACGTTTCCTGTATGGATTTAACTGATACCAACTAATACTGCAATTACCAACTTGATGTATGAATCAGTTCCTCTGGATAAGAAGTGGGATAATTTATCAACACACACCCTTTTTCCACTGGCAATAGAGTCGAACGTGAGTGAACACTGATATCGTACATCTGCGACGGGGGAAATTGAATATTATATTGCATTTACAGACATCAATGGAATTTTTAGGCTGCATCAACTCTGCGCATGTTACGAATACTGTAAAAAAACTGTTCCATTGCATTTTCAATCCTGACCGTCTCAATTTAAGTTGGGTTACATTCTTTTCATACTCCAATACAGAGAAAATGAATTTTATATCTTGTGTATTTTGCTGATGTTTTCAGTAACTTATTCAATTCTGAATACTTGAGTGGATTCTGTTAAAAGCTACAGCGGTCATTAATAAAAACAATTGCTAAAATTAATCTTTTCTGGCGTTAGTTAAGCAGGGCTTGACCACATATGTTTATAGTAGTGTATGCTTGAAAAGTTACGTCAGTTTTAAAAGTCCTCGAATGAAAGCAGTGCACGTAGACTCGACATATTATTCAAGTATGTGTCTTAGCTGCGTGGCTTTAATCTTGCTCACTTCTAAGTCAGCCAGCTAAACACAATGATTGAGAGGGATAGTTAAATTGTGTGATTCTAAAATTTAATGATTGACCACACGGCATAGAAATTAAGATTAGTACTAAGTATTAAGAAACACACACTCTATTAAAAACCGAAAAAATAAAGAAAAATAAACAGAAACTGTATATTACTTAACAGAATATCCCGACCTTAAATCAACCGAATGTCAATGTTAAAGAAAATATTTGGAAGCGAACAAGGAACAATTTTAATGCTCTTTAACCATTCATTTATTTAGCACAAATGTTTGAGGCTGTTTTAAGTTCAAATACAATATTTAGTAATTTTATATAAAATTATACAACTACATAGGTGTTATTATGTTCCACAGTTGATTTGAGGTAAATTCTGGATGCCATCCTTCTAGAAGTTGACATCTATCTAGGTGATGAAAAGGTCCAAGTTTTTTTTATAAGCATTCAGAGAATTTAAGTGCCTCCAATTAGAATATGTATGTAGGAATCAAAGTAAGTATTAATCTGGATGTAGTAGAGAATCTAAGTGAAGCTGTACTAATATCCGCCGGGTTGGTTAAGAAACCTAAGATTTTGCGCTGTTCAAAATGATGGCGAAATATTTCTGATTGACCAATTCCGAAAGTCTTTCATAGATTGTTGAACTTTATATATCCAATTATAAATAATCTGAATTCAATGACTAATTTACAGATTAAGCACAAAATACAGAATATTCTTCGAATTTAGTCAGACAAAGAAGATCAAGTTCTTGGAATGCAAATCGAATTTTAGGCATTGGTAATTGTAATATAAAACGTAGATGAATGGAATCGTCCTTTTATGTAAATAATCAGAGTTAAGCAGTATTGAGAATAGTTAGCATTAGGTCATTTCCAAAGTGTACGTTCGTGTATCAAAAAATCTCTATTTCATTACTTACCTATGAGTCTGTCTTCCTTACTTATTTCAGTCTGTTATTTCATTTTCTCCAAGAGTTTTCACGATCCACATTATTGTAAACAACCCATTTTTCATCCACAGTTATGAAAAACAGTCTGAATTCCATTGCCCGTGACTTTCAGAAATAGATGTTTGAGTTGTATTTGCGCTTATAATCGCATGTGATAATGAGATCCATTAATTATTTTCAGTTGAAATATGAAGCACACAAACATCGTAATGATTCACGCATTCAACTGATTCCAAATGGTCCCCAAAGCTCATCAGTGATAATTGGTTTATCTCTGTGATACCGCGTTTCGTGTGAACATCACAAACAACAGAACACCTAACAGAACGTCTTCGGTCTTCCAGATCAAATTTTCCACTTCTAGAATCTAGCGAAAAATTTATGAACGTTAATCTCAACTATCGAGCCATCGTCCTGAACGGAGAAAAACTTTCCCAGTTGCTCAATGTTTTTATATCCCCTCCGGAAAAAAAAAATTCAGATTACAAAAAGACATCTCCTTTTCCTCAATTTTTCAGTCTTAAAGGAAAAAAAGGATCTAATATTCTCAATGACACATACTATGGAAAGACACGTTATATTATCATGATATCCTTTCTTCGATGTAAGCGGGATCTTACACAGTGAAGTTCTTGCCACTGACCTATACGATCAATCAGCAAGTGTACAAAAAGAGAAGGATGGAAAAGTGGATTAGACTAGAGGGGGTTACTTTAAAGTCAGAACCATTTAGCTTATTGTTTGGATTTGAAATAAATTGTTTGAGACAACAGTCCCGTTACTTTTCAAACGGAAAGATTAGTCACGTGTGATATTAATACACATATTTAAATAATAATTCTTGAAATAAAGCTCAAATCAGTTCATCCTATCAGCATTATGGTGTATTATATTACGAAGTGATAGTTTTTTAAATATCTTTAGAAATTTGACTAACTACTGATTGATATGTGCCATATTGGCTAGTTTAGATACTAACGGAAATGTCTTAAACTAACTTGAGGAAACAGAAATTTTAAAACTGTCCGCAAACAAACACACACACACACACACATATATATATATATATATATATATATATATATATATATATATATATATATATATACTGCCATTCAGAAACGAACTGTTTCGCTGTATCACAGCTCATCAGTGTGGCAAGACGTCTGGTTGCCTCTAACTAGGATCAAAACCCCGCTGAATTGACGTCAGTCGGAGATTCTACCCTTACGCCGTTGGTGCACAGATAAGAAAATAATATGATATTAGATAAGAACTAAAATAGATATGAGGGTCGTTGAAAATAAATCGATAGACATTTTAGGAAATACCTCTTATGGTAATGAAAATATTAGTCATTTCCTTATAATGAAATATTCGACATTATTGACCCAGTAACCAGTCCTGCTGTCGAGTGAAATTTATATTTCTTTCTGTTAAAACAATTTTTAATGAAAATATGTTTCTCAAGTCAAGTAGCTGTTTTCACCCTTTCCATATTTAATGGGTGCTTCGGTTTTTTTGCTTTTTATTTGACAAGTATCCATCTTCATTATGTCATTATTATCTTTTCGCGTTATATGTACTATTCATTTTAGTTGTTGCTTTTTTTAATGTCTTCAAGCGATATGGTTTCTGTTTTCTGTTTACTTTGTGATTCTGTAACGTCAGTTCACGAGGTCCAACAACGAATGGTACTGGCTGTGACGTACACGTTTCTATCGCTTCAAGTCGACAGTTTAAATCTTTCTGAGGGAGTTCAGCGGATCATGGCATCCATATTAATGTCGATTTTTTGTGAAGAACATAACTCGAGATTTTAGGTGCATGTCTTCATTTTGTAGCTGCTTGTGGTGTTGGGCAAAACTATAACTGGTGCCTCCTTCTCCATGCTCAATTTTTTTTTATCTCGATCCTATAATAAATTTGTTGTATCTTATCCCTTCAACGGTGTATTTTAAGTGTTTAGTATTTGCTAACTGCAATTCCTAAACTCCAAAGGTATCATTTACTTGGATTGTAAAATTGTCTTATTTATTATTAATAGAATGTCGGTAAATCATCAAATTGACATAGCGAAGGTTGCCTTCCAAAACAAAACTTAATAAAAGTATTAATAAACAGAAGAAAAAAATCTTTATAAACAAAGACAAAATTATTTAACTGTAACGTAATATATTTCTTATATGGAAGTGAATACTGGACAATCTCCTCACAGATGAAGAACAGTTTTGAAACACCAGAAATGTTTTTATACAGAAGGATGATAAGAATACCATAAACTAAATATGTATGCAATGACGAAGCTTGAGAAAGACTGGTCACGTAAACGACACTTATACAGGACATCAGTTGAGATTTCTAGGTTATGTAATGAGGAAAGAAGGCTTGGAAAATGTGGCATGCATAGGACATAATGAAGGAAAGAAGGACAAAACATGACACACTATCGAACGATTTTGTGTAAATGTTTGGTAGAGCAAGTTTTAGGTGATATAGCGAGAAGAGAAAATTTGCTAAGTGCTAAAAGTACAGGAAATTGGGAAGAGTGATGATCGCGAACGTTCTGAAGAAAAATGCCAAATAAAAAAGAAAATGAAGAAAAGAAGAAAAAGAAGAAGAAGAAGAAGAAGAAGAAGAATGTAACTCTGCTATTAAAAAAATAGAGAACGGCCTAATGTCTTATATGTGTTACCAGTTAAAGCTCGATGGGAAAATATATAAATCAAGCATAAATAGCTGTGAACTGCATAAAAATCTTTTGTTTTAATTATTAGGAAAAATTTGCGTCATGAAGTATATGAAGACCAGAGACGACATTGAGCGTTTTGGGACTAGTGTGTTGCAACGAGACGTCACGCGATATGGAAATAAAAAAAAATATCCCTATTTCGTAGTAAGAGGAGACAGATGAAAAACGGAAAGCGAACTGTTTTAACGAAGAGATATAGAAGTAGAATAGAAGAAATCTTTCACAGTGAAGAAAATAGAAGACCGAAGAAGAAGAAGAAAAAGAAGCTTCGTGAGACAGATATTTATTTTAAAGAAGAAGAAAAAAAAGAAGAAGGAGGAGGAGCGGAAAGAGGAGGAGAATGAAGAGGATGGAAGAAGAAGAAAGAGGAGGTTGAGAGGAAGGAGGAGGAAAAGGAGGAGTGAAGGAAGAAAAGAAGAAGAAGAAAAAAAAGAAGGAAGAGGATGAGAATAAAGAATAGGAGAAGGAAGAGGAGAAGAATAAGGAAGAGGAGAAGGAAGAGGATGAAACAAGAAGAAGAAGGAGATGGAGGAGGAGGTTGGGAGGAAGGAGGAGGAAAAGGAGGAGTGAAGGAAGAAAAGAAGAAGAAGAATGGAAGAAAAAAAGAAGGAGGAGGAGGAAATAAGGAAGAGGAAGGAAAGGAGGAGAATAAAGAAAAGAAGGAAGAGGATGAAACAAGAAGAAGAAAAAGAAGGAAGGAGGAAGGTTGGGAGGAAGGAGGAGGAAAAGGAGGAGTGAAGGAAGAAAAGAAGAAGAAGAAGAAAAAAAAGAAGGAAGAGGAGGAGAATAAGGAAGAGGAGAAGGAAGAGGAGAATAAGGAAGAGGAGAAGGAAGAGGATGAAACAAGAAGAAGAAGGAGATGGAGGAGGAGGTTGGGAGGAAGGAGGAGGAAAAGGAGGAGTGAAGGAAGAAAAGAAGAAGAAGAAGAAGAAAAAAAGAAGGAAGAGGAGGAGAATAAGGAAGAGGAGAAGGAAGAGGAGGAGAATAAGGAAGAGGAGAAGGAAGAGGATGGAACAAGAAGAAGAAGGAGATGGAGGAGGATGTTGGGAGGAAGGAGGAGGAAAAGGAGGAGTGAAAGAAGAAAAGAAGAAGAAGGTTTGTGAAAGAGATAATCTGTGATTTAAAGAAGAAGTAGAGGGAAACGGAGGAGGAGGAGGACGAGAAGAAAAAGGAGAAAAGGGAGAAGAATTTAAGAATTTAATTCCCTTAAAAGTTGAAATAATATAAGCACAGAACGGTGAAAATGAAAGGAATAGTATAGAAAACTAAATGGAAAACAAGTGTTGTTTTCCTCTATTCCACACACACATGGTACACACACACACACACACAAACGCACGGCCAACACATTTTCTCTTTCCCTAAACGCATACACGTGTGTAAGTGCGTGTGTATGTGCGTGTGTATGTGTGTGCACGCGTGCGTCAATAGCTTATAGAATCCAGACGATGATAATTTTTTTCAAAGTTGAAAACTGTTTTAATACCTTCATTACGAGTTTCGACATCGTTAGGCATGCTTCCTCAGATCCGAAGGAGAGAAATATATAAACGAGGCAAGCCGTCGAGAAAATTGTAAACCCGTAGATTAAATAAAGTTGTTCTGTTCGAAATTCATTGAGGTTACCCGTGTGACGTCACGCATCCGAAAAGTACTGGGCGACACAAAGGCGGAAATTTTTTAATAATAACGACAAAAACGTGGTCAATAGACAGCATGTAAAAACGAAAAATCCTTACACCAGAAATTCAAACAGAAAATGACGTTAGCCGATATACTATCAGACGTGTGAATAATACTGATACAATTTAATTTAATTAGTCAAGATTATAACATAGTATACAAATAAATAGTTATTTTGACAAGCTTAGTGTTACACGCAGACTTCAGACCAGGATATTTTTTAGTATATTACTGGTTTCAAAGTTGCCATGATCTAGAATCATTTGTTGCTTTTTAATGTCTTCAAGCGATATGGTTTTTGTTTTCTTTATTTGTGGTTCTGTAACGTCAGTTCACGAGGTCCAACAGCTAATGGTACTGGCTGTGACGTACACGTTTCTCTCGCTCCAAGTCAACAGTTTAAATCTTTCTGAGGGAGTTCAGCAGATCATGGCCTCCATATTAATATAGTAATGAGCGCTTAGCAAGCTAGATTTCTTTAATACATCCAATTTCAAAACTACGGTTCATGTAATTCAAGGCTCAAGAGCTACTAATGATAGAAGGTAATTGAGTTAACTGAGGGGTATGAATATAAAAATATATAGAAAGAGGGAAATATTAGGAGCATGATAAGGAGTCATAATGATTAATCCTTGGTCAGAAGAGATTATGGTCATTAATCCGGAAATTTTTCACGCAACTTAGCAGTTCACGAAAAAAAATAACTTTCTCGGCAGAACACCCTACTTACACAGGGAATACGGGGGGAATGTGGGTGATTCGGCTCTTTGAATCTGGCGTAACTAATTAGTTCATCTCATCTGAGCTTTCAGTTTGTACATACCATTTCGCTATAAACATCTCAATAGAAATAATATTTAAATATTTTTTTTTTACTTAGATAGAAATGACAACACTTTTATTTGGAATAGCTCTAGCGAAAGATGCGTTCCTAAAGCTAAAAATATTGCTGAGTAAAATCTCGTTAAATACAAACAGAGATCTGCTGAATTGCTACGTGATATCCACTGTCTTATATGATAGTGAATGCTGGAAAATATCCCTACAGGTGACGAGAAAGATGGAGGCAATAGAAAACTGGTTCTATTGAAATATATCGATACTTACGTTGACGTGCTTCGTAGAAGTCTTAAGGGAAAACTTATATTCAGATTCAGGAAGAGAGAGCCGAAATTTCTTGGATATCTAATCAGTAAGGAGCGTTTAGCAAAATGAACGTTCACAGGACATATTAAAGGCAAGGGACAGAAACGGTTCATCTATCCGACGAGCATGAGTGAATAGATTCGGAACGGGAGATGGAAGGTTTAGCATGGAGAGAAAAAAACAGCTAATGACTACAAGTGGTAGGGGATTTTGGATAGCCATGATAAAACATGTCCTAAAGGAACATAGGAAACGAAGAATGTCATGACCTGTTAACTCAGACTAGGAAATAAATCATACAATCCGTACTTTCTCTTAAAACCGCACGATTCACAATTTCAAATAGTTTTTTTTTTTTCTCTCCGCCATCGTTGCTTGCTATTCGCAGTTGTTACAAATCTCAATTAAGTGAATTGACTAATTAAGATTATTGTAATCCATGTGGCTTGCGTAATTATTTTATGTCCATTTTCTTATATTCCGCAATCATTTGATTCAATTTAATTAAATTCCTTTAAAACAATCCTCTTTTGATTATTCACTTTTTCAATGCAACTTTGCTAATTAAATAATGTTAAAACCATTCCCGTTTTCGGTGTGAAGACAAATCATAAGCAACATATACCAGTCCAAGTAAAAGTTGACTGTAATTTGTCTCTATCTATTTGCAGATGTTTAATATGTTTTACCCCCAAATATATAGCGACATTTGACAATGTTTTTTTTTTTTTTTTAAGCATTACGCCCCGAGCAAGGCGTGAAGCCACTAGGATGCAGGGGGTTGCAGAAGATTTGGAGTAAGAGCAGATAGGAGTGATAGAAGAAAGGATGAGGAGAGGGATAGTGGATAGATCAAGGTAACTGTAGATGTCGATTGACATTACATTTGAATAGTTGGAGATTATAGCTCTCAGGGAAACAGTAATTGGGAAGGGTGTTTCACAGGCGAGAGGTGCGGGGTATGAAGCTATTGGAGTAGAATAGACGGCTACATTTAACAGTTTCTATAGTGTAAGGATGGAAGAAGGATGCCAGCCTCGTAAGGCGCTTGAATTCATGGAGTCTGGAAACCAGTGAAAGCAGCTCATCGGAGCAATTACCATGAAAGTATTTGTAGAAAAGACAGAGAGAGGCGACGGCGTGTCTGTGAGAGAGTGACTGCAGACGAGATGCCAGATCAGGGCCAATTATATTACATATCCGTCTCTGGATCTTGTCAAGAACTCCGAGGTAAACAGAAGGTGCCCCAGACCATATATGGCAGCAATAGTCCATGCAAGGGCGAATGGTTGATTTGTATATTTGAAGTATCGATTCCGTGGAGAAAAATTTCCTGGCGCGGCACAGAGAGCCAACTTTCCTCGCGGTGGAAGAAGCAATTGACTCAATGTATTTGTTCCATCTCAGGTCAGCAGTCAACGTGAGACCGAGCAGACGCAGGGAGTTGCTCTCAAGAAGTTGACTATCAGACATTCTAATAGGAGGCAGGGAAGGATCTCTATGGTGATTAATAGAGAGTACTTTAGTTTTTGAGGCGTTAAAGTTGACCAGCCAATTCTCAATTAGCAACCGCGTACAGCTAATTATTCTTTGTCATTTTTTTTTTTGTAAATTCATCAATCCTTGTTCTATCAAGCAATTTGAAACTAACAATTAATATATTTACTTTATTCTTTTGAATAATCGAGTAGTTACTTCCCTCTGTAATAATGGGGGAACGCAGGCAGAACGCACTTCTTTTCTTATAAAAATGGTCAGAGGCAAATTTCCGAGCTGATATACCTTCGTAATCGCAATTAGGCTCATCCAACTTTTTCCGTATTCTCTGCACTGTCCTCCGATTGACTGAAATGTTTGTATTTGAGTTTCCGGCGCGAATGCCAAGCAGTATAGTAGGCTTTTTCCAAATTAATCGCGAAGTGAATTGCGTCATGATGCTCTTGTTCTCACAGACGATGCCCAACTGACCGCACTGTACTGTGCAGTAGAAAAAAGCAAAGAACTAACAAAATATATAAAATGACGACAATTTACCTCTCCTACTCGCTAATATACATATCTATCTATCTATCTATCTGGGCACCTCAAGGTGGTGTAATGGTTAGCAAGCTTTTCTCGCTAGAACAATTACGGCTGAGTAGTGAGTTCGATTCTCACTGGTATGGAAATAATTTCGGCTTTGTGCCACATCTAAACTATGCTTGGAAAATCACTATCTATCTATCTATCTATCTATCTATCTATTCGTATTGCTGTAAAATCCTCAACAATGAGCAATGGACAGGAAATGCTATGAGAATTGGGGATAACTGAATTCCCAAGTAACTTTTCTAAGCTAAACTGAAGACAGGAAAACGTCCACAACACCAGCCTAGAAAGAGATTTAAAGATAATTTGAAGAGAAGAACTAAATTTAAACCGTACAGAGTAGAAATACTTTAAAGGGGGGTTGGATATAATGCCTTTGAGCATGAATATTTCAAGCTTGCTCGGAATAAACGTGATGTCCGAAGAGGCACGAATTTTGATGTACCAATTAATATGCAGTCTTAGAAATGTGTGAGCGCATGCTATTGTTGAGGGCAAGATGTGCAAATCCTTTTGAAAGGTCGTCATAACAACCAGAAGCAATCCAACTATACGAATCTACCGCATCATCTTGCCAACAAGACATTTATTGTTTCAATAAGGTTTAAAGTTCACCATCTAAACTGAGAATGTATATGATGGACTTGTAATGTATGCAACTCAAATTAACCCATATAATACAGAGACTATCTATTATAAGTGGATGAAAATAAATAAAATCAAAACAGAGCATCAATAAATAACTAAAACCAGAGCATCTACTCAAATATGAGTATCCATTAAAATAACGTTTAGTCAAATAAATTAAAAATATTTATATATATATATATATATATATATATATATATATATATGTGTGTGTGTGTGTGTGTGTGTGTGTGTGTGTGTGTACAACTAAAATAAAATGAAAAAAAAAATGTTATAATAAGGGTGTTTCATTAAGACGGATGACAGTCAGCATTAAGAAAAAAATCAGGGTTATTAATGAAAATTTATTTATTACTCTCTTAGATCATATTATTTACGTAATGAGAATTATGTGCAAAAAATAATATCCTCTAAATGTCCGGCAAATCTGAAAGAAAAAGAAAAAAATTATTAAACATAATTCTCATATAAAATCGCTCCAAATGATTGGAACAACCTTTATATATATATATATATATATATATATATATATATATATATATATATATATGTGTGTGTGTGTGTGTGTGTGTGTGTGTGTGTGTGTAATACATGAATGGTTAAAAGTCAGAGTTAAATTGGAGAATGCTCAATAGACATGTGAAAAACAATAAAAATAAAAATAACGTTGAAATTTTAATTTTAAAAGTTCCATTTTTAAAAATATTATATATATATATATATATATATATATATATATATATATATATGACAGATTTAAGTTAGGAATATCCGAACAGTGACGTTCCATATCACGTGACGTCCGCGTTGATCTGAAGGACGTTACTTGCTAACAAACAGTAATTTTAATTTATTTGTAACAAACAGTTATTTCTGATGAAAAATTGAGGACAATTTGAAATATCAAATATAAATATAAATAAATAAATACTTTCATAAAATAAAACATTATAATTTTCAATTTGAAACTTTTTCTATAAATACATATTAAGAAAGTATACGTGGCTTCTAATTATTATATATATATATATATATATATATATATATATATATATATATATATATATATATAGTGAGAGAGATTGTACTTTATATCAAATCCTACAGAATTTTGAACGACTTTGACTTGTTTACTACATTCTTTTTTTCGAAAAGTATTGTTTTCGTTTTTATATTATCTCAATAAATTCAATCCATTAAAAAGCGCTTAGATTGACTTTCTGTCGTCTTCCTGCATGCGGGAAAATCAACTTAAACACAGTCGTTGGTTTTTCGCGTAATTTCCTCTTATTGAGTGAAATGGATCCAAAATGAGTTATATATATTTAATTTCATTTTCACAAATTTGATAGCGAAGTATATTACCGCTAATGCGGAGATCTTTTAAATATAAAGATAAAACCCTATTAGATTACTGCTATAAATGCAGTGAATCATTAAAATAGTCTGTGGTGAAGATATCACTATCCGTGTAGGTGGACTAAGGTCGTTCCATTAAACGATCAGTCATAGCAAAGTTAGTTTATCTGGAATTAGTCACACTTCTGGACTCAGCCACAATATTTTAATAAATTTCTTCAAAAATACACCACTAGGGCAGACATATTAACCGATTTTTGTTGATAAGAAAGAGAGGGATGGGAATAGAAAATATTTTAATCATCTAAATGAAGCAAAAAATACTAATGAATGAAATATTTTGTTCTCCGTGTCGCGCCAGAATGTTTTTCTCGTCTGAGTCCATCCTTCAAATCTACAAATCTACCATTTGTCCAGGCACTTAATACTGTTGCCATATACGGTCTGCTGCCCAAGCTGTTCATCTCGAGGTTCTCGACAAAATCCAAAGACGGATATGCAATATGATAGGTCCTGATCTGGCATCTCGACTGCAGTCATTTTCTCAGCGAGGTGTTGTGTCTTCTTTCTGTCTTTTCTACAAATATTTTCATGGCAACTGCTCTGACGAGCTAATTTCACTGGTACGCCAACTGCATGAATTTAAGTGTGCTACGAGTTTGGTATCTCGGTCTCAACCTTTTTACTTTCGAAACCGATAAATGTAACGGCGTCTTCTACTCCAACAGCTTCTTCTATCACACTTCCTGACAGCGGAACAACCTTCCTTTTACTTGCGTTCCTGATAACTATAATCTTCAAAAACTTAAATGTAATGTCATTCGACATCTTCTGATGTCTTGATCTTGATCCCAATCCTTCTTTTATCCTTTTCTCAAATATCATTTTTTTACTCTTACTTTAATCGTCTGTAATCCATTGCTTGCTAGTGGAACTCCTGCTTTGCTTGGGGTGAAATGCCTAAAAAAATAAAAAAAGAATTGTTGACATGGAAAAAATATTTAAATGAAGAAAAGCAAGAATATGATGGACTTGTAAGGTATGCAGATCAAATTAACCCGACCAAGGGTACAGATTTTAACTATTTAAAATGCATTATAACTATAAATAAAATGTTGGTCTCAAGTATAATTTTAAGGGCGATCGACATCGAAACGAGACAGAGGCTATTACAACTTCATAATATAATTTAATCTTCTTCATTTTAGCAGACCAAATTAGAAATATTTCTTAAAGCACTACTTAAAAATAATGAGCAAGGAAACGAACTAACTTAAAAGAACTAAGGAACTGATGAAAAAAGAATGAAAGAAAGAAATAAAACGAAAGTAATCTGTTGAAAAGAGTGGAAAGGACGGCGAGATAAACAACTGTGGAAAAAAAAAGAGATGATGATCCATATTAAATGTGACGAAAATTTAGATAGGAACTTAGGTAAGTGATGAAATATTTGTTGATAAGAGAGAATATAGTCCGTGAAATGACGGGATGGAATTTATCAAAAACAAAAGAAATGACTGAAAAGAAAAAGAAATCTAACGTCGTGGAAAGAAAGAATTCCACTGAAAGAAAAATGGATCAACAACAAGGAAGGGATTACTTAATTAAAAGAAACTAAATAACGAATAAAAAATAGAAGTAGTTGATAGAAAGAAACGACAACATATAAAAGTCATGAAAATCTAAGAAATAATAGAAAGAATTGCTGAGAAGGCAAGAATGGATTGATGGAAATGACCGAGAGAAATGTAATGTCCAACTGATGACGGAGAAAGGAATAGTTGATAAAAAGGACGAAAGATTTCAAAAAATGGAAGGAATGAATTGTTTTAAAAAAAGTAGAAAATTCTAAAAATGAAAGAAGAACTACATAAACACAGGACACAATTGATGAATGTTCACAATTTATTTGGGTAATTGGAATAAACGAGTAGGAATAACTAAGAAAACAGAGCATCATAAATATTTTTAAGTGGAAAAGATTCAGAGAAATGATTCGCAGATCATCGATCTTGGCAGGCAGATTTTCTCACCTATACATCCACTCAATCACGACGATATTTTTATATGCACTTGCTTGCTGACATTACAGCAAAAGGAAAATCCATTTGGCGATATAAAAAATGCAGATATGAAGGCATGGAGGCGATTTTAGAACAAGAAGCAATAGAAATGGAAGCAGATATTTTCCGTCCGGAAATATTAAAGAAATCTACGAATATATCTGAATTCATATAAATAACCATGGGCAAACAAAGAAAGAAAAATGACGTGGACATGGTATTCAGCTTAGATTAATAAAACAGAAGAAGAGCAATTTCTGAAGGATTTCATAATCTAATTCAATTTTCTGCGTTCAAGCAGACCAAATACGAACTTTTCCTTGAAGAATTATTTGAATTGGCAGAATTAAAAGAAAAAGTAAATATAAGTAAAAAATACTGAATTATATTTAGCAAATATTAGATTTTTCATAAAAAATTCGATTTTAGAATCGACATTTATTCCCGAGTGAGCGGTTGTCCTCTATCGCTTAGATGTGTCACTATGCCGAAAGTATAGGGCACTCAGTGAAGAAAGAAGTCACTATTCAATTGTAATTGATTAAATGAGACAAGCTAGCTAACTATTAAACCGCGTCGAAATGCCTAATATGATTTTTCTAAGAGTAGCTGAGATTTGGCACAAGACTGAAAAGTATGAAGCACCCACAGAGGAACGAAGTCACTTCTCAGTTGTAATTGATTTAGCGAGGCAGGTTTCATCATAAGGCCAAGTTCATTATGCAGAATATTCACAAGTCTCTCAGAGGATATGCTAATAGTATTGGCTAATTGATTTATAGTCAATCTCTTGTTATCTATCATCATACGGGGAACGACATCAATGTTTTTCTTGGTGCTGACGTCCCTATAAAATCCAGCTGCCCATTTTTGCACTGTTAATAAAGCTGGGGTGTCAGTTCTATGTTTTCTGGCACCTGATGAGTACCGTAAAAGGTTGATCAAATTACGGGAAAATTTAGCATTGTTTGAAACTGATTTCCTAAACATTTCTTAACCCAAAATGAGGGTTAGGTTGACCACTTTGAGTCAGATCCATAAAAGACAAGCAACATGGTGAAAACGCTCATCCTCATCTGCTCCAAAGAAGAACAAGATCGTTTCATCTGTAGGGAAGTTTGTAACCTCAGATCTTTAGGATTAAAAAGCCATTGTGTTTATTGAATATCTTCAAAAGGGCCACATCAGCAATAGGATATAATCTGGCAACTGGCTTAGGCAGTTGCCAAAGGGAAACAGGACGCGTAAAACTGACGAATGTGGACTTATTCTAATGCTCCAGTACACAAATCCTTGGTTTCAATAGCTACTATGCGTGACTGTGTCATTGAACTGGTTGATCACTGTCCCAATTCAACTGATTTGACTATCATCAGTTCCCCAACACGAACAAACTCCTTGCTTAGAACAAGTATCACAGTCCTGTCTGCTGTAGATGACTTTTTGAAGAATAGTCTTCTTGGATCAGTTAGATACCAGTTTATCTGGAAAGAAACCATGCTGTTATTAATAAGAAGAGTTAAATTAATGCATCCAAGGTTTCACAGCTCTAGCATCTGAATACGTTTGAACTTTTTATCTCACCCTCGTAGCTGGAAAGAAACAATGCAGCTACTAATAAGAAATGATATCAATGCATGTAAAGTTTCACAGATCAAGCATCACTCTTTCATGTCAAACCTATGAACATTTCAGGCCACATCTGTATTTATTAAATTCAACCCACAAGATCTTCATGTTTAAATCTTTACTTTATTTCAGTGATTTACAAATATTTTATTGTGCATTCAAATCGAATATTTGACTAAAATCTCTAGAGTACCTGATTTTGTCTTGTCTTTATTCAAGTAATTTTCAGCGGCGAAATCGCCGTCAAGAATTAAGTATTCACATTAACGTAAACAATTGATTTTCTTGGCGCTATCATGACATCATTCTAGAAAGCTTCAACTAAAATTTCAAATATCCGCGTATCATGTTAGCAAAGTCTGGTGTAGAAAGTTATCACGAAACAGAAAAAAAAATGTATCAAATATTATGTACCTTTCAATATATTTTCCCATATTCATTAATTTAATGCGTTCTTAATAAAAGAAAATTTCTTTAAAGTGATAAATGATATATTATGCAGGATACTTAAATTTTCTAATATCTGTGTGTGTGTGTGTGTGTGTGTGTGTGTTTGTGTGTGTGCGTGTGTGTGTGTGTGATGAGTCTTTGTTTGCAATGAGTGTTATATAGTAATTTGGTATGGTCTAATGTTTGTTAACTTAACTGTGTCCTTTATTATTTAGCAACAAATATTACAGGACGATATTGTTAAACAAAAAATTAAATTTAAATGTCCGTAGATATGATGTGCCTATCTATCTGAAATACGCAAACGCACGCGCACACACACAGACAAACAGAGACACAGAGAGAGAGAAACACATACACAGAGACACAGAGAGAGATACACACACAGAGAGACAGACAGAGACACACACACACACACACACACACACACAGACACAGACACAGAAACGCACACACTCACACACATATATATATGTATGTATAGAACAGGTAATAGATCCGTTGGTATATATATACAATTAAATATTAAAATATTAAAACTGTACCACAGAGAGAGCACAATGTATTTATTATAACAGACCATATATTTAAACAGCAAAAAATCTTAAATTATCTCATGTGTGTATAGTCTATTTCAGACCAGCATTGACATATACCAGTTTTGCTTAGGCATAGAGTGTCTCAGTTTCCGAGACAGTCAATCTAGGGCTGAGGAAAGCTGTCATATGTCGGTGCTGGTCTGAAAAATAGACTATACCCATATGATGTAATTATTTTTTGCTATATCATATATATATATATATATATAAATATATATATATATATATATATATGTATGTATGTATGTATGTATGTATGTATGTATATATATATATATATATATATATATATATATATATATATATATATATATATATATATGTATGTATGTATATATATATTCTATATATAAAATTGCTGTTTGTTTTACTGTATAAAACAATGTATATATATATATATATATGTGTGTGTGTGTGTGTGTGTGTGTGTGTTGTTTTCTATTTTTAGGTTGGATCCCGGTTTCTATCAATATATACTTCAAATTTATAATTGTAATGTCTCCGCCTGAACTCTGAACTTTTATTTTATTCACTAATTAAATCTTGACATCTTCAAAACTAGAAGTATCTGTTATCTTTACTGCATAACACCAAGAACTCACTTCGTCGATTTTTCTACGCTAATACAGCTAATACAATTCCACACAATAACCGTCTACCTTGAGAGAACCTTGGGTCTTATTTGCGTGAACAAAGATGTATTAAATATTTCCATATGTGATTCGATGATTATATATATATATATATATATATATATATATATATATATATATATATATATATATTCAGATAATCGATCCGTTGTTATAATATACGGGAGGATACTAGTAATGTTAATTATTAAAACTGATCCACAGAGAGCTTGATATAATTATTATAACAGATTATATGTATATAAAACAAAAGTTATCTCAACATAGAGGGTAGTCCATTTCAAAGCCGTTTTGTACGCGGCTATCATCATTTTAGACTATCGTCTATGTTGAGGTAATTTTGTTTTTTAAATTAAATTAAATATATATATATATATATATATATATATATATATATATATATATATATATATATATATATATGAAGAGATTAAAAGAATCCTTTTTCTTAGCCGACGCCTATCGTCTTCTGCGGGACATTATCAAGGCAGTGAAAATCCCTAACGGGGCTAAAAATTGTTTTTCTTTTTTTCATTTTTTTCTTCACTATCTGATAATATATAATATATAATGATATAATACACATACACACACACATATATATATATATATATGTGTGTGTTTTTTGTTGTAATTGTGTGTGTGTGTAGAGAGAGAGATTTTCGTGATAATTGTCTATCGCCGACTAAACGTCTCACGATAATATCGCACCTCATGGTCATAAAAATGGTGTTTTATTGAAAGAATATATATTTCGAAACGATTATAAGGTAAGTAAATTTTCAAATTTCAAATAACTCTGTACTGGTAGCTGACCATATTGCAATAACTGATGCTATGACTATTCGATTTTTCATATACATGTATAAATTTATTTTGACTGCTAGAAAGAAGTTTTTAAATATACAAAACAAAACGAACATACAAGATTTACCGGTTGTTTTGTACGTTCATTTTCTTTTGTATGATATTGTTTGCACAACATTTAATTAGTTTTTCTAACACCTATTTTTGAAAGCTTAATTCTGAGATAAAACAATTCAGACGGAAGTTCGAAAAACTTAAAATGTTCGACTGACACACTATTTCAGTAGTGTTTAATAAAATCATTCTTCGTGGACCCAATGTATATTATTTTATTGAGAGTCCTAATACTAATATGATATACATTTTAAAGATAGATGGAGGCAGCATAAGTGCTCTTTCAATAATATAAATAAAAGAAATCAGACTTCACTATCTAAATATTTTTGGCATCTGAAGGAAACAAATAGGACACCTAAAGTAAAATGGAAAATTATAAACTGGCTAGAATATGTAAAAGTTGGGATGACCCATGCCCTTTGTGCCTCCATGAGAAATTGCACATTATTAAGCTTCTAAATAATAATAATCTATTAAACAATGGACATGAGTTAACGGTTTTTTGTCGACATCATCAGATTCATGGTTTGAATAATTAGCTAAAAACAAGCATGCAATATAATAACTTGATTAATCCATTGCCCAATCATCAGATTCATGGTTTGAATAATTAGCTAAGAACAAGCATACAATATAATAACTTTCATAATCCATAGCCCAAATAAATAGTTTAAATACCCTAAAAAAAAGATAACCCTTTATGAAGTCGTCAAAAAAAAACAAATGTTACGATTTTTTTTTTTTTTATGCACAAATCCCTTTCATAAAAAATAAAATAAAAAAAAAAAAATCTCCATAGACACGCAAACTAGACTAGGGTTAATACATCTTCCGTTTCAAATTTAGACACCCCACCTTTCCCTGACTTGACATCTGAAAGTAACTCTATACTGATACTTATTATTAACACCCAACATACTCGCCTACCCAATTTAAACAATTCGCCCTAGCTGTTACCATGGAAATTTTGATTTCAATTTTTAAAACACGTAAATTTCAGAAATACGTTATTCCAAAAAAATTTCGCTTGAAGATGAAACAGAGCTTACTTATAACTCAATTTAATTCAAATAATTATATTGAAGTTTTCGGCTCTTGTCTTGAAACATAAGACCTCTTATGTCACGAGTTGGAATCATATTTTTAAATAAATAATTATATTTATATACTTTTATATATAGCACTATTTTTTAAAAAATAACTAAAAATACTAAGGAACTTTGGATTATTTACCTAACCAGTTCCTTCCTATTTTCTATATATTATTTTCACACACACACACACACACACACATATATATATATATATATATATATATATATATATATATATATATATATATATATATATATATATATATATTAGATAAATGTGTACTATACCCTGATTGAAAATTATTTCAGAAGAACTGGTATCTGATATTTTAGCGTCCTATTCTCACAAATATAATGATATTAGATATAAATCATCCTCAATAATTAACGCTGTTGACGACGATAAATGATAGTTGAATATATACAAATGCGTCCGACGCATCTCATTCAATAAATGACCATTAAAACGTCTTATCTGCTTTTCGCCGAATCATAATATCAAACCTCATCTTTAAAACATTTAAAATAATATATATATATATATATACATAATAAGAATCGCTACACACAATTCTAGGATACGTAGATACATACTCAGATACATCTATCTGATGTATGTATCTTATATATTTTCCTAGACATGTGCTGATAATTCTTTCAGATTTCGGAAAATTTAGTCTTTTCCGCCCAAAGTATAATACCAATTATTGTTTCTAAAAAACATGCAGAACATTATGAAAAAGTTAAAAGTATATTATCAGCGATAGAACAAAGAATTGAAATCAAAGTAAAAAAAAATGAATTAATAATAAATTAAGCAAATTATTACAGAATATTATTTTATATTATTATATATATATTATTATTATTATTATTATTATATATTATTATATATTATTATTATATATAGACCGTAAATAAAAAATTAAAATGTAAATTCTTGAAATGGCATTCCCTGCAGAATCAAAAAAATTTTTTTAATCTTCTTGAAAGATTATCAAAATACAAGGATTGAAATAAGAAATCGAAATTAAAAAATGTGGTATATTGGAACATCAAAATACCTATTGGAGTTGGATAATTCTCAAGGTATTTGGATTTTAATTTTTTTAGACTTTTTAAAAAATTTCTTTGCCAAATCTTTTAAATATAAATAAAAAAATGATCTCACAAATACAGCCCACACCTTACGAAGTGCTTTATCTATAAAAATATCATTTAAATTTTTATGTTTTTCTTTTTTTTTAAAAAAAAAATTTTTCAGTTGGAAAATGCCATGATGCCATTTTTAATTGAAAATCTCTGGAGGACCTAAATAGAAATATCTTAAACAACAGAATTTCGATAAATAAAATAATCATAATAATAAGGATAATAATAATAATAACAATGGCAAAAAAATCTTAGAAACATCACCAAATTTTTTCATAGAAAGCTTATTATGTTTAGAATATCCAAATTATTTATATGACAAACATATGAAAATATAGAACATTTTAATTAAAATCTAAAAACATCTCAAAATGCTTTCTCATAGACATGATAGTCGCATTAGATAAAGATATAATAAATATATTTAAATTAATTTTTTCGGAATTGAGTGACCATTAATGTACACCATAAAAGAAAATTACATTTAAGCTGCTGATGACGAAAAATCATAGGCCATGATCATTCTTACCTTTCTTCTCTCTTTGCCTCAGTCTTAATTGTAAATCGCATAAAATTTTGAGCGATCATTGTAAAAGGATTCAAAAATTTATCTTAAATATGGATAAATTTTCCGCTGATGTTGATCTTTTGTAAACGTTCTTCCTTTAAAATATCCAAAATAGAGAATGTTCTCTTTTGCAATGGGTCAGAAAAAAACTAAATATTGGTGAAAAGGTCGGACCATTTTTGAAATTTATAATGCGTCTCAAACAGATGAAATTTTTGAAAATTACCTTTTTCTGGTTAGATATCACGGTCCAAAAAAAAAAGATTTTTGATTTTATAATTTTGCCAATTCTTTTTTATCTCCTTATTTTAAAAACATGCAAATCACCGTTTTGTTTAAAAGGAAAATAATTAGAGACCAATAAAACTTTGGCACCTGGATCGTCACAGGCGTTGCCAAAATGAAGTTGAACATAACATAGGAGTGTCATAAGGGCTCCGGTTCCAGATGTATTTTCGCGAATTAAAACTATATGAGAGAATAAATATAGGATTTTAATTTGGAACAGAAAAATATTGCTTCATAAGACTATATATCCTTACCAAAAATTATTGTAAAAAGACTTAAAAAACTTGAAAAAGAAATTAACTAAAATTAACTAACAATATTTGTTTAAAAGAGATAAAAATAGATTGATATATATATATATATATATATATATATGTATGTATATATATATATATATATATATATATATATAATATATATAAATTATATATATGTGTGTGTTGTGTGTGTGTGTGTGTGTGTGTTGTGTGTATGAAAAATAGTTTTAAAATTTCTAAAAATTTTATTTTAAAAAAAAAATAAGGAAAAACATAATATATATATCTATATATTTATATATATATATATATATATATATATATATATTATATATAGAATATGTAGGTATTTATTTACAAAAAAAGTTTTTATTTCTAATTTTTTAAATGATTTTTGACAAGAAATCATTATATATATATATATATATATATATATATATATTAATATTGTGTGTGTGTGTTTTTGTGTGTGTGTGTGTGTGTGTGTGTGTGTGTGTAAAACAATGAAAATTAAATAAACACATTGAAAAAAAACATCAATGAACAACAGGTGGCTATAAACAAAACCTAATTTTTGGAAATTTTAAACAAATAAATAAAGCAATTTCCACATTATTAAGGAAAACAATTAATGTACAAGATTAAAAATAAATCAGCCGCATCCCTCTAGTAACCGTTTTCAACCCCATTTCTGCCTCCACTATCCCAAATAATCAAACGTCGCTGGGAATGAATTACATCTCAAACCAGACCTAAAAAAATTTTTAAGTAACCATTACCTTCTTTATATCGTAGACCTAAGAACCTAAAAGAAATCATAGGGAGTAACCACATTTCAGGGGACAAGGTAATCCGTAATAAACTAATAACAAAAACAACAGGATTTTTCCCAACCATGTAACAACAAAAAAAATTTATGCACAAACCATATTAAAAATACAAATTCTTTCACTAGCTCTGTCACTAAATCTATTTTCAAAATCTATTAAAACGATTCTAACAGTAGAAGTTATAACATAATTTACCTCCTAGAAGGTCTATTTAATACAATTATGCCAGAATTCAATATGTAGGAAAATGAAAAATTATTACCTGTAGAACAACATTTAATATATAAAAAAAACACGGTTTCAAAACCCATTGGATGTCAAATTCACTATAATTGAATAATAGAAAAGTTCAGAGCAGATAACATTAAAAAGATTTTAGAGTTCCATGAAAATAAATGGATACAACGTAAAAAACACAATATCCATATTTCGGGCTAAACCATATTTTTTAACAATATAGATAGTACTAATATATAACTCAACAAATAAAAACCTACCCACATTTCTCACCCACACAAGACAGACATGCTTACGGAGGTGTTGAGGCCTCACACTTATACACAAACCCACATGAATATACATACTTACACACATCATACTCACTCACTCCCTAATGAGCCAAATGATAACACACACCCACAGCAATATACAAGCTCACACATATCATACTCACTCACTCCCTAAGAACCAAATAAAACACACACAAACAAAACAGAGACACATCCATCCAGGACCAATAAAACTGTCAAACTGACCAGGGGAATTCAGAGAAGCATAGATCCATCCAGCTCTTATCTCAAATAACAACTTAAAAAGAGACTGTTTGACCAACACAAGGATTGTTAAAAGATTCATGTTAAAAGATAAAAAAAAAAAAAACAAATGAAAACTACAGACAAAAGTTCATTTTCTCCATCAAAGACATTCATTTCTGTAGTTCACTGCTACCAGCAAGCAGAAATATTTCTTCTCCTGATGATGGCCATTTTGGCCGAAACTAGTCGAGGAATCTAAATGAAATAATAAAAAAACGAAAGAATATTAATCTGCAACCCAGTGTGTCTGAAGATTTTAATTTTTATTTTTTTTTTTATTGTTCAATATATATATATATATATATATATATATATGTGTGTGTGTGTGTGTGTGTGTATTTGAATTGAAAAAAATGTCTTTGTTTTTTCACGTGCCTCAGAGACAGCCAACAAAATCTTATTAAAACACAAATATATTTGTTGACTTTATTATGTTTCATAAAATCATCATTATGTGATCCCCAATGTAAACGTTTATTGAAATAAGAGATCAATTGAATTTTTTGAAATAAAATTATTAAAAAAAGAAATAAATTATTGATAGTATAATAATAAACGCTTGGGTATTAGCACAAAATATGATTTTAATTTTTCTGAAATCCACCCTTGTGAACGCCAAATCGTTATAAAATAATAATATTAATAGTAGTAGTAGTAGTAGTAGTAGTAATAATAATAATAATAATAATAATAATAATAATACAGAGAAATATATTCAAATTATATTTTTCCAATATCGTGATTAAAATTCACCAAAACAGAATATGCTTTCTTAATATCATGGTTGAATCTGCAGATTGTAATGCATCTTTGAAGATATTCAAAAAATATCAAAATACATGGATCTTTAAAAATAAAAAAAAATGTATAACATATGAGGATATCAATAATTCCATTTGTAAAATTTTCTTGGATTGATTATTGGTATTCCTAAATCCTCCTTTCTTTAAAAAATTCAAAGATTTGTTTTGAAAAGTACAGCTCACACATTACAAACAGATTTATCTATGTAAAAGATTCTTAAGTTTGTTTTCTTTTTTGCTTTTTACAAAAACGATTAGTGAAAATATCTTGAACGCATTTCTGACATTAGGTCTCTGGTTGGAACAAGGAAGGAAACGTTTATACAAACGAAACCCAAGGAAATAACAACAACAATAATAATGATAATCGCACATATTTTTTGCCTCCTTATTGATAATGCAGTCCCTGCAGACTGCAATGTATCTTTGAAGATCTTCAAAAACTATCAAAATACAAGGACGTTGAAATCGAAATTTCAGAAATGTGGCACATGGGAACATCAACAATCAGCGTTAAAGTTGAGCATATTAAGGATTGGTTGGAAAAGATTCCTGTTAGACTAATTGAAGGGATTCCTGGAAGCCCATGCCTATTAAAGAAATACATTTATTTTTATCTCTCGAGTACAACCCACACCTTACGAAGTGCTTTGTCTATGTAAAATATTTTTATTTTTTTGAGTGAAAATGTCATGATGCCATTTCTAAACTTAACTGCCTGGACGCGACCCGGGAAGAAATGAGTGTACATCAGAAATCAAAGGAAATAATAATAATAATAATAATAATAATAACAATAATAATAATAATAATAATAATAATAATAATAATAATAAGAAGAAGAAGAAGAAGAAGAAAAGAATAAAGTTGTCAAAGTACAAGGACCTTGAAATAAAAATCTCGAAAATGTGGCATATGGGAACATCAACAATCCCTGTTGTAGATTTGGAGCCCTAGGACTGGTTGGAAAATCATTTGCAGTAGACTAATTGAAGGGATTCCTGGAAGTCCATGCCTCAAAAATTTTTAAAAAATTGTTCTGACAAGTACAGCCCACACCTCACGAAGGGTTTTATCTATGTAATTTAATTTTTTTTTTGTCAGTGGAAAGTGTCATGACGCCATTTATAATAATAATAATAATAATAATAATAACTATGGTATGCTAGATCAGTAAGGGCTCGCATGGATTCCGATTATATTTGATTAGAAGCAATCATCATATACATGTTTTATCTTAGTTCAACCCGAGAGATTTGCATGACTGTTGCATGTCATTAACCTGTTGGGAATAATGCACTGTGAATCTCTGTTAATGACTGAGAATTAATGACTTGGGTTTCGTTAGCAGTGGTTATTTTTTAAGTTTGAAGAATAAACGGAGCAGGTGACTTAAGAGTAACAACTACATAATTGTGAACGCCATCACTTTGAAAATGGCTGAGCGGACTGTGTTAAGCGATCTGGCGATATTTCTAAGTGGGTGCTATCGGTAAGATTATGCGAAGTTATTATCAAAACCTACCGCCAGACCCGTTATTTGACTATGAAACATAAACCTATTATGCTTTTATTTGAACGGGTTACATGAAGTTTGTATTGATTTTCGTATATTATTAATTGTCACTTTGTTAGGAGGCTCTTCTCTCACTCTCAGTAATAATAATAATAATAACTATGTAGATGCTTTGTCTTGATTACTTATAATATATTAAAATATGTAGATCGTACAGCTTTGTGATGTCAACGAAGACTCATTGCCACTTTTGTAATGTCAACGAATATTCGTTGTCACTTTCGTAATGCTCGTTGTAGTAGAGACTTTGTAATCGTAGATACAACTATAGTGACGCCGTTGAGCAATACTGGTGTCAAACGCTTTCGAATATCACTCGCACTTATAGTAATTGCTCGATAATACTAGCGCAAAAAGTAACCACTGAATAGCGATCCGAAGAGTAATCCGTAAAGTGAATAGTATAGAGAATAGCGATTTGTATAGCAATAAAGGATAATGTAGAAATAGTGATCAAATAGACGCCACGCTAATTCCCATATATACATTTCGTTTATTATAACGTGATCTACTTATTCAAAATGGGATCTCCTGTGTTTACCCTCTGGTGATCTGTGTTCAATCTCCAGCGACAGCGACAATTTATTTCTAAATAAAATACAGTGCCATAGATTCGCTTTTTATTTACCTGGCATAACAAATTGGACATCTCCCTCATGGCACAGTGGTTAAAGGCGTTGATTAGATCCAGTGACAGGACCCAAAGAGTGTCAGTTCAATACTCGGTTAAGGCAGTGGAGAACTTTCAGAGGGAAATTAACAGGAGATAACTGATAACTGACATCCATAAACATGGCACGTGGAACTAGAACAGCTTACCCCAGTGAGCGAAATAAAGGGTTCAGTTCGACATTCCAACCACCTGAAGAAGGCCGGAGCGTAAAACGGCCGAAACGTTGTAATAAATATGGCGACAAAGATGAGGACAATAGTCCTCATAATGTAAATAGAGTATTCACTACTGTATTTATCTGAATGGGTACATACCCATTACCGTTTACAACAATCTCATAGATTAAAAGCCGATCATAACGTCCGGTTGCTGAAGTATTTCTCATAACAAAGTCCCTAATAATGCTTTAGAATATCAAAGAACTAATTAACTAGTTAAAATGCATATTTATAATTCTTCACTTGAAATAGCCTCCAAATTTAACAAAATAAAATTAAAGTGATATTTTTCTTGCCACCATTCGTTCGCTACTCTTATTTATTTTTACTGTGTTCAGCAAACGATGTCATCCAAGTGCAAATTATAATTTTCTTCCAGTGGGAATCAATTAACAAATAATCACATTAATGTTTATCAATTCATAATGTACAAAATGCCTGAAAGCTTAAAGTTTGTCGACGAAATTGTTATATATTCGTTTTAAATGCATTTTTAGAAGACTAACTAGATATTAGTGTGATCTGTTTAACTAACTTAAAAATAGAAAATCAATTTTGGGCTTCAGCTCAAATCGGAGCCGAGATAGAAATCAATACTAAATGGCCATTCTTTATAATTACTTCATTAGCTTATCTGGGCTGAGTGTATATATATATATATATATATATATTTGTTCAGAGGAATAAACCTCTTTTGGCTTATGTGGAAACATTTCACCCAATGTTGAGAACATTCATATTATGATTGTATCAACGAGTCAAGTTCAATATGAGTCTTCGTCTATTTTTTTTTTTTCGACTAACGCTCTTGGAAGGTTATGAATCCAGTTTTTAACCACTAGTTATGTGTTATGTAGTAATTTATATTTAAACCATCTTTAGGTGATATATTTTATTATGTCAAAATCTTTCAATACGATTTTTTATATATATAAAATTTTAAGGAACATAGACTGTAAAAGTAATATTTAATTAGCAAAATTAGCCATATAAGCAAATAATTTATTATTTGAATATTTTAGAGTTGAATTGAAGCCTTTTGACATTCTATGATGTACAACTTTTCATTCGCAAACGTTTTCTGTCGGTTTCGATTTCTGACAATAGGTTTTGATGCTGAGACTTTCCGTGAATTAATATTATTTCCCAGGGTAATGTACATCTCATTAAATTATAAAACACGTGCTTTCAATTAGATTATTATGAAGAAACAGGAATGCCATTCTATAAAGTTCAAGTTGAATATTTTTGTCAAGATGGGTAATAATCAGCTTTCATGAGTATTTTATTGCTAGCATATGCTCTTTACAGTAAAATGGTTTTGTTGTGAATTCTTTGTCAAAACTCAATTTCTATGAACTTAAAACAATTGACTACATTTACATTTTCAGAAATCAGTTTGCATTTAATTCTTTGGCCTAAATACACATTTCTGTTTAGGATGTTTAATTTTAAAACATAAATAAGTTAGCAGGATCGTTGCTTTCACGTCTTTAGAAAATTGTCTTAATAATCTGGATCTTTTCTACACACACATATATACATACGTTTAGAAAATACAATTATAACAGACTCCTCCATATGTAAAGAAAAACTAAACGTAATAGATATACTAATAATAAAAATGAAAAAGCCAACACCCAGTAAACATCAATTATGAACACGACCACAATATGCTGATCGTGTTTGAAAAAAATCCTATTACTAGATGTATATTTAAAAAATCCATACATTCAATTAAGAATAAAAATAAAATTGATCCTCGAGAAATGCTAAAATAGACAAAAGAGCACGGATTACAGACCATTTAGACAAGTTTTACAAACTTTACCTCTAGAAAATAAAACACACAAACAGAAAGAAGATTACATGAAAAGCTTAATAGCATTGCTTTCAATGAAACTAATAGCATTCCCTTCAATGAAACTTCAATGAAAATGCTTAATAGCATTCCCTTCAATGGAACTCGTATTTGATTAGACACGTAGTGTCTAATCAAATATGTTATTCCTAAAATAACGACGTTATATATATATATATATATATATATATATATATATATATATATATATATATATATATATTAAAAGAAAACTTAAAATCGGTGGTGGAACCGATGGAAAATTTACAAAAGACTTAACTACACATTAAACAAGATAAAATCTCGAAAAAGTGCAGAAATAACCAAAAGCAAAAACAACTTAAAGTCAAACACATACCTGTCAGTAATGTCGTGAATGCCTAGATTAATTTATATATATATATATATATATATATATATATATATATGTATGTATGTATATTTTCATAAGACCACATGAAAGAAATAAGCACTGAATAAATTCAGAAGTTATTTCGTCTTAGTGGTTAACCTATTTACGTGTTTATTACCATTCTTTTTTTCTTTTTTTCAAATATAATTATTTAGACATACATTATTTCTTTGTTCTTGTTCTTATTTAGCAAATATTTCTTCCCTCTCTGTTCAGTTCTTTCACAAACAAATTTTCTGTCCTCTAAATGCAATTGCATTATGCTTTCTTACTGTTTTTTTTTATTATATCTTCATCCGTATTAAGTACAAATTTGATATATATCAACCCGGAAAACGAATTATAACAAATGCTGATATATACGTATATCCATATGCAATGTTTATGAAAACATGCCGAGTTACAAAAAACATTTCACGCCTAAAACTAAATTGCTGCAAATATTTCTAATAAGAAGATGTCCTGGGTATGAAGATAAATTTATAAGAGCAGTACGATCTCTGATCGATAGGTTTTGAAGAGCTTGGAACCAACCCTTAATTACTGTTGCCCCAGGTCCAGCAAAACCCGGAGTGTTAGCACCTGAGAGATCCGACTATCGGCAAATAGTTAGCCCCCAATATGTGATCAAAACTCTATGTATATATGGAAATAGATTGTCATAGTAAAAATATGAGCAATATATTTTTGAAAAAACATGTGACGAGCAATATATTTTTAAATACAAAGAAATAATATAACCAGGTATGTATTTGATTCTCGACAAAAAACCTGTTTACAAAATACGTCATAAAACATGATCTATAAACTGATTTCTGACAATACAAAAGAATACATTTTCTGTTCCTAGTCGCCTATACTAAGGATCTTGTCGACACTGACCCATTAACGTTGATATGACGTAAAGAAAAATAAACCAATAAATCAATTCTAATACGACAAAACTGAAATTCACGTAGCATATTTGTCATATAAATATATTTTGACAATTTTCCCATTATAGGTTATTTAAAAAAATATTGTCACGTCGTTCAAGTGGATTATAAATATGTTGCAATGTGAATGAACGTTTTCATCTGCTCCATAGCTGTAATAACTGGTTACATTTGTAAGATAAAATATATTTATTAATTTACAGAAATGCACAAAACATTATTTGAATGCAAAGTAGTATCGGGTTGGCTAAGGAAGGGTAAGTATTTATGTGGATAAAACATCGAAAAATAAATCTTTTTACTATAAACGCTATATTTAGCGGATATATAGCATGCTATGTATAAATTTTCGTCTAAAATGAGAATAACACCAACATCTTATTTTAACAGATATATATATACCAAAATTACACATAATTATCTTGAAATATTTATTTAATAAAATCGTCATTGGATTTCACGACGGCATCCAGATGACTTCGAAATCTTCCGCATCTCTTCTGAATGGTCTCCTTGTTTACGTTGCTTAATTCTGCCATAATCCTTGTCTTCAAATTATCTTTGGTGTTACAAAGATTTTTCTTGGTCACGCGTTCATCTGCGTCCCACACATAATAATCAAGAGGTTTGCAGCCTGGAGAGTTAGGTGGCCACATTTAAGGAGTGATGTGGTCGCATAAGTTGTCTGAAAACCGAGACTAGTCTTTCATTTTATGTCATGGTGCAGAGTCCTGTTGCTAGATAGAGGTTTTTCCATCAGACACTCTCTTGATCAAGGGCAGCACTACATCATCAAGGTACTTGATATAGGTCTCCTTGTTGCGTTTGGGGCCCTGTGAGAAGATGAATGGAGGCATAACGTCGCTGTCACTAGTGACCACTCCAAAAACTATTAAAATGGCTAAATATTTGTTTGTCATATCTCTTGGTACATCACATGGGGACACAGCATTCTCTTCACTGTCCTTAGATTGACACCTAAACACGCTGAAATGTTCGTATTGGAGCTTCCGGTGCGAATGCCAAGCAGTATACCATGCCGTTTCCAAATTTATGGCGGAATGATTTGCGTCTTGGTGCTCTTTTTTCTCAGAGACGGTCCCCAACTGACCCTATTATACTAGGAAGTTCACAAAATCAAAATTAAACAACGCGTCTACATGAAATTACAATGATATAATTGCGTCAATTTAGTCATTGGTCACTGTATATGCTTTTGGACGGTTACAGGCTATTATATTTAACATTTAAATTAAGGTCTATCGGTCAGGATTTCGAAAGTCTTACTAACGTCAAAAAAAATTCTCAACAGAAATCGAACCTCTATTGCCTTTTTTTATCTCTTAAAACGTTCAATCCAAGCGTGCTTTTCATTAAACTTTGAGAAGTCATTACAGAAAAAAATATTCCCATTAACCTTTTTTTAAAAAAAAATCCTTTTCACTGTGACCAATAGGATCGATGTAAGCAATTAATTGATTTAGTTTTTGTCCGGCATTTCAACTTCTAACTTAGACGCTATATTAATGAGTATCCCTGCTTGTGTAGATACATATTCTTTTAACAATGAAATAAGTGGAGGGAGTAGAGTAGAGTGGACGGCTACATTCTAAAATGGAAAATATGCAATTCATCAGCGATCGAAATTTTATGTGGGAAACTACTTCCACGCCAAGCGTGTTTATTCTATTAACCTTCGAGAAGTTGTTACAGTAAAGTTTTTCTTTTCTTTTCTTTTCTTTTTTTTTTTTTAAACCAAAGCAAGGCGGGAGTGCCACTTACACACAAGGGGTTACATAGAGTGTCGCTATCGGCACTGGAGTTTGAACACACATCACCAGAAAGCAAACACATGCGATCCCATTTTGAATAAGTAGATCACGTGATGACAAATGAAATATATATATAATGGTAATTAGCGTGGGGTTTATTTGATCGCTATTTCTACACTATCCTCTATTACTATACAAATCGCTATTCTCTATACTATTCACTATACTATTTCTCTATACTGATCACTTTACGGATTACTATTCGGATCAATGAGCAAGATTAAAGAGGCATAATAGGGGAAAGGACAAAGAGAAGGACCAGGAATAGATCAAGGCATCTGGAGATGTCGATTGCGTTTGAATATTTGGAGATTACAGCTATCAGGGAATTAAGTAAGGTATTCCACAGACGGGAAGTGCGAGGCATTAAGCTATCGGAGTAGAAGAGATGGCTACATTTAACGGTTTCGACAGTGAAAGTATTGGACAGTGGTGTTGATATACCATAATACCTATGCTATTGTAATAGTCTCTCCCACAGATAATAAGTAGTAGTAGCAGTGGCCAGTTGAGCTCAGTGGTGTTGAGTGAGTCAGTCGATGTCGGACATTGAAGTATCAACTATCACAACTAGATTGCTGCGTCATTAACTCTTATTTCAAGTTCGTAACGTTTTGTACGTCGAACCTAATTTAGGACGACTTATTGAAATACAAGCCTCCACTGTGAAAACTACTCTGCAACAGATGCTAACACGCCTAATTTCATGTCGCTTGGGAAACAGCGACAGTACCTTGTCGGAGCAGTTACCGTGAAAGTATTTGTAGAAAAGACAGAGGGAATCGACGACACATCTGTGAGAGAGCGACTGTAAACGAGATGCCAGATCATGGCCAACCACATTGCATATACGTCTCTGGGTTTTGTCGAGGACTTTAAGACGAACAGCGGGGGTTCCAGACCATATATCAGCAGTATTTTCTGCAAGGCCGAATAGTTGATTTATAGATTTGTACAATGGACTAAGTGTTTCAGTTCCTATAGAAATGTAAATGTTAATTTAAAAGTTAATTGTGAATTTCGCAGTTTAAAAAAGAAGTCTACAGAGAGACGTGTACCCATTAAAAATAACGTTTATCGTAGGAAGAAATGAAGCCGGACTTAAAAACAAAACATTATTGCTATAAAATAAATACAAATAATGCCTTCTACTCTTCCCTTTCTATGACTATATCCTTCTGGTTTAAATAAAGAATTCTCTTTATTATATTAAATTACATGCAACATGCAGACAAAATTGATTAGAATCTAAGAAAAAAAGTTTGTTTTTTTTTCATTTTAAAATATGCACATCTCTTTCATTTCACCCACCGTTTTCAGTTTTGTCTTCGATGGTTATTTAGCCAGCTCACAAAAATACCAATAATTACGTCCAATTCCAACATGTCCCTTTGTATCACCCATCGATAACGTCTGTTCATGCTCCAAAATAGCCTCAGGGAAGAAAAGTTACTTCCTTTAATTCTACAAAATGTATCCGTTCCTTTGTGATTTTTTTTCAGACCCAAAATATTTTGGCCCGAGTCGCTACGTCTGTAATTCAGATTCTGTTCATCAGGTAGAGCATGGGCAGGGCGCCATCTTAATTTGTGAAACAAAACGCTTTTGGACTCGTGATGGGATCATATGTAGCCATTATGATTTTCGACGTTGAAATGATTTTTGTTTTAGTATTTGTCTTTCGGCATGTGTAGTCTGTTGAGGAGACGAGAGGAGACATTTGGTCTTGCTTGTGTCATGAATTGAATGTTGAATATGAAAAATAAAAGAAAAATGGTTTTCTTTTCGATTGAAACCAATAGTGCTGCAGGGAACGCAGTCTCTGGCACCAGATTCTTTTCACAACTTCCGCTGGAGACGCTAATTTCTTCCTCGCTCTGTGTAGTCGCTCTTTTCAAAAACAAGTATTTACCATTTGTTTTGCTACTGATATTTACGGTGAATTGCAGTGCATCTGCCTGATATAACAGATTCGCTCAGATCATACACTAATTATATAAATTTATGTTATGTCCTATAATTTATCAAAACTTAAGTTCAATAAAACATAACATCATTTAGAAAATAATAATAATTGTAGGATATCTGAATATTTTTTTTTGCCTTGGTGGTTTCCTATTAAATGTAAAAGCGTTGGAATATTCGAAAATGTATGCCTCGATAAAACAAAAGTATTGGAATGATATTCTTTTTACTACTGCATCTCTGCTTTCATAAATAGTTATATTTTCAAGGCTATCTAAATAGCCATAACTTAGTTAATATGTAAAGAGAAGTTGTTTCTTTTGGAGATTATGGATGTTCTTGTAAAGAGAGAATAAATATATTTCAGTCTCCCATGCCCTTATTACGCATTAGCCAATCCGTGATATACTAGATACTTAACGGTAGGAAGTACAAGAATAGCTGGTAGAAATTACTGCCTAATATGTATTGCAGTCGAAAATATTTTATATACAGTTACATCATCCTTTTTTCTAAAAAAAATCTGAATCATCATCCCAAGCAAGGTAATAGATCCACTAAAACACATAGGTTTCACAGTGTAGAAGAATTACGACAGAATCAGTTATGATGAGTAGAAAGAGAAGATAGTAATCAGTAGTGATTAACATTGCATTAAAACTTTTTCAGATTAAAGTTGGCTTGAAATCACGGAAACGGAAGTGTTTTCCGCAAGCGGAAGTACGAAAGAAGAAACTGTTAGCATAGAACTTACGACAACATCTAGCCAGCTCAAATTAATGCGATCTCGAAGTCAGTCTTGTGTTGCGCTTAAATTATTAAAAAAATATTGTAGGTACCATACTGAAGAACAATTACCACGAAATTAGTAATAGAAAAGACAGAGAGAGGAAACTTTATGGCGGTTGGAAAGTAACTGGAGCGGAGCAGCCAGATCCAAGCCAATAATATTGCACGTTCCTATTTGGATATTATCACGGAGCTCCAGATAAATAGCAGAGGCACCTGACCATATATGGCGGCAATATTCTTGTCACGAACTAACAGTAGTCATAGATATGTAAGATAGACTCTGGAGATAAAAAAAATCTAACCCGATATAATGGACCGTCTTTCTTAGCAGCTGACCTAACAATGGATCTAATATAGTCTTTCCACTTCATATCAGCATAGAACGTGATCCCATGAAGACGCAACAGTCACTTTCCTGGAGGATAGCCTCAGCCATGCGGATGGAAGGCATAAAGCAGTCTCTCAGATTATTAATGGAGAGAAATTTAGTTTGGGCGGCGTTAAAATTAACAAGTCATACTTATCCTACTTAACTACGCACTTGATGTCGTTTTGGACTTCGGCTGCCATTTTGACCTCGTAATACTGATAAAACTAGCAATCGAGGCAAGAGTAAATTGTTGTCTCGTCAGCTTAGATACAAAGTTGATAGCTGATGTCATCAAGAAAGTCATTAATGAAAATTAAAAATAGAGCAGGACCAAGAATGTAGCCGTGGGTGTGACCCGCTTTACTACGAAAGGATCTAGGTGATTGGACGTTTAGGATAACTCTCATTTCACGATTTAATAGAAAAGACTCGATCAGTTCAAAAAGTATCCGAGATACTGTTTGCTTTCAGCTTGAGGAGAAGATCTGGATGCCAGGCCATGCCAAAGGCTTCCGAGATGTCCAATTGAACAGCCCGGGCTTCATCGTTTTCATCTAGAGCATGATAAACTCTTTCAGTAAATGTCGTAAGTACAACAGTTTACCTTGAGAAACGAAAACCATGCTGTTTGTCTAAGAAAAAGCCCTGCGATTAGAGATAATGAACCAATTCAATATTTATTAGGGCTTCTAGGATTTACCCCGAAAGAGGTATAAGGCCAATAGGCCGATAATTGGAACAACAGATGATGATTCACAGCAGGCAGGAAAGCAGGAGGTATCGAGATATTTATTATACATTTTAGTTAGCAAAGAAGACAATTCGGGAGTACACTTCTTAATGACTATTTCAGGTCCACATGCTTTGTTGGGATATAGGCTAGAGATGATAGGAGAAACCATGGAAGTGTTTATATGCATATCACTCAACAGATATCCAGTTCTAGGTTAGAAGTTAGCCAAGGATACTCCAGATTAGTCATGAATAGGGCTTGTGGAGAATTTACGGGCATAGCATTCAGCTTTATCAGCAGAGGATGATAACACCTGAAATCACTTGAACAGTGGAGAAATATAGATCTTACTCTTATTTAATACCCTATTACAGAGCCGCCAGTAATAATGAGAAACATAGTTGTTGGATGGTATGCGGTGCCTCATTCTCTCGACAAACAGGAACTTAGCACCTTGGAGGACTCGCCTACATTTATTACGAGCAGTAACGAATAGACGCCTGTTGTGAATATAGTGGTTCGTGCGTGCTATAGTAGCCGAGTATGCTAGTTTGAACCATGTAGAGGATTGAGGTTTCACCTAGTATTTCCGAGGAGGGTTGAAAGCGTCTGTGCCGCCTTTGATTCAAAAAGAAACCTCAGTTGCGAACTTTTCAATTGTGAGTTTAAAGATGTCAATCAAAGGGTCGTAACGTAGAAAATCATGGAGTGTGTCCCAATCAGCACGCTGGTAACGGAAGGATGTGTTGTGGATAGCGGGTTAGAGGTTAATAAATGATTGGAATGAAATACCAGTAGTTACGATAGAGTGGTCAGAATTACAAAGAGCCTAGTGTTGCGATGCTCGGCAAGGGCGAGAAGAAGAGGTAAGAAATACATCAATTAGAGAAGCATGTTGCTCTGTTTTGCTAGGGAAACAAGTAGCGAAGTTCACGATTTGAATAAGGGATTCAGCAATAGAAAAATGTAGTGTCTGAATAGCGGCAAAATGAACCCTTTTAAAATTTTAAACCACGTGTTGTGTGAACATTAAACATAGTAATAACAAAGATGCTCCTATATGGGGGAAAGGAGTTGCCTTTTCTATATCGTTGTCAATTATGTCTGATATACTTTAGTCTTGGTAAGAGGGAAAGCGATAAACGAAAAAAAAAACAAAAAAAAAACGAAAAAAAACAACTCATAGCTAACAGAGTTTAGTAACGAAAGACGGAAGTACATGAAGGAATAGTTTGGGTTCTCGAGAGACAATTCCCTGGCTATGGGAATATTATCCCGGATATAAACACCAAAGCTTTGCATGTAAATGCTGAGATGTTTTCGACAAGCGTGTACCTGTGTATGT
>CAHIKZ030001552.1:367500-400000 GCA_903632075.3 Acanthosepion pharaonis
ACTACTATCACCATGCTGCTCACACTAGAGCATTTGAAGCCGGTTCAAGTAATGATGTACATGATAGAAATTAATAGGAAGATTTGATGATTATATTTAAGTAATTCAGCGAGTCTGAAAGAAACCTCAACAGAATACAGAAAGCACTGGACGGCCGTTTCGCCCTATATTTGTGACTCATCAGCAGTGCGCATCCACTACCGAGAATTGAAACCCTGACAGTTAGGTTGTCAAGCAAACATCATACCAACTGTTCCACTACAACACATTTGACATGATGTTTGCTTGACAAAAACCACGTACGCTTCCTCGTTAAGTTTTACTTTTACTTGCAGCAGTTTAATTAGATGATACTTGTTACCCCGTACCTATGGGTTATAATGGGTATGTCCTAATTCTTATGAGGTGGAATATACTTTATATTGATTCAATGTGGGATTTCACTTACGATTCACCTTGCTTCATTTCTCGCTCACCACTAGAAGTTGATTACTTACTACATGCCGCTGGCGAATCTTGTATGTTGTTCCTGTTATAAATAGTATCGTTTCATTTCCACCATACAGTTTGTTTTTTTCTTATTCAGTAATCTTTTCCTAGGTTACAACAATATGAATTCGAATCACGACGAAAATCTAAAATAAAATAAAAAAAATTAATACAGAATTGTTTTTTAAATCTTTCACTCCATTCAATATTGAAATGTATAGATATAATTCATCGGGCAGATATATTTCCTCTAACGAGTCAATGTGGATCATCCTGGGATTTTAAATCCACGAGCAGCAACCAACAGTAATGAATGTAGCTGTTCGTCTTGAAAATGGCCTGCGTGTATATATTTCACAGAATATACTACTCGAAACGTAGTTGAGAATACCCCAGAAACCAGTTGACAGCTTTCTTCAAACTGTGCCATTGTAACCTGTTTGCCCGATCACTGTTCTATGTTGAGGTCCCCGTCTGCTATACCTGGACACAAAATAGACGAAGCAGGCGTAAGCAAGGAGCACAATTTTAATGCTAGGAAGAAAATGCTGTCTTCATAAGCGGGAGCAGCGGGCGAATGTAAACAATTAGCAGGAATGCTTCTTTTCTCTTCAGCTGCTGCACATTTCGAGAAGCCCATTGAAGGTATAATAGAGAAGATAATGGAGAAGCCTGCGCCAGACATGGACTACGAGAGGACGATGACCACTGGGTCCAGATACTTGAAGAGTCAGCAGAGTACCAAATCAACTGCGCCTGCTATTTTCCGTCATGTTGATGACATGTGGATTAGATGAGCCTCTTAAGCTTTAGGCGATCCACAAAACCAGCATGGTAGAGGAGGTCTTACGAAGGATCCAAAGGCAAACCTCAGCGGAAATTGTCACGTTCAATTATGCCACTTACAATGAGGCATTATTTGACCTTGACACCCCTGTACAAACTATGGAAGGCCAAGGAATTGATACATTTGATCTACCTCAACCCGAGCTCACAGCTACAATCTCGCAATTGAGTACATGCGGGAGATCTGCTATGAGACCGAGAAAATGACGGAGTATATAGCTAATAACGAACACAAAATTTTGAAGGTCCAAGTAGGTGTTTATAACGCGATTATTTCGAGCATCGAAGCTGAAAGAGATCTGGTTTTCCTTGATGCCCCAGGTAGAACTGGAAAGTCATTTATCATTAACCTACGTCTGACTAAACTGCGTAAAATGAAACATATTGCACTAGCAGTGGAGTCAAGTGGAATAGCGGCAACACTGCTAAGTGGTGGCCGCATAGCTTATTTGTGCTTCAACCTCTCTTTGGACCTATCCATGAAAGAGAAGGCAACATGCAACATCAATCATGGTTTGATAGAGGGAAAACTCTTCAGTGATTGCAAATTGATCATCTGCGATGATATGACAATTAGTCATAAGTGTTCCTTCGACGTTGTTACACGGGGCTTCAGGATCTAAGAGACAACACACGGCTCATAGGAGGTGCAACGGTCTTGCTTGTGGAAAATTTTAGACAGGCCCTTCCAGTGATTCAGAAAGGGGCAAAAACTGACAGTATAAAATACTCCTCCAGCCAGTAAAACATACTCCTACCTGTTGAGCAGCGTGAAAAAGATGATGCCACAGGTAACATGAGAGTGCAACTCAGTGGTGATGAGAAGGCTGATACTTTTTTTAAGCAACTATTAGATGTTGGTAATGATACTTTGGATTGCGGGTCAGTTTGCCTTTTGGATATATGGTATCTGATTTAAAGAAATTAATGACTAGAGTGATTCGTAACCTGAAGAATCAGTTTACAGACAGCATCTGACTGAGTACCATGCAATGTTAGCTCCAAATATGTGACTGTTGATAATTTGAACATCAACCTTCAGATACAGTTGCCAGCTGAGCGTCTCAGCTACGATCCTATTGTCGTTGCTCTAAACACCGATGAGAATTTTTGAATAGCCTAACACCAGCAGCCCCCAACATTACAATTTTCAACTAATGATTGGAGCATCTTTGATGCTTCAAGAAACTTGGATCCACCAAAGATTTGCAATGGCTCACGACCTACAATTAAGAAGTTTATGGCAACGGTCATCGAGGTGAAAACAAGAGGCGAGTCTGTATTTATGCCTAAATTTCCACTTATTCTCTCGAATATGCCTTTCCAGTTCAAGCGCATGCAATTCCCATGAAACTGGGTTTTGCAATCAGTATTAACAATGCACAGAGGCAGTACTTGGATGTGGTAGGCCTTAACCTTGCAAAACCAGTTCTTCCGATATTCAAATTTATATTCAAGAGTCGACAATCCCAATAATTTGCTTATTTATACCCCTGAAGGTAGGACTAAAGAGCAAAAATGTTGTTTATCAAGAGGCTCTGAAAACTTGATGAGAAACATCCAATCATCACGAGTTAATTTGTACTACTTTTAAGTGTTGTTTTTTTTTTTAATCTGTATCTTATTCTATTTGTATATCTATTTGCAGGATTATTGTGAAACAATATGTCAGTCTATCTGTACATCTCATGTGAATTTATTTTAACCCTGGTCATCCTAAGGGCAATATTTTCAGTGAAGGCAAAAAATATAATTGCAGGTATTTCCGTCTCGAAATGTTACTTTCGGATAAACGATTTGCTTGTTATTACGTTAGTCGTTTTACGATTTTAGTATTCATAATTTATTGGTATTTCCACCAAAATTCCTAGGGGTGGCGGTTGGGTATTCGCTGTGACGTAGCCAAACCTATCTAGGTAGGACCTGGATCATTAGGATTTATTTATTTTACTTTTTCTCTACTTAGCCTATTGAGAACTGGGATATTTTTTGTACCAGATATTTAAGGTAATGGACGATTTTTTTCACCTTGTTCTGAGTTTTCTGGTGCTTTCTTTTTTTTACATTTTTCCTCGGATGTCCTATTGTATTATCCATGTCTTTTCACTCACCGAGTTTAAATAGATTTGCATTATCTATCTATCTATCTATCTATCTATCTATCTATCTATCTATCTATCTCTTTCTCTCTCTGTCTCTCTCTCTCTCTCTCTATATATATATATATATAGCATAATGAGAAGCCATGTATACTTTCTTAATATGTATATATAGAAAAAAACAACTAAAAAGTTGCTAATTAAAAAAGAATAATGTTTTTTTATGTAAATAAATACATTCATAAAAAACATTATTTTTTTTTAATTTGCACTTTTAATTTTTTATATATATATATATATATATATATATATATATATATATATATATATATATATATATATATGTTTGTGTGTGTGTGTGTGTGTGTGTGTGTGACAGAGAGGAGAGAGAGGGAGAGAGCAGGTGTGTGTGTGTGTGTGTGTGTGTGTGTGTGTGTGTGTGTGTGTGTGTGTTCTTATCATGTGACAGATCATTTGCAAATCAAAATTAAGTGTGTATCTCCAGTACAAAAACTCAATATTGGGCGTTGAAACAGTCATTGTGATTTCGGCGACATATCAGTGTAACTAGGTGATGAAATATACATTGCACGGAATTTGCATCAATAAGCAAGCAATTCGGTTGCACATGGAGATGGAAGTTCTTTTTACTAGATTAGTATCAGGAATTTATGGGAAAGAAAGTTTATGTAGCTCTGCCATCTGTTTCCAGAATGCACTTTTTTCTCAATAAGTACTGCTATATGTACTGAACATTATAATTCTTCATTCCGTTGAACTGTCAACGAGTGAGATCTGCGAACCTAGCTCATTTCCATAAACACTGTTTATGGCATATATCGAATACCAATTAACGGGAAAAGATAAGAAACGAAGATATATATCGGAGGAATTGATATGATACTCTTAAGAAAATCACTTGCTGAGCGCCAGATTTGTTGTTCTGGTCATGTTTTTAGCATACCCACGGAACTAAATGCGAATACAGACTTCCATTGGTAGACAAGGTTTGGTCAATTAGAAAGCGAATCAGGAGGTACGACGTGGACCTCGTTCTTTTTAACCAGAAAGAATCGCAATTATTGCCAAGTTAAGGCAGGCGGAAGCTTGCAGAACAGTGCACAACTTGCCGCCGGAGGATTAAATATAAGTTCAGCCAAATTGTGTGAAACATTTTTCACTAAAATCTATGTGACATAGTCGAAATGGACCTGCAGCATTGCATTCTGGGTGAGTTCATTGCATTCACTTTCATACAATTATCAACCAGTCGCCAAATTAGGTTAACTCTGAAAGCCAAACACTGTAAAACGTACTTGCTGCAGAAACCACAGCCCCACATGCCTAAGTAGAGTACATTGTTTCTTTTTCCTGAATATGCATTGCTTAAACAGGATGTGTCTGTGTGTCACAGTAATTGGTCACATCTCGAGAATTGAACCCACAACACAGCAAGTACCCGTCATAGGCGATTACTAAGTTCATTTGTGCCTGGCACAGGGACACTGTAGTGCGGCATTCATTATCTGAATCCTTATTCTGGCAAATTGGTCGGTGACTCGAAATGTTGTTTTGCGACTACAGCCCTTGTTCCGTTGGTAGATTTGTGGATATAAACCCAAAGCGTTGTATTATGATGAGGAAAACTTTCAGTTTGGCGAAGAGAAGACTTCAAATTTCCAGAGCTTTTCTTCTAACTGCCTGAAGGTGACCGATTTCTCCCACTGAGTAGTGACGACTGTAATCCATATTAATACCAGCGGTGGGTATAGATTATTTAGTGGCAATAACTGAGCACTGCTATGAAATCGTCTTCATTAATGCTATTATTTTCCCCACAGCTCGAATGCTAAATGATGGTACTGGAATCGTACACGTCTGTTGCTATGACGGTGTACTGCGACTTCGCTGATTTGAATTCCTGCCGTATAGAACAAATACTTTCTCGAATAATGAGAGAACCATGAGTTTCTAAGTATAAATTTACCTTAAGGAATAATGAAGCACATAAAAGTTGATGTCAAACATATTGATAAATAAATAAGAATCTTTTGACCATCGGGCAAATTCAGATGGACGCCAGGCCAGACAACATGCTTGTGTAACTGATATCAATTAACATGGATAGTATCCATGGCCGACAAGCAAAGCAGCTCCATGTTTAATCGTACCTTGTTTCAGCTCGTTCCATTCAATTTTTCAGTTTTTCAGTTTCCTCATAATTGTCAGATGTCTTTCAGTTCTTAAATTATTAAAGTTTGAGAACGTAAACACATTTTTTCTTGGTTTGGTATTTGTTCTATCCATGACAGATTGATGTCTGTTATCCCCTACAAAAGGACGGTAACATCCAGCAAGCACTGATTTTCAAAGAAACGACCTAGCCTATATTTCTGGTCATAACAATTTAACCTTTGTCAAAGTCTTCTACCTGAATATATTTGCTTTGAAAATAACAGCATTTTATTTTAAGATTACGTATTGCAAATTGTGATGGAAACGCAAAAAAATTCGATAATGCTTCTGTTTTTTGGTAGCCTAAATCTTTTATGTACAGCGGTGCGATTTTCGTGAATCTCTGCGAAAAATATCATGGGGACAAGTTGCAATGCCAGATGCCAAAAAACAATCTTTATATCGCCTCAATAGAGCTCATTAAACATTGTGACTTTCATTAGATAAAGTCTCATGTACATCTCTGATAATATGAGGTATATGAATGGTTTTAAATTAATAAAAAAGACGAAGTAACTCCTCAGGGGAATATGGATCATGATTGTTTTCAAAATAATCATGACAGATAATATCATGATATCAGTAACATTTCAATTTGCATTAATCAGTTCGAGCAGACGCAAAAAGTATCCTCAATTAGGAAAGTTACTTAGCACAGAAGACGGACATATATTTCCGACATCTGCGCTGAAATTGAAACAGCCATTATTGCATGTAATAGCATTTTATCCAAAAAATAGCAGGATATTTCTAATAGATTTTCATTAAGGAAATCAGACTTATTTGAAATCTTGCATTTATTCAACTGAAATTTTTAGACAGTTTCAAATAAGTGATTATATTTTAGACATACCAAGCAGATATGATTTTTATCGTACTTACGTAAGCGTGGTCTTTGGAAGCAGTTAGCAGATTATGAACAATCTATGTAAATCTAACATGAAACGAGGCTTGTACTCGTGTCCCGTGGCGCTCTAGATTACTGTTTCACGGAACTAAATGGATCTTTTGACAGCATTCGAAATGAATGATAGCGGAACTCTGTAGTCCAACGAGATCTATCAACAATATGTTGATATTTTTGATAGAGAGACTCCATTATTTTTCATCTGGCTGTAACTCCCAATAACCTATGTGTAGACGACGCTTGGTTTTAGTATTATATATTTTTAAACATGCGAGCGTATAAGAATAACATATGCTTTTCATGTATTAAAAATATTAAGAAAAAGAAACCAAAAAGTGTGCTAAGCTGCTACTTATTATCTAATCTCTTTTTTGACAGTGAATTATGGACGGTCTTCTTAAAATTATCGGAATAGCTAAAGGCGACAGACAGGCCTCTAGTCTTTAATGATTTTTATGCATGTCGTACGCGATAAATTGGATTCAGGAATAACGAAATGATCCAATGATTGTAAGTAAAAATTTACCCATATGTTCAAATTGCCTCCGGTGATTGGATTTCATAACAGAATCATCCTAGCCCGGGTTTTGCTTACAAATATGGAGAATAAGATGCATAGATTATACAAAATTCTGAAGAAGAAAAGAAAAAGATTTCGAAAAGAAAATATGTGGAAGTAAGCATGAATAACGGTATCAAGAGTCAAGAAGGTCCTTTGTTAAAATTTGCCGTTTTTTTTTGTTTCTATTAGTCCACGAAATGAGAAACAAAAAAAAAACTGATACGCACAGGCCACAGTGAAGGCATACTGGACAGAGGGAAACGGCTCATAAACTACGTAAACGATCTTGTGAAAATGGATTGCAGGACATAGTTTAGGAGAGTGTTATAGTGGAACACACCTATTCTATTCTTAATAGACTCTCCCACCTATAATAAGTAGGAGTAGTAGGCAGTCGCTCAGTGGTTCCGTCAGTCAGTAGATGCCGGACGACCGTTAGTCAGATACTAAAGTATCAGCGACCAAAACTAGAGCGACCACAACTAGATTTCTCTGCGTCATTGCCTATTATATCAGAGAGATCGCACAAAATCAACATGTAATAATATCTACAAACGACAGGAAATTTTGTAAGAGCCATGATCCCCAACGTTCAGAAGCGACAATGCACATAGAGGACAAAAAAACTCTAAGAATTTTATTAATACAAGAATATATAAATATTGGCCAGTTATTCGAAGGTCTGTTATCAGTTACCCATTTTGTTTGTGTATAAATGAGTCTAATACCATTTAGCTAGTCTGGGGATAGATCGTTTATATTCCCGCTAAAAAGGACAGGAAATTAAAGAGTGTCATGATTGCCAACGCCCTGAATATAAACGGTACACAGAACAAGAATAGGAGTAATATTCATAATCCTAACTTGCTTATTAAAACAATCGTGTATATGAGAAATGATTATGTAAGTGACATTTTGCACCAGGCTAGTCTGTAAAATCAAATAATCGTGCCGGTGGTGCAAAAGATAAATTTATTTGGTTCAACTGAGGTGACGAGCTACATAACAAATTCGGATTAAAAAGAAAGAAAAATAAAGCAAACGAAATACGTATATGGAGAGAAGAATGATCTCAATAGGTTCCTGCAATATTGCCGAAAAAGTGACTACGACATACACGTGATGGTGTGAGGCGGAAAGGAAGGCGATCAAAATATTAGGAGGATAATAAAGATTATATGAATAACAGTCTCGGAAAATAAATGTGCTTTTGTGATGTCAACGAACATTCGTTGCCACTTTCGTAATGGTCGTTGTAGTAGAGGCTTTCTAATCGCAGATACCACTATAGTACGCCGTTGAGCAATACTGGTATTAGACGCCTTCCAATAACACTTGCACTAAACAAGGAATTGTGACTTCAAATGAATCAATCTGCTGTCTTTTTAGCGGATGCAACTCGATGATTATGTATATTTGTGCATGCAAAATAATAATATAATTGCAAAATAGATAATGACCGTTCCGATGAATATGATAAGTGTGAATAATGTCCGGGAAAAGAACATCCAATTTGGTTGGAAGCTCGTATGAAATGCAGTTATGAAAGATGGTGTTAATACTATTGCATTTAGAACCGGCACAATTCTTCATGCGATTATAAGCACTTTTTCTAAAGACAATTTACGTGACGAATTAAATGAGACTAAACTCTGTTTTGGACTTTTTCTGCTGTAAAGGATTTCGACGGGGGAATTTATTTGTGGGTTTGTGTGCACGTTGCCGAGAGTGTTATTAACGCTAATTAGTTGCTTCTTTATCAAGAAGATGAGTCACCCAAAGATTTAAAGAGCGGCAAGAAAAATAAGCATGATGAAGAAAACAAAAACAATAATTTCCCAAAATGAAACGCGTCTTGAGAATCTAATTAAATTTCTCTTGCATTCATTTTCAGAAGCGTAATGTGGGACATTGAATGGAAACCCTATTATCATCTCTTAAAAAATGATTATAATTTATTTTCTGTTCGTGTCGTTTAGATTATTTGTTTAGTTTAACGGGGCGTTAAATTTAATAATTTTCTATCGTGTATTCTCGATTGCTTCTGCTTGCTCAAATTATTGTTCTTCAATATTAGATCAATCCGTATAAGATTATGTTTTTTGAATCCCACATGATAGACTATAGATCGAAGGGAAAGGGCTGAACTTATTAAATCAAACGATGTGTTAAAAGAAACAACAAAGTCGACATCAGACCAAGAAACTTACAGAATATTAAGAGTTTATTTTACGGTCAATTCACCGTGAAAACAATGGTTCTTCTTTGATCATCGAATTTTAGTAGCGCTGAGCGTGGTCAGTACACAAACGGGAATTCGCTTAGAAACATCGGGGACTGTACGCAATATGCGAGTAAATTTCCACAAAAAAAGTCTACGTCTATGTCCAATGTAAGAATATGATCCTTTTCATTGTTAACCTACTAAAGACAATCCCCGATATCGGTAAACCTTCCCATACGTTCACCGAATTTGAGCAACGTTGAAGCTGGTCAGTTCAAGATGGGTGACCGTTTGGAAATACCCGGTTCTGTCAGTTTGGATGTGCGGGTAATATAATGGATCGTCTCGGAAATGTTCATCATATAGCTGATTTCTAATTGCAATTGTGTCCGTTACATTAACTTACGTGTAAATGCCCTTGTGAATAGGATGAATCTACCTCTTCTCCCCCAGCTATGAATTAATTAATAAGACTTTTATCACTAAATCCTTATTATCTTCAAAAATGTTTCCTACTATCTAATAATATTTATTCGCTATGTAAACTGTTCATAATCCGTAGAAAACGAATTAGTCAATTAAAGAATTTAAACAATGAATGTTTCTCGTTTAATTCTTTCATTCTTTCAACGGCACATCAGGAACTACATCGTATTCCTTTCATTTTTCAAGCAATGATCCTACCATTTTTGGTGAAGATTGTTAATTTCATGATTATTTTTGCAGTATCCTATTCTATGATTACGATTTGAATGTACATTTCTGTTTTATCCATTAAGAAAGCCTTCGCATATTCATTGATTATTTTTGATGTGATTTGATTTTTATGGCTTATCAACCCTCTGTCAAATAATATTTTAGATTATAAAACTAATAAATAATTTTTGAGAGTGAACATTACATTAACATTTTTCCAGAATTGCGTATTCAAGTTCTATAATTTAACCCATCGCTGGAGGATGCTATAAACTCATAGTTTTCTCAGGGATATTTCAGCGGAAGTGAATGTAAAAGCCTCTATCCCTTGCACCACTAGCACAAGCAGCTTGAAACTGCCAGCTGGATGCTCTATATTCGCGCGAAGTACAACCAGACGTTGTAAGTTAGTTGTTATAATGTGCTATATACTCAGATTTCACAGGGTTCTTCTCCAGTATATTGCAATCATTATGTAATCTGGGCATATTTTTAAATTAATATTTGGAATAAAAATCGAATTCAAATTGAAAGTTTTGCTCACATTTATTTTATTTTGTGAATAATTCCAATATATTTACATAATGTCAGTAAACACATGAGTAGGTAAACCTTTCCTTATTTCACTTTAAACATCATGCGCATCTCTGCATAAGGCAACACTTTTTCTGTCGGAAAGCGAAATCTCTGTTTCGTGTTGAAGTTCCACGCAAGCCTGCTGGGAAATATGTGAATGCATTTCTTTCTCTTCAAGATCCATTGCTTCAGTGAGTGCCAGTATGAGAGTGAGAAAACATAGAATTCAAAGTTGTGGAGGTCTGAATGTGAAACAATTCCATTATCTCTCGCAAGAGATTGGGACAATTCACTACATATAAAAGAAGTCCTTCTCTGGAGAGTCATGACGGCTTATGCCCTGAAGAAACGTGACAGTAAATTGCATAGTATATTTTAAATATTTACCCCAAAGTTTGATATATTTGGAAAAGGTATTAGAATAATCGAGAACTCTTACTGATTGCAAACCGCCTGAATACGGATAGAAAATAAACCTAGTTAATATACAAAAGTAGAAAGTGGTGAAGAAAAAGATAAGATGCGTTTTCTTACAACATTTATTCAACCTATGGATGTTCCTGAAATGCGATTTGTAGGTCGGGATCACTAGTAAACAAGCAGACTCGGGAATTTAAATATCTGGGAAGCGTTCAGACAGAGAACGTTAAATGCGACACTGAGATCCGTAGACATATTAGGATTGCTAAGGACGCATTCCAAAAGTAGGCCATTGCGAAACAGGAGGATTTTTTTGGTAACAAATTAAAGAATACTGAGCTGTTACGTGACATCTGTCCTCTTTTACCGCAGGGAATTTAGGACGATTCTCTCAAAAAGAGAAAAAGAGGCGACGGACATGTTGTTCTTCAGAAGGATGCTGATGATATTATGGACCGAGCGTATGAGCAACGATTAGGTCTTAGAGATGATGCAATCAAGGATGAGACTTATAAATTAAACTCAGAAAGTGGCAGATAAAGTTTCTGGGACACATAATGAGGAAGGGGGTCCTGAAGAATCTGATATTGACAGGTCGAATAGAGGGAAAGAGAGACAAGGGAAAATATTGCGTGGCATACCTGTCGGGCTTAAGCAAGTGGATGACAGAAAGTGGTCTGTGAAAGAAAGCAAAGGGAAGGAACTTGTTGAGAACTACAAGGTATAGAGGGAGGTGGAGAGCCATGATCGCCTACACCCATTAAGGACATGGCACATAAAAAATGAGTTTATGAGGGATCTAGAATTTCAGCGTTTCTTATTGACGGTTACACTTTACAATATTAGATATGCGGATGACAGTGTGTTGATAGCAGACAGAGAAAGGAAAATAACAAAAAGAGAAATACAGCAACTCCTACAGAATGTAGTAAAGTGAGAATAAAATACGAAACAATTATATTAAGAAAGATGTTGCGGTTGTCAGCGAAAAGAATAAACCTACATGCGAATTACAAGTTTGAAATGCCAAAATTTACCAAGTACCGACATTAAAATTCAATGGTGTAGCAGGATAGCTAAATTTTCCCTCAAAAGCCTAAAAAAAGTATTAAGAAACAGGAAAAACTCGTTAAAAGCAAAGAAATGGTTACTGAACTTTTACATAATATCGTTTTTTCTATAGCAGTTAATGTTCTGCAATCTAATCACAGATTAAAAAAAAACTTGCTCTAACAGAAATATGGTTCTACAGAAGGATACTGAAAATATGATGGACAAACGTAGCATAATTGTTGTAATTTCTAGGGCACGTTATGGCAAAGCGGAGATGAGGATATTTGTAATTTAAGTGTAAGAAGGACTGGAAAAAATAGCGTATAAAATATCTTAATAGCGTGTATAAAAACTTTGAAGAATAGGGATTAGGAGAGATAGCAAAAAGACACAATTTATACGGAACTAAAAAGAGCATTATATTCTAGACAGATATCCACATCACATAGAAGAAGAGATTTATGGTGTGCTACAAGCTCTAATAGAATATATTATTTTCTTAAAAGATAATTACTGCTTGAAAAAATATTATTATCATCTAAACTGTTAATATAATACTCACTGCTAAAAATGTTTTTTTTTAAAAAAAATATAAAATGATTCGGCTTTAAGTAAGTGACTATGGTTTGATGTGACGTAAATTAAAAAATATATATATATATATATATATATATATATATATATATATATATATATATATATTTCGATAAACGTGCAATCAATTTACAAATTCATGAATTATTCACACAAAAACAAATGCAAAGGTTAATGATTTAATTGGCGAGAAATCCATCGTCGCAAACAATTCAAATAATATACAAAAACCTCCGAACCTGTTATGAATGAAAAGATCCTTGTTTCTATAAATTCTTCTGTTGCATTAGTTCTATTTTTTACTACAAGCTTTCGTCTGTTCCTACAGACATCTTCAGGTATGGAATAGATGTTGTTCTTGTTTTTTCTCTTAGTAATAAGAGGACAACGAAAATATATGTATTGTTGTATCCAAAAATGCTATTGGAAATGAGTTATTGTTTTTGGAGCGTGCAGTAGCAACGCTGAGTTTGATTTTAAATTTTTTTACAGTTGTGCGTTCTTGTACAAATATGGTGATAAGCGAATTTTTACTGGTAAATTTTCTGTCAAAGTGGCATGAACTATATTGTTCAAGAATTACAGTAATCTCGCACTTATTATCCAAAAGTCGCACTTGGATCAGTTATTTTAATTTCGATAAACGTGCAATCAATTTACAAATTCATGAATTATTCACACAAAGACAATATATATATGACGTAATATTTGAATATTTTTCTTAGAATCTAATGCCTGTATGATAGTTTTTTTTTTCAATATGTTAATAAGCACGTAAAAGGCTATATATTATTCAATTTGTAGAATAATCGGTTAAATACATAAAATTTGACAAAAGAATTATGCAAAATAGTTTTTTTATAATTATTCGTACAGTAGAAAATATCCTTTGAAATTGATTGATTCCTGTAAGTATAAGCAACTTACATAATTATTTCATTAGTGAAGTCTCATAGACTATTTATTCAATAGAATATTTGTGATAATTCCAGCAAAGAACATCGCTTGGTGCATCGGGTGTCACCATTGTTATTCTTAGGTGAACAACACGATGGGGAAGACAAAAAGAGCTTAGCGTTGACTTGAGACAGAATTATTAACTTCCACAAGTCGTGAAATAGTTACAGCTCTATTTCAAACCGGTTATCTATCCCCCCCCTAGATCTATGGTAGATTCTTTATAAAGCAGCTAAAACAGTTTGGCATGCCAAAGAATTTGCTTGGGCGTGGAGGAAAACCCAAATTATTACTGAGAACTGCACGAAAACTGTGTCTCGATTTTAATATAAACCAGAGTTGTTTTGAAAGACATCTACAAAAGATTGTATACGTTGGGTAAGAGCATAGGTTGTTTAAATAGAAATAAGTTCATGGCAATTGACACAGGACTGCATTATGGTTATATATATATATATATATATATATATAATTAAGGTGAATTTGAATAATCATAATTTCTCGATTCAAGAAGAATCCTCAGCAGAATGTAGAAAGCACTGGACGGCCGTTTCGTTCTATTTTGGGGACGCATCCACTATCGAGAATCAAAACCGGACCGTTACGATACGAAGCAAGCGCCATATCCACCGGACCAACGGGTCTCGGTTACGGAGAGGTAGCAAACCATTTTCGATATAGCGTTAGCTCTTCTCCAAATTCCGTCGTGTAACTCATCCGGTCTAGTTTATACCAACAGACTGTGTACGAAGTCTAAAGTCTTTTATCTCAATATATATATATATATATATATATATATATATATATATATATATATATATAAATATTGAGGTGTTTGTAGTTGTTCTAATTAATGTCTCTAAATATAGAATCCAATCCACAAATATCAGAGACACAAAACCTCGCTTATATGTTATGCATTTGGTTCTTTAATAAATTCAATAGATATAGTTTGAATCATGTATACCTCTGTCTGTTCATATTTCTGTCTGTTCATATTTTCTATTAATGCATCACGGCTTTTCATTTCCTAAAATACTTCCGCTAATCTTCCGTTATATAGTTTCTAAAATATATATTTATGCATTGAAAACATGATGAATCGGTAAAGTCTCACGAGAATGATGTCATATAATTGTAGTTGACACCATTAGCTTAAATTTAGTTCGGATGAATGATCACATTTTATGAGAAATTGCATTCGATATTCACATTTAACAAAAAAAAAAACAAAACCAGTTTTTTTTTCAAACCTATCAAAAGAGATTATATCTATATATCTTTCTATCTATCTATATCTATATATATATATCTATATCTATAAATACGCCCAAACAAAAATCAGTTTAACTAAATTATTTTTGCCTTGTTTAACGTGAATTATGAATGACGAGAGTTCAGATTTAATATCGACTCAATTTTGTTTCTTTACGGATTACACTCCTCAATTTATGCCTATATATTACTTTTTATAACCAGAACAGAATTTCTATATAATTCTCCAAAAACAATTACTACTGACAGCCTCAAGTGACATTCAGTTTATTTTGAGAGTATAGAAATTAAAATGTGTGCTCTATTTTTCTAGCCTAGATGGGGTGTATAATTTAATCACGGTAGATTAGAAATTATCCGGTATGAAGAAAAAAAAATGCTCGAGCAACAAGGTTTTCGATTAAAATCGGCCTAGATTAAATTATCTTTGGAAAATCGGTGACTTTGACCCATTTTTTAATGGTACTAAACTCTTTGAATAAAATACTTTTGGGTAAGTTCTTTCATTCCCTATCAAATTTGATTTCCAATTTGGAGGAGCAGGGTGTGTATATTACAAAAGATTTTTATCCTCTTTTCTTGACATAAATGATGAATATGATATATGAAATGGACGCAGCGCCACGTAATATTTGATTAAGATAAAATATGACATTGATTTTTTTGCGTTTCAGTTACTATTTTTTATCATGAAAGCATCTTAAGTGGAGAATAAATGTAAACTCGAAAATGTTAAATTGATGATGGTATTATTCAGCTGAAGATGATTGTATATTAATCAAAACTGCTATAAAGTCGACAGTTAATTGCATGAGGAATGCTACAAATTATTTAGCGAACGCATGAATTGTGATCTAACAAACACTTAAATACTAATATATATATATATATATATATATATATATATATATATATAATATATATTATCGATGATAATAACTTTTTATCGGCATAATAACCTTTAAATAACAAAAAGGATATGAAAGGAAAATTATATCAGTCTAACATTTTCACATATATTTCCTGATGAAGATTCAGTAAAAAGTGAAATATATTGGACCGATAAACGTTTATTAATTTAAAAAAAAATTTTTAGTAAAAAACACACATAACACGTCAAACACATATTAGTTTTATATATATATATATATATATATATATATATATATATATATATATATATAGTGGGGAAATATATTAGTCAGTTATGAAATTTAAAGAATTTTTCATCATACATTGATTTTTGATAAAACGTTACCGGAAGTTGATATTCCATTTATTTTAAAATATTCTTCTTTTTTGATTTAATTCACATTGTTAAAAAAAAAAATTTAGATTTGTACTCAACATGTTCTTAAAAAAAATTAACAGTTAGATTAATAATAAAAATATATGCATTTGCATTTTTTTATGGAAGAGTTAACTTCACACGCAAACACATATTTTTTGTTTTTATAATTTTATTTTGTACACACGGATGCATTTTTTGTAAATTTCCGAAACGCGTTAAATTTACATATGGAAGCGGACAATAATAAATAAAGACAAAATTAGTGTCTTTCTTGAGTCAAGTTCATATATGTGCGTTAAGAGTCACAGAGAATTTAACTAGACGAATTTTGATTTACCTTATGATTAAAATTTCATAAGAATATATATATATATATATATATATATATATATATATATATATATATATATATATATATATATAGGATGATGTGTGTGTTGTGTGTGTTTGTGTGTGTGTGTGTGTGTGGTTTGTGAAATTAAACATCTATCCACCGGAACCAAATATTTTAGAAACAAAATATGTCTGATATTGAAAATTTCACGATAGATAGATGCTATTCTGTATTATAGATATAAATAATTATAATATATATATATTTATTTATATTTATATTCATTTTTCATATAAATACAACAAATATATATATATATATTATATATATATATATATATATATATATATATATATATATATATATATATATATATATATATAACTTTGAAAACATGATCATTATTTTCAGAAACTTATTGAACATTGCTTGATAAAAGAACAAATACTTTAATTTAAAGTTTAATTTAAAGTTTAATTTAAAGTTTTGTTTTTATTTCCGAACCATGGTAATTTCTGTAATATATATTCTTTATAATAGTAAGTAACTCCACTATTTCGACATAAATTTTCTATATTGAAGTTTAAAATGAATTTTTTACAACGAAAAAACATTCTTGAAAATTTCATTTTAGCTTTAATTGAAAGTTTAATAATTAAATTTATGATTTCTATTAATTAAACAATTCTGGTGTATTTCAGATAGAAACTATATACATTTGATTGTCAAATTTAAATTCAAATTTTTAAATTTTCTTAAAAATGGCCATTTTCTTAATTTTAAGAAATTTGTAAACAAACACAAATTTATCGACTTTTAAAATATTTTTAAAAAATTCTGACACGTTATTTTAGTAAAATTAAAAAATTTAAAGTTAAAGTAATCTGATTTGAAAGAAATCTTTCTTACTTATAGCATAAAAAAACGAGCGGTCCTGTTCATCTGTTCGATCTATTGATGATTGTTGAATGACGAGCCGATGACAGCTACTACTGATGACCATAAATGACATAATTTTTAAGTCTGAGTTTTTAAAAAAATTATTCTATTTGAGTATGACACACTAATGGAAATACAATACATAAAATAAATAAAATTTAGTGAAATAGTAAATGAAAAAAAAAAAAAAATAATTTAGAATTTAAAGTTTACACTTTTATGAACGGAAAATACAACCTGTAAGAAACTCTTTTGTTTTGAAAAGGCCACGTAAACGGACAAAACCTTTAGATCACGTGACCTTGTTATAATAATGGCAATTTCTGTATATCATACATGGAAATAAGGAATGTATTAAGTAAAAAAATACAACATAAAAAATTATTTTACAAAAAGTAGCGCAACTAAATTTATTAAACTTAGCAATTTTGGATTTGTAATTTTTTTTTCTACATAATTACTAATAATATCGAGGAAATCTCCTAATACAGAGATTTACACGATTTAAAACTATTATAAATAATTATAATTAAAATTTTAAAAAACGAAAAAATTCTTGTAAAAATTAATTATTCATCAGAAAAAATTATTTCTTCAGACAATAATGTCCTTAATATTACTTATTTAAAAAAGCAATTAGAAGCTTTTCTAATTAAGTAATATCATAGTTTTATTGGATTCATTATTTTTCAATTCAGAGCAGATTTTCAGTTAAATAGCTCAAATTTGAAAAAAAAAATTAGGTTATTTACCATCTTCGAAGACTCCTACTTTTAAAAAAAAAAAATTCAGGAACCAAAAGGTTTTGAACGAAATTTCATTAAATTAAGTAAATGTGGGGTAACATATTTTAAAAAAAATTAATTTTTACCAAAATTTTCTAAAAAATTATTTCAAAAATAATTTCATTCATTTGTGAATAAGTCCTGAAAATTTCATTAAAATCGGACAATTACTTTATTTTTACAAGAATTTCCAAATCAATATGTTTTCAACGGAAAAAAACGCAAAAAAAAACAATGTTATTTTAAACGTCACCGCGATGACGTAAACAAAAGACGACTTTAACCAAAATTTCGAACGTGTTAGAAAATATTAAAAATTTCAAAAATAATTAAAAATACTTTTTTCTTTCATCTTAATAATAACATAAGCATTTTGGCGATAATACTTTATTTTCTCTAAGTTTGTGGCATTTTTCATTTACGCTATGCAGTTTTTCCGCGAAAACAGTGGACATGCTTATATAATACTATTATAATATTTTGGTCTATTGTGTATCGATCACTTGTTTTAAAAATAAATGCTAAGAACTGTGGATTATAAATCTGACTCTTCTTTCTTACACACACACACACACACACATATATATATATATATATATATACCGAGCGAGAAACTACAAAAAATATATTCAATAAAATCGTATCTTACAAATAACTATATACGCAGGAGGCGTATTTTTCCTTTTGATGATCTTTAGCAATAACTGACCATAACATTTAACTTTTTTCACCGAAAAATAGGTTAGTGTTATTTCCCCTTTTGCTCCTATTTATCGAAATTTAGTTTTACTTTGCCAGTATTTGCATATTTATTTCATTATTGAATAAGATTAGATTCTAATTATTTCGATGACTAATCATTCATCATTAACGTCACCAGCTGACAATCTTTTCAATCTTTTGTACGTGCTAATTATGACAACGACTAAAATGACTGATTATGATTTTCAAACTTGAGAGCTAATGAAAAAATAAACTGATGGCGACGCTGATCGATAACAGAATATTTTCCTATCGATTATTATTTCAGAAAGCGTGGTAGCATTTATAATCCATCTCAACAATAAATACATTCTGTCTCTATATATAAGAACGAGTACTGCAAAGTTCACTATCTTACCAAGAACGGAGTAAAAATATTCTCTTAGCTGATGATAACACTGTCGAAATAATCTGGCATTGAATAAAAATGATACTTCGTGCTGATGGCATAGTGGATATCGTTAGTTAAATATTTGTTGCTGCCATATAGATGTCATGATTTCAAAATCGTGCAACATAGAAGCATGTTTCAGTAGGAACGAAACTTAACGAACGTCACAAGGATAAATTAACACAATAGTCTAGAGATAAACTATTGAGGGACGATGGAGTAATGGGTAGCGGCTCGGATTGAGGAATCGAAGAGCCGAGGTTATTACCCTCACTTGATAATACCCTAGGTAAAGATATGAATCCAAAACAAACTGGAAATGGTTAGACATCGTTAGGCTTTCTCGCCCAACAAACATGGCTGCAGTAGGTGTAGTGCTATAGAATTCGTGATCCAATACCAGGTAATATTGGACATCTGATGACAGCCAGTAAACGAGAGAAATATAATCATGATGTGAAGAATAATACGAATAATTTATAAATTCCATTGATACTGCTTAGACTTTGAAAATTTGATGATAAGAAACGTTCAGCACACTCTTGTGTGTATATATATTAAGAGGAAAAAGAAGCTCCCATGTACTTAACTTAGAAGGCAAGTCATCTTGTTAATATTTGTCTTATGGTATTTACTTTTCGTTTTTGCTTTACATAAGTTACTGATTATGGAGAAAATCGAGCCGTAAATTAACTTTTAATAAATCTTAACAAATTTTCCCTGAAAAGTTCAAAGTTGTAGGATTAAACCACTGGAGATTTTGAGGAAACCCAAATAAACCCCGCGAGTGTATCTTTTACGTTGTTGCTGATAGGCGATTACATTACGTGGAATAATAGTTTACCAGACTATTATTTTCAGGTGGAAGTATATCGCTGCACAGACTTACTGAGGTTGAACTTTGAGGTCAGAAGGAAGACATAACAACAAAGTCGATTTTGATTGGCTGAGCCTGTCTAAGAACGATAGATAAAGTAAATGTTATTGGACAGTCGATTCTAAACCGTCAAGCAATTTAGATGTGTTTTCTTCATGTCTAAAACGTCTCACCAGTGGTGGGAACAAACCCACAGTATAATTAGCGATATATACGTCGGTGTTAACAAAATAGCTAAGTTAAACTTCCAAGTGTTGGAGTTCACTAAACCAACTGGCGATCACCGGCCGAATGTAAATTTATTATCAACGAATGGAAATCGTTACCAAGATTTTCCCAGAAGGAGGCGGCCAAACATCAACTGATTACAAATGTGGATGGACATATATGTATTCCTATATCCATACTGCTTCTATATTTTTCTAGCTCACTGAAATTCTGACGATGTAATATTTCAATCATCCACTTTTGGGTAAAAGGTACCAAAAAAGAATTTCGCTTGGACTACCGTTAGTAGAAAATTCATGTGTTCCTTACACTTTACTTTCTTAAGAGACTAATGTATTACATGTCCAACATAAAAATATCTTTAGATAAATAACATATTTTTCTCACTTTCCCATGAAACGATTGGGTGATGCATTAATATGCCTTCTATTGTCTATTGTCTACTGTTGTGGATTTTCGGTGTATTTTACTCAGACTGAATTATTGAAACACTTCGACGTCCATTATTTTTACATGGCTTTATAAAACAATATTCTTTATTCAATATATTAAATAGATCAGAATATTTCTATTTCTTTGAATGTTATTAATATTTTCATAACGTGGTGTATTTTTTGGTGAGACGGGCATCATACATGTTGGATATATTCATATCTATATATTGTATATAACGGAAAAGCAGACATTAGATTAAAATAATCATGTCATACTTTATATATTCATGAAATTATTTTCCTCACAAAATGCAGCTGTTCGAAAAATGTTGTGGAGGCGGTAACGAAAGAGATTTCCTTGACGCAAGAATCTTTGACTTAATAATAGAATATAAAAGACAGGACGAAAAGAAAAGAATAAATACACCTGGCTATTTACTGGCTATCTAAGAGCGCTGGTATTTTATAGTTTTCGGTTAAACTTTGTAAGCCAGTAAACGTCTGTATCTCAATTTCATTGTTCTTCAAAATATTTTCTGAACATTCACTGCCACCAAGGGTCTTTTTTCGTTTTCTTTTAATCATTGCAACTCAAGCAATCCAAATAAAATCCAAAATGATGCAAGGCGTCACTGTGGGTGAAACAAACCAAGACGACAATAAAAAGAACCAAGTTCGAGGAGACAGATGTCACCGATTGTCATTGCATTTATATTTTTGAAAACCCTGGTTAAGACGAAAGCAGTAAGCTTGAAATTCCGCATGTGAGAAAAGTAAATGACAGAATGGAACTTATGATTAAAACTAGCAATTTCCATTTACAATAGTGAAATAATGGGTACTATTTGACAGTATTGTACTGCGTGTAAATCCGTGAACTAGTGGAACTAAGGAGGAAAGCTTATCAGGATAATTTTCTTGAAGATATTTATGAAAGAGACAAAGGAGAACTACGTTACACCGGCTGGAAAGCAACTGAAGCGGAAATGCAAAGACCGACAAAAATATATTCCTGATTTTAAATGGAATTTACAGCTGTATACATAAAAACGAAGTTAATTCAAAGGATTGCTCCTTATTGAAAGAGAATGATCGCAACAAATTTATGCTTAATGAAAAAAATTATTAAAACAGAGCAATTAAAATAATTTAAAAAAGTGTTCTGTAGACTTCAGTGCTTTGCTAACTTAAAAGTTTCCTTTTAATCTTGTGTGCGTCAGTCATGATGAAAGGATCCTCCCACATGTAGGCCCTTGAGCTCCTATTGGGACATAAACTCAACACAGACCTTGATTAGAACTCGTACATATGACCCATCGCTAAAGATGCTGGAGAAATGGTTGCTTCCTGGTAGCGCTCCTTTTAGTACCTTGCTCCTCCTGAAATGTTCTATCTTTCGTAAAGCCAGATCAGACCAAAATGGCGTACTGTTGACATATATGAGCATATATATGTATGAGTTGCCTTGTTTTCACTTTCCAGTTTCGATAGATTCCAAAAACCTGTCCATGTCCTTCTGGGTATCATATTATTTTCCAAATATGTTTCACAAATGAAACGTCACATGACTCTCACGGCTCTATCGCTGTTCCAATGGTAAATGTTCAGACGACCAAAATTCATTAGTTCCATCAGTTGCAACCTTCACGGCGATTACCAACCATGCTACGCATGTAGCGATTTACTCTCATTCCGTTCGTATTCAGTTGGTCAGATGTAATGTCTACTCAAACCGCTGCTTGATAGGACTGATTCCCAAGAGGATTGTTCTTCGATCTCTAAAAACTTAACCTGTTCAGTTTGTCTACGGTTGATCATTATCTACCCCACGTATCGACATAAACTGTGCCTTTTTCTCAATAACCCTCTAAGTCGAGTAGCTCGAGGTCCTTGTACAGGGCAAAAATCATTGTAAAAAACGACAGAAAAATGTGGCTGATTTCTTCCCCCATACTGCAACGGTTGTAAACAAAAAATGTAAAGTAAATTCTTGTTTCTCATTAAAATTCAGTATGACTTCAGTATTAACGGATTCATTTTGTCCAATGAGAACGCTTCGTCTGCTTACTTCCATGTACCGTGTCCCTTCAGGACCATATTGATCATTGCTCTCCACAATATCCTATCTATTGCCTATTTCTTCCATGTGCCTCTTGGTTTCAGTACATAGCTCTCCATAACGTCCTATCCTTTGCAGTTTCCAGCAATTCTTTGCTTTCGTTATACCCCCAGGTAACGTCTTGTCATCTATTCAGATCATGCCGTTAGATAATTTCCCGATGACGTCTCCGTTGTTTTTTACACGCTTCGTTTCTTGTATTCTAAGCATCCTTTTGTAGAACAACATTTCCTTTCCTCTAATTTTCTCCTAATCTGTGAAAAGATTGGGCAGGATACACTTCTATAGACTTTCAAAATAAAAGTAAAAACTTTTGTTCTTCCTAGGGTCGCTTCTTTGTAAATATGATTTCTTTTACTTCCAATGATCTTTTAAAAATGAAAATGGTTATGTATACGTTCGCCCATATTTCAAGCTTAATTGCAATAAATATTAAACAAGTAAAGAAGTGTTCATAAATTATGCAATTAATGGCAGCTTAAATATATATCGACCAAAAGAAGAGAAAATCTCAACACATGAATGAATAATAATAACGATTCATTTAAGATTTTCCAAATCATAATTGATAAATAACCTGTCAATTACTTTCTATACAATTCATTTTCAGCTGGCTGCATCGTCAATTACACACATCTTGCAAAATATGAATTCAGATGAGCTCCACTGTTTAGTCCTATCATCTAAAAAAAATTACAGCTGAGAAAAAAATACATGCCTCATACACAGCATCGAATAATTTTAATTTTCTTCGTTTTTTTGTAAAAAGTCCGTAACGTTGTGAATATGGCAGTGAAGATGAGTATAACAATCGGAATAATGTAAATAATATAAATAATAATAATAATACCTCAACTCAGATATAGACAGTTTTTATTTACTATTGTTGTTCCTAGAAACGCAAAATTATTCGTCGAAATAAAACTAATGAATAATTTAAAATCAATCCGACTATTTTTTCCAGTTTTATGCTGAATAGAAATTTGAATTTAAATCTTTATGTGAATAATATTTGAAATTTTACTAACGTATGTCAACCGCTTTTGTTTTCTTAAGCAATAACTTAGATTATCGTTATATGTAGGATTGTATTATTAAGGCAACATATTTCTTTCTGTTATTTTCAAAAGAAAGATTTATTTTAGCATTGTAAAATAATTAATACTTCTGATAATAAAAGTTTTATTTTATTAATATTTTCTCAATGATGTAATTATCTATGAATCTTTTTAAAAATACCAAATAGAAAATAGTTTGCTGATATTGTAAGTTCAATATCTTGAACTTACTATTACAATATCAGTGTGAAATTGACCTCAGTAGAAACAAGATATAAAGAAGCTCTACTAAAAATCTCTATCCATAAAAGGCAGGATGTGTGTGTGTGTGTGTGTGTGTGTGTGTGTGTGTGTGTGTGTAACGAATCACTTATACCCAGAATCAGAAAGAGACTTTTGGAATTTCTTAGATATGTAATGAGGATGAAGAACTTTCGAAAACTTAAACCTCATGAGAGATAGAAAGTTGTGGAGCGCAATGATCACCCATCCCGTAAAGGGACACGTTACTTAGAAGAAGAAGATTTACGTACTGTATACATGACACCAAAAGTAACAACTCTATGGATAATTTGTTTACAATACAATCATTTTAAAAGCACCTCTATCTATAAAATGCAGGATGTGTGTGTGTGTTTCTGTGTGTGTGTGTGTCTGTGTGTGTGTGTGTTTCTGTGTGTGTGTAACGAATGTACGGCCGCAAATTTCGACGGATTTGCACCAGAATTTACATGCACATGCTCCAAGTTAGTGGGAATTCCAAGACTTATATTGCATTTCCCAACTCCCATCGATAGTGGAAATAATCGATTTTTTCATGCTTCTACAGCACTTTTCATGTAGTTTGCGGCCATTTTCTACTGGCCAGAGTGATAGCCAATAGCTGGCTGCCACGAATAGGCAGGAAGATTCTATTGGCAATCATCAAATCCAACAGCTGACTGACACGAATGTTAACGAGAATGCAGGCATCGATAGCTGCATACGTCACAAGAGGGAAAAATTTAAATCTGCATGGCACTTTACTCCAATTGGTTCATTCGCCTGCTTAAAGTCAACGCTGATTCTGATTCCGCAGAAATGGGTTGTGTGTGAAAAGTATTTGTTGTTAACATTCTTTTTTCATTGGGTTTTTCCAGTTACGAGTCCTTTTTTAAAGCTGATCGTTTTGTGTTCATTTTGTTTAGTTCTTTTTTTCGTAACAGATTTAATATTTAGTATAGAGCTTAGAAAAAAAATTCGCAGTGTGAAATAGGCAAAAAATAAGGCATGTAGCAACATCAGCACGACAAAGGGCACTCCTTTAAAGGCAAGGAAGGGCAAAAATATTTTAAGTCAAGTGATAGCGATTGCTGTATGAGTCGTACGATTTTTGAATCAAGCACGGGCAACGCCGGGCCATGCTGCTATTAAGAACTAAACAAGATGCCGTGAGATATTGTCAGTGAGATGAGAACAGTTTGCGACTATAACTAACGGCCGAAACGTTGTGATGAGAAAAAGAGTGATGAGGTCGATAGTTAAGCATAGTTACTGAAAATTTATCCCAATAGAAAAAACTGTAGAATTGAAATTATTTTAATTTCCTTGTCTAGTAATACATACACACATTCAAGCATTTTTTTTTTCTAACGGAAATATTTATGATTCTGAAATAAAAGAAGTGCACATTTAATATTCTGTGTGCAAACAACGGAGATTGAAAAATGTCTTATAATCGTCACGTGTTTGTGTTGTGAATAGGATGATCGTTTGCGGCAATCTACAGAAGAAAGAAGTCTATTGACGATGCCAAATAACACGATTACTTAAGTGACACTATAGCAATAAAAGCTAGCAGCTAAGGAAACGAGTTGACGAGCAAACGATTGTATTTGTGAAGGCGCAATCATATAGCAACACTTATCTGCATTATTCTGTTTAAAATGAACTTGCAGAGCTGTAGTCGTAATTGTCGCTTTAAAGCCAAACTGATATTAATCAGAAACCGTTGATGATTGTCTGGTTTTCATTTTGCTTTCAAAAAAGAAAAGGCATAAAATATTTTTAGATATAGTCGATATAGTCAATATGGCGGACTTGTGTTTAAAAAGCCGGTTTTAATATTATATGTTTTAAGCGGTTTTATGTTCGAAGTTAATTTGGGAATTCTGAAATATTTTTTTAAAATTTTATATGCAATGTCGAAATTATATTTCCTAATGAATTATTTTAGAATCATTTTTTTCTATTTGCCGTGTGCCTTCGGTAAGTGAACGGAAAAGTCTCCCCACAACTTTCTATCATTTGTTGCTTGCCTTTTTTTATTTTTTATTTTTTTTTAACTTTTTTTCTGTCGCTCCACCTCCCTGTTTTTCGATCTATTCATAAAATCTCATGATGCAGGATGTGTCCACTTTTCTTTCAGTATTTCCTGTGAACGTCAAATGTCACACGACTTCTTTCTCCATTATATGTCCCAGAAATTGTTATCTCTGTATTATTTTTCAAATGATCAAGGATAAATACATCGTTGATAAAATATAAATAAACACGTTTTATTATAAAATAGGAATATTTATTATTCTACAATGGTAAGATATTTTCTTTTTTAATCTGATGCCAACTTTCCTGATTATGTGTTCCTCATTATATGTCCCTCAGCTGTCGATTTCTGATGGTAAATATCAGTGTTCTTTTTCATTCGATTATGTAACACAATTTTCCACACAGAGCATGCATGAAGAGGATTTGTCATAAACTTCTTCCTTACAAGTAAATTTCTAACTATAAACCTGTGTATGATTATAAGCTACGTCCAACTGCAAGGCCTCAGATCAGGAGGATGTGAGAAGCGTGGAACCACCTTATAATTTCTGGTCTTCCTAGGCCCACTCTGACCCGGGTTGGTAGTACCTGTTAGGGTCCCAACTATGGGTAAATACTTAGCCTCAAAAACTGGGGTCAAAACACTATGTAAGTGTAAAATAGCTTTTAATACCAGAAATAGTTTGTAAAAATATGTATTATCAGTAACATATTTTTGAAAAAAAAAAAAAGAATATTACCAGCTTTACATTTTGAAGAAGAAATGTTACCAGAAATAAAAAGTTTTGTCGGCATTAAATAACCCTCTGAGGTTGATATCCCGTAAAACAAACCAAACCAAGTATAAACCATCTAGAAATTTTTATTAATATTATATTCTACTTTAAATATCTATCTCCCTTACGAACAAAAAATTCAATTTGTCCGCTATTTTCGAATCATTTCTTTATGTTATCTGTTCTGTAGTACTTGACCCGTATTAGACTTCACTACAGATTATCAATACAGGCACAATCGTGTATGGTTTCCGATATTTTATGCACAACAGCGGTTTTTCGTTTATGAATTTGTTTTGGTGAGTTAAGTTTTTCATTTATTTTTTACATATTTCAATTTGTGCATAAACTATCGAACATCCGGATTAAATTTATGCACAGACTTTCCAAACTGAAAAAAAAAAAAAAAAAAATTCTGTACATGACAACGCTTGTATTCGTTACACGTATATTTCAATTTAGAAGTCGTTTAAAAAAAATACAAGGATGAAGTAAATATAAACGTTTCCCTTCTGTAAAGAATAATATTGATGTTGCCGGAAATAACTAGAGATGGTCGAAAGAACTCGAACAAAAATATTACAAAATTTGGACAATTTCGCCATAAATTTAATGTTGATGCGTCATAGGGTTTACGCAATCTTATGTATAAAGTAATAATGATATGACAACAAACAAGCAAATCTTGTTTGAAATTAAACAGTCGTTAATACATACATGGTAAAATATCATTTCCTGATAAAGTAAGACACAATTTTACACAAATATCGTTTTCCTTCGCCCATTCATGATGTTCCCCTAATATGAATTTTGAAGACACACAATGAATTTGCATTTTCACTCGCATGTGAGTTTGCTGTTAATATCACAGATATATTGTTTCTTCCTCTGAGGAACATCACCAAAGCACATTTGCCTTGATAAAGTCCGTCAGAGGACGAAACGCGTCGACAAGTTTATATTGTCGTTATATATATATATATATATATATATATATATATATATATATATATATATATGAACTCTTCACTGCCAAATCAAGAAAGACATTCGGATTACTAACACAAAAACAGAGAATGTCTCATATCGAGAATATTTAACATTGAAAAACATGATTAAAAAAATTAATTGTTTTTAATAATATGTGGAAATCTCCGCCTTTTACCTGAAGACAGTCACTAGAAATTATTAATTATATTTTATGAATATGTCCTGAAAATGGTTTTATTAGACCGAAACGTCCGACGTTGACATTATATAACCATTAAAACAGAATAATTGCATATAAGGATTTTTGTTTGTTTTTCCGTATATTTTCTTCATATATATATATATATATATATATATATATATATATATATATATTATTATAATTTTTTTCATAGACAAAAAATTACTCACTAAAGATGCAAATTAAACGGAAGTGCATTTAAAATTGCACGTCGACTAGTGTAATTTTAAATGCCCTGAAGCGAATTTACATCTTTAAAATTGTTTTTGTCTATATGAAAAAATTAAAATAAATAATGATTGCTCTACTATCGGTATTGATCCCTCTTTTGAATTAATGCTGTGAAAGTTAGAATTTATATATTTTCTTTCTCATTACATTCGGATATATATATATATATATATATGGTGCGATTAAAAATTGCCGTCTAAATTACGTAAAAATTAAAATAACACTAACATCTCATCTTAAAATTACACAAAGATATCTTCAAATACGTTTCAATAAAATCGTCATGGGTTTCAATCACAAACTCCAGACAACATCGGTATCGCCTGCAACACATTTGGATGGTTGCCTTGTTTAAGTTGCTGAATGCTTGCATAATCCTTGCCTTCAGTTCATCTTCGTGTTTCTAGGATATTTTTAACGTATTTACAGCATTACTCAAGTTCTATACCACTAAGAATTCTTTTATATATATATATATATATATATATATATATATATATATATATATATATATATATATCCGTTATTTTTTTATACAACTTAATTGAGTAAATGGTCTGTTTTAATGCTGGCCTGTATTTTCGAGAAATTTCGTAGAAAATATGCGTTCTCCGACAGAAATCGATCCAGTATTACCTCTGGAAACCGTTATTCGGGCTGACGTGCTGACGGTTTATTTATGGGACACAGATTCGATTTCTTTCTACGAACTTTTTCGAGAATTCGTACTGGTAAATATTAATACCGTTTTATTAAAACTTTACTCAAATAAGTTGTATCAATATAATTAACGTAGTAACAGAAAAAATATTAAAATAATTTGTCGGATTCAATCCAATTCATGTACTTTACACACACGCGAATTGCACAAAAGACAAAAAACAGTACAGGAGAATGTATTGTATGCAAGTGCACCAGGAACAATGTTAGACGTCTTATTTTGCTTTCCCGTTTCATGTAGTCGACTGATGGTTACTTCTCAGTGCAGCTATATCTATGTTGTACTTCTTTAGCTCCAATGCGACCGGAGCTGTTTTTCTTTCTGGTACTGCGTTGTTGTCCCGGAGAGTTCGTACATTCCAAGTGCCAAGAGGAAATTGATAGTTTAGTTGTGTGTTTTCACAGTAGCCGGATAATTAGATGTAGGTGTCAGAAAACCAACACAACGATTTGTTTCAAGTAGTGAAGTTTTGTGTCGGATCATCCACATTTTTGTATCTGTCGATAACAAAGTAACGGAAACTCCGAACGACGGGCACCATGTGTTATTTTCGCGGAGTTTAACCTCTCTGGATCACAGTCAATACCTACCTGTACATACCTCTCGGCAGATACATGCAATCTAATGACCGGGTTAAGCTCTCATGAGTTTTCCTTCCAATCTGACGTCTTTTTTTTATCGTGAAACCAACACTAAAAATATTGCTAACCAGAGCTCAGAGAGACTCCTTTCACCCTCATCAAGGGCAGCTCGCCCGCACCATTTGCCACCCAACCTGGTACATTTATATATATATATATATATATATATATATATATATATATATATATATATATTGACGGCATGTTTTCATTGAGACATGTTTCATTGAATAATTTAGGCATATTTTGTCTACTCATTTTCAATTAGATCCTTTCGTATCTTTTGGTATCATTACAGATGGAAAAGTGAAAATCACCGTGTTGATATACATTATTTTATTCCGAATACTTTCATAATAGCCCATTATCAGAGGGTTGTTTATTTAAAGATAAATACTGTAGTGTTCAGCATTTTCTATGAGAAAATTTCTATGTTCATCTAAAAGTTAACTTTTTTACTTGTCAATAGAAGAACCTAGAGTCAGTTCGTGATTGCTTGACACACTTTAAGGGGAGGTAACTAAATATGAGTTGTGGAGAGTTTTTAACAAGTAGTAAATGTTATTAGTGCACATCTTTATATTTTAAACTCACTACTGTAAATACATTTTTGTAGTATTCGTAATTAATTATATTAACGTTTGGTTTCAATTTTTAATATGGATAGCTTTGAAAAATTTTAGTTAGTTTGTTATTTTCATGAAAAAGTAGAGAAGTATTTTCAACAAGAATTTTTTCTGAATTGCGAATGTCGACAGATATACATATATATATATATATATATATATATATATATATATATATATATATATATATATATATATATATGTGTGTGTGTGTGTGTGTGTGTGTGTGTGTGTGTGTGTGTGGAGGGAGATAAAAAGAGTGATGAGAAAGTAGGAAAGGGAGATACAAATAGAAAGTGTGATGACTATGTCTATGTTTGTGTGTGAGAAAAAACGAATCTATGCCGAAAGATTTTATTGCCATTGCTTTATATATCAATTTGAGTTAATATCCTTGAAAATGGAAACAGCTCATCAGAAATGTAACTTACGGAAACAATATACGTAGAATAATTGCTAGATACACTCGGAGATAAATACATATGATTTACATGACATTCTTCTGTGAAGTTCAAATACCATTTGCAGAATTCTACAGATCGATCTCTTGCAAATCTAATTTGCCACATCCTTAGTTCAGAGGAAAGGTTAAAAGGCGACGAATCAAGAACAGCTGTCGGTATGAAATCGATATTTGTAGGGCATCAAAGAAAGCACAGGTGAGAAATTAAGAAGAGCAAACGAAGGCGAATTTCAATGATTGTCTGCTTTGTTCATTTTGTTGCACGTACTAAAAGAGCAGATCGATAAATGAATCGCTAGCTATTAAGAGAGGATACTTAACTTCTAGATCAATAGATATTTCACTTTTCATGACATGCCGCTATTACACTTGCTTTCCAAAACTGGAAGAAGAAATAGCTAGCTAGCTATCTAGCTAGCTAGCTAGCTAGCTAGATGGATAGATAGATAGGTGCGAATAACCGGGAAATATAGAAAAATAATAAAATAAGAAATTTAATAATGAAAAATAATATATATATATATATATATATATATATATATATATATATATATATATATATATATATAAAGAAATATAGTCTTAAGGCGTGCTATATTTATGCGATAAAGTGCTCAATATCAGAGATAGAGCGTGTGTAAATATAAAAGTGAACATTAAAGTCAACACTTAGAGGCGATTATGTATGTATGTATAAAGGACTTGTACCCAAAGCAATAGAAAATTGATTTAAACAAAATTGTCGTCAATTTCTACCTTAGGATCCTTTCAGTCAACACTTTTGAATAGCAATCGTTGGCGAAATACAAAACAATCACGACACAGAAAAAAATAACGAAAGGGGAGATAAAGTTTGAACGTGATTAAAAAATAAAATTTCACCAGTCGAGTCTTTGTGGACAAAAGGAGCATTTCATACGATCCTTATCAAGGAGCTGTGAGTTTCTTTATCCATTTTATATTTTTGTGGTATTTGTTAATCATTTTATTAATTATTTACAATTAAAATTTATTTTATTTTATTCACGTTCAAACTTTTCCTCGTTCTTTATTATTGTGGTGTTGTGATTGTTTTGTATATCGCCAAAGATTGCCTTTGAAAGATGTTGGTTGAAAGGATCATAAAGTAGAAAATGACGTCCATTTTGTTTTCAAAACAGTAGCCGTCACAGCTATTAACGCACTGCTCTTTATTAATATATTCAGCACTGCTGGCTGCTGGCATTTGTTTACATTTGTATACAATCCGTTAGAATTTCCCTTTCTCTCTGTTGAGACTGTTCATATTTATCTACATGTTTATCTATCTGTCGGATCCTGTTCTTTATCCCTATTTCTACCAATTTACCTATA
>CAHIKZ030001552.1:402500-430000 GCA_903632075.3 Acanthosepion pharaonis
CACATATATTTAATTTATTTATTTAAAAGTTATTGTTAATGGTTACACATATTTGAGTAGAACAACTATTTTTATGATTATACAATATATTTATTTATTTACATGTACGAGAGTCATGAATATTCAGGCCGGTAGATGTAAATAAATAAATATACCCTCTGACATTAAAAAAAAGACGTATGTTTAATTTATTTATTATAGTGTATTATAACCGACGTATTTTTTTTTATTTGTTTAAACGTTATTTTCAATAGATACTCATATTTGAGTTGATGGTCTTTTTTATTGTTATTATATATATATATATATATATATATATATATATATATATATATATATATATATATTCTTAATAGTTCATCATGTCTTGACCTAGAAAATTCAACAGATTACAGAAGAGCAGAGGACGGTCGTTTCGTCCTATCTTTGAGACTCATCAGCAGTTACTTAATTACTTAGTTTCCTCGTCGTCACTGAGGCTTGCTGGCGCAATGCTATGATGCTGGAGTTATATCGTAACGGTCCGAGTCTGAGTTTTACTGTGCACTGCTGATGAGTCCCCAAAATAGGACGAAAAGGCCGTCTAGTGATGCTCTGTATTCTGTTGAGGCGTCTCAGTCTAGACATGATGAATTGTTATGGAAAATGATTCAAAATCCACAAAATTTTCCCCCTTATATATATATATATATATATATATATATATAGAGAGAGAGAGAGAGAAAGAGAGAGAGTTTGATAATATTAGTGGTCAAAATATATATATATATATATATATATATATATATATATATATATATATATATATATATATATATCCCAAGAGGATAGAATCTAGGTAGAACTCAATGTCCAGGACAGAGTAAGAATATAATATAACAGGCTCAAACACTAATATTCCATGGTTATTATTTATTACATTGGAATCGTAATCGTGATTACAAATTTTAATTTGTAGGTCTGATGAATGGATCTTGATTACGATTCCAATGTCATAAATTATAACCATGGAATATTAGTCCCACACAAAGCCTTATATATATATATATATATATATATATATATATATATATATATATATATATATATATATTATAATTGTTTTCTTTTTAAAAATATGATTCCATCGCGACACAGAAAATTTCCCTATTTCAAAACTGAAACTAAATTTATAAATTTAATAATTAAAATTAAAATCCATAGTCTCTTTCCATTGTGATGCGGTGATAAGAATAAACTTTCGATAGAATCTACTTAATTTATAAGCCTGTACAATATTGATATTATGAGCGGTTAATGTTAAGGAAAGTCTATTTTATTTTATGGGTGTCTGGGTTTTAATTTCCCAAGACAGCTTATGTATCGAATATAGGTTTTTTACAAAGTCAAGTTTAGGTAGAGTGGGGTTGTCTGCTAACAAACGTATACTTTCCTTCTTCAGTGAGTCGTCTGCTTTTCAAATGATAAACCAAAAAAATTACTCATTTTCATTCATCCATTAAATTCATCATTTTTATACACAAAGAATTTCTAAAGGGGTCAGTTAAATATGCGCAAGATATATTAATACTTAATCTTATTAATTAAATTTCATTCTGATAGTTTTAAAGTAACATTCCACTTTCTAATAACTAATACACTATACGCTATTATTACTAATAAATATATTAGATTTTAATTACTAGTTAGATATCAAATACAAAAATGTATGTTTCGACTATATCCTTTATTATTTTTTTCAAAATTAATTATTACTTAAGGAAAATATTTGAGAGTACCTACAAGAGTAGCTATTTCATTTGTTTGATTTAGTATTTTTTTTTTATTTTTCAGAAAGTTAATAATGTAAATTTGTCATGCATGCACAAAGAATATGAGTCATTTAATGGCCTACAAACTCTTGCATTTCTTATTAATTTCCATATGCTATTCGAATGCGCTTTCGTGTTTTGGTTTCACAAATTCCATCCTCTTTAAACACAGATTCTATTTTTCTGCTGCCTGCCTAATTTTCTGTTTCTTACTTTTGTATCTGTACTTTTAGACTCGTCTTAGTAGTTTAAATCGGTTTCAAAGTCAGAATACTTTTGAGAATTGCCATGTTCAAAACGCAGGCGATAAAAATAGAATTGCCAAGGATTCTTCTCAATGAAGCTGGAATGGTTTCCCATTGCCGTCCTCACGGTTTTGAATTCGGATATGTATTTTTCTTGACTATTTGCTGCCTAATGGATTCATGCTTTTCCAAGAGTATTAGAACACAACAGCGTAGTTCGGAAATGGAATGTCACTTTTTCTTCAGCCACTTACATCTGCTGGTTTCATATATTTACAATCGTAGAAACGAAGAGATGTTCCCAATCCTAATGTATTAATACCCTTCCCACTCAGTCAGTTATGTTGCATGTGGGATACACGCTTAGACGATCATGTAACTTTCGATATATGACTAACGAGGCAGATTTTTTCCCGCAGTAGGTTGCGATTTTCTTTCTGCGATAGACCAGTTGCCATCCAAGGCTATATAATCCGGTCTCTGCCGCTATTTACCCATAGCTGGGGGTGTCGGAGAAGAAGAGTCTTCATACCTTCCCCAAGGGTATTAACACGTAAGTGAATGTAATGGGTTCGACTGGATTCCTCAATCCAAACCGCTATCCATTACTCCGCCGTGCCTCCTACACTGATATTGCTTTTTTTTTAAATTTCTTTTCTTACATTTTGAAAAATATTGACTGTAGTGGTCGCTTGTGATATGCTTTAAAATATAGGATTTTCCTTGTATAGAATAGGACATGTTTTCCAAAGTATTTTCTTTAATTTTAAGCTTGACAAATATTAGTAAGCTTAAACAATATGTAAATTGTCATCATCGCAAATGACCGAATTAATAGGAACAAAATTAAATCTTGAAATTTGTTTCATAATCCTTTGAATATTAGAAACTGTAGCGTGAATCATTTCAATTTTTCTTCTATTTAAACAAAATTTGTCTGCATTCTGTCTTTATTATCTGTGTTCTTTGACATTGTTGAAAGTGAGTGAATACTTAAAGAACGTTATTAACCTGCAACGAATGGAGACAATTTGCTGCATTCGAGGATTCAAAATCTGACCCGGAAAAAAAAAATATTGTAATATGGAGGTTCCCCTTAAGTGACCTTCAGAATCTATTCAAAAAGTAAAACTTAAAGGAAGTTTTATCATCTTATGTTTTCCAAACATATTGGTGTTTAGTGAGAGTAAGGTAAAGAAGACGTTCTATTATTCAATTAGGAATGACTCCATTCAGATTACTACTACAGAGCTCTACTCTTACTGTACTCTATGCATTATTATTAGATTATTTTTGTAGTAATAGGAGTAGCGAATTTTACTCACAAGGCTTGCATCAATCACTAGTATGATTTGCAGTCACTTCTCACCGTCCACGCTCAGGGACACTTCTATTACGTCCGATATTACCAAGAAATCATCTACTTGATAAATCACCATTGGTTAGATCCGAACTCGCTTCTCATACAACGCTAATGTTTTAACAACTCAACCATGTAAGCAAAAGGTCACAAGCCATGTTGAAAAAGTATTCAGGCGTACTGGTCTTCGTTAATTACTAGTAATGCCAGATTTTTTTTCTCCAATGTAAAACAGTGGATCCGCTCAACATAGTTGCAGTATAAAACAGAGATCGGCTTTTTGAGTAATTAATGGATCCAAGGAATTGTCATCGTCGTCGTAGTAGTAATAGTAGGAACAACAGCAACAGCAGTACTAATAGTAATGGTAGTTATTATTCTTGCATTATGAGCTTCATATTGCTTTAAACTTGTTTATACTTATTTTCCCCAGTTAAATTCATTGAATAATACAGCTGTATAATTTGGCCAACGGCTAACACACAAAATATATTTAGAACCATATGCAGTTCATTAATGATACAAAGGGATGAAAATTGAGTTATAAACAATCTACGACCATAAAGTCGAGATTAAATCAACATGTATTCTCCAAAGCAAAGAATCTCAAAAATACGATTGGAATTTGTGTTTACAAATTATATTACCTATTTTGATGATAACCGGTTACGATGGCCGGCATATTCTGGCCATTGTGGGTTTAATATAACGGCATTAATCGAACGAGATAAAGTTATTTAATGAATGTTTCATTTAAGAGAAAACAGATCGAATGATATCCAAAAGAACGGTAAAATAATCATTCAACCCGCGTTTATCTCCTTCCGACGCCGAGCGATATTCAACGGTTACATTTTATCATTTAAAAGGAAAGTAACAGTAAAATTGACAGTGATTCTTTTAAACGGCATTCAACAATGTGCGTAAGCCAGATTCAACAGAACTTTCATGAAATCATAAGGAGGAAAGAACAACTAGTAAAATTAACACTCACAGGTCACATTGAAGGCAAGAGATGTTACAGAATGCGAAGGTCAGGGCCAAAATGATGGGCAATTAGCCGGAGTGCTTCGAGTGCGGGGTATGTTGACAGTGATAGTGACCACCTTTTTTTCTCACGTTTTGAATATAAGTTCAAAATGGCGCAAATTCAACAGAGGGCCTCAACAATTCTGAAATATCGATACGCCTTACCAAGTAAGCGACTGGCTATGACGACGTGCATAGGGGTGGCGGGGCGTTGAGCCGACGTGTAACATGTGACGTCACTTCTCCTACTGCCTCTTAGAATTCAAGCCGCCAACACTCCCTCCTAATAGAACGAATCAGAAAGAAAAATGGTTCTTTTCGTTGATACTATTTTATTTTGTAGCGTGGGTGCACAGAACGCAATAAATGTGAACATAGGAATTAACTAAAAGAATTTTGGAATGAATGAAAAAGAATGGAGCGAAAATATCAAACGCGAGATGAGGAAAACGTGCAGAGCCACGATATTCCAAGTCCTAAAGGGTCATGGTGCGTTAAACAATACCTTCGACTTTATAATAATTCGGTAAAATCATTATTGCCTTAAGTAGGTTGATTAAAATACTCATAGTCAAAAAGTAGTTTCATTTTATTCAATGTTAACATATTTCCAATGAATCTACCACATATCTTATTTTTAAATTATTGAAACTTCACGTATCGTTCCGTGTTGTAGCATTTTTTTATACATAAATTTATTTATGTTTATTTTCCTACATTTAATAACATTATATTGATATTGATTTGCCTGTTTTCAAGTTCAACGCCTCTTGTCATTTCTTCTAGCCGTTTACGTGATATAATGCATATTGTGTGCATTTACGGGATTCCATTTACTGAATTGTTGGCTTGTTTGGTAATATGCGATTTAATTGGACTATTATTTCATATATGAAAGTTAATCGGTAATAGAATGTAGTGGTTGTTGAACCAATGCATGTGTTGTTTGAATTATTAGCATTTGAGATAAAATATTGCATAGTCAAGCATATTAATTGACAAATTTTTTTATTATTTTTGGTATGATTGTATATTTGAGAATTCTAATGTTTGTAGTCGATGATGAGGTTCAGTTGTCGTTGCCAATAGATGATACAAACTTATAGACATCTCTAAATCATGGTCGTTGCTCATATATTCGGTTCATGATATTCTAAGAAACCTTATGAGGAATCACATGTCTGTTGCGTCAAGTTTCTTCTTCAATTGTGAGAAGATTGTCCAGCATTCACCGCCATATAGGAGAATTGATATTACATAAGAGTTCAGTAAATGTTTCTGTTTTCTGTTTCTTAATACGTTTCTTGGAAGGCATCATTTATTATCCCAATTCGTCTTCGGATTTCAGTGTTGCACATTCCGTCCTTTTTTAAAACACTTCCAAGATAATCAAATTGTTTTACATGTTTGATTCTAGTATCTAAAATTTGAAATTTGCATGTCGGCTTGCTACATTTGCTAACAACCATGCATTCCGTCCTCTTGCAGTTGATGTTTAATCCTTGACTCTCGCTCTCCTTCTCTACCTACTGTAGGATTTTTTTTTAGTAATTTTCATTCACCATAAACTACCAACACTGGTTCATCTGTATATCTTATATTATTAAAAATGTGGCCACCAATAATGAATCCTGCAAGGATTTCTAATTCTCTCAGAATCGCCGCATTATTTAAGTTGAATAAGTTCAGTGAGAAAGAACATCATTGTCTTACACCCTTTTCTATTTTTGTATATTTTCTAAACTCATGTTCTGTCCATATGGATTTGGAAACGATATGATGTACTACTTAAGATTCGCACCAGAATCTCCAATACGAACATTTCAGAGTGTTTGGTTTTCAATCTGCAGATGATTCGGAAAGAATTGGATAAGTCGTCAAATAGTTATTAAGAAGGGTTTTGTAGTAATGACTAGTAATGGCAACGTTATGCCTCCATTCTTCATCCCATAACGCTTCAGACTTAATACGGAGGTTTACATCAAGTGCCAGGACGGGGTAGCGCTGCTCTGGGTCAAGAGGGTGGTTGCTGGAAGATATTATGTCTTCTAATAGGACACTGCACCATGCCACACAAGCAGGAGTAACTAGACATTGCTGTCAGTCAATTTTTGCAACTAAATCATCCCTTATATCTTTCCACCTAACTCCACAGACTGCAAATCCCTTGATTATTATGTGTGGGGCGCATTTGAGCGAGAGACCAACAAAACTACTTGTAACAAAAGATGAACTGAAGGCAAGCACTAGGGTAGCATTCACCAACTTAAACAAGAAAACCGTCCAGGAGAGATGCAAGAGATTGCGAAGTCGTCTAGACGACGAGGTTGAAGGCAATATTGATTTTATTGAATAAATTTACTCATTAGTTTTTCATGACATGTTTGTGTAATTTTTGTAAAGTCGTCTGTTTAAATGAGATGTCAGTGTCATCTTCATGTTTGTGTAATTTAGGCGACAATTTATCCATCGCAACATGTATGTCATGTTTGTCTTGTTCTTTCAAAAGTTATCAACGGATTTTGCATAATCTACAAAACGCTGGTACACATCCTTCGGCATTTGTCTTGCTCTTTCTCTTATCATTCTGGACATAAACATCGCCCTCCTAGTTCCATTCTCTTTGACGAAGTCGCACTGTTCTTGTCCTATGTTTGGTCTTTATTTGATTCTGCTACGCTCTCTCCTCTTTAGAAGTTTGATAAAACGTTTTGTTATATGGCTCATTAGGCTGATTGTCCGACGGAGTTCACATTCTTTTGCAAGTGTTTTCTTAGATAGTCCTATGAAAATAGATTTACTTATGACTTCCGGTATATTGAGAGGATGCGGCATTATGGTGGATGGAGGATTGATTGGTGACGGACGAATTCTTATGGTGAATGTGGAAACTGTAATGTGTGAATTATGTCGTGAATCAGATTAGCTAGGTATAAGATAGTTAGTGATGACCATCCTCAAACCCTCTCCATTTTGGCCTTGTGCCACAATTGTATTTTATATATAATAAATATCCTGCATATTACACAGCGTCAATATAGTTTTTTTTTTACCGTGTTACTTATATCTTATTAAATTAAGATTACAATCTAGCTAAAGGTTAATATCAACATTCTAATTAAAATTAAATTAAGTTTATTCAATTTTTTAAAAAAATGCATAATTTATTATTGAGCCGAAGAGTTTCAGAAGAATATTGTATTACTAATCAAATTTCATATTAAAGAGTTCTTTCGAAATAGTTCAAAATAATTCAAAATGTCCAGAACCAGATACATTTCAGCACATATACACATCATTATTAATAACATTTGGTAACTGGTTGTTCACTTTTTGGACATCAAAAAGTTAGATTTCCACTTAGCTTTCAAATTATTTTTAAAATGTCTGGTACATATCTTAAAATAATTATCGTATGACTTGACATTGCAAGGGCTCAATACACCTCAAAAAGTGTAATCTTAATTCTTGACATTATTAAATTTTGTTCCTATTGTACCATATACAGTTTCTTTTGAACAAACACCTCGTCTCTGAAGAAATATTTACTGTTCTGTTGGAGGCAAAAATCAAAAATCTGGCTGAATCTCAACGTATTTTTCAAAACCTAGAAGAAGATTTCTCTTGTTGACGAAATTGCCTGGTCTTTCGAACATATTATTTTCAGTCTAAATGATGAGGCTGATTGAAATGTTATACTGTCTCCATGTATTTAACTAGCTTAAAAAAATAAAAAAATAAACGTAATCTTTCTTGGTAGGTAATTTTTCTCAAGTGAATTAAATTTCGCGATCCTTGAATACACACATAAACATCAGCCAGAAAAGGGGCGGAGCCAGCACCAAACAAGAAATAATTTAGGGTTCTACATTGGAAGGAGAAGAAGGTGATCAGCATTTTTTAAATTTCTTTCTCATTTTTTTTCTAAATGTTTTCGCTACTTTTTTCCAAATAAATATAAAAATAATAATGATAAAAAAAGGCTATCAATTTTATATCAGAATCTCCTGCGGATTCAAATTTTTAATATTTTTTTTTAAAGATAACAATATATTTTATAGCTAGACATTTTGAAAATAAACTTATATCGTTATTTTATCTACCTGATTTCCCTTACTTTTATATACTAATTTTACTAAAAAATAAACAATTATTACTTAGTAATAATATAAAAAATGTTCTGATCCTCTCTCTCTCTCTCTCTCTATATATATATATATATATATATATATATATATATATATATATATATATAGAAAGTTATAGAGAGAGAGTGATATATATATATATATATATATATCTCACACACACACACACACACACACACACACACACACACACACATATATATATATATATATATATATATATATATATATATATATATAAATATAGAGAGAGGGAGGGTACAATAGGTAAACTGTTGCCATTTTTAATTTTAATTTCGTGCATTGTATGTTTTTGATTTTGTCGGCTACACAGTATAGTAAGGTCTGAAAAAAGAAAAAAATATATATATATATATATATATATATATATATATATATATATATATATATATATATATATATATGTATATATATATAATAAAAAAAAAGAACAGTAAGATATAATATCCGGTGTTCTTATAGATATTTTATTTTTACAAAATAGTGCTCAATGTAAATTTACAGAGCATTAATATTATAAATTAATTGATTTAAAATATGGTTATTTTTTCGCTACACAGTTCCAACCATGTTTCAAAAAGTTATAGAACACAAAAACCCTAATTTTATTTTTCAAACTTTTAAATTAAAAGCAAAAAATTTTTAATTTAAAATTTTTTGAATTTGAAATTAAAATGCTTTTTAATTTAATTTCAAAATAAAATTGGAATTTTTAGCTTCTATTTTTGAAACATTTGAAAGCATTTTTAACCTATTTTTAAATCAATTAATTTAAAATTATTATTATAATATATATATATATATTTATATATATATATATATATATATATATATATATATATATATATATATATATATATATAAAGACAAAAGGCAAAAGTTCGTCGTCATGATTAATGAAAATTTTATTGAAAAATAGTTAAATACTTGCTCGCTTTATCAGGAAAATATTTTCCAATGCAGACAAAAAAAAAAAAATAACAAATAATAATTTCAGTTATTAATTCTCTCAGGAAGATCAGCGTAATATAATTCTCCCCGATTAAATATGAGCTGTGCTAAGCTAAGTTTATTATATATTTTAGAAAGATATGGACGCATTAGTAGATAGATAGAGAGGTAGAAAGTAAGAAATAACAAAAAATATTTTGATTTTAAGAAATACACTTTGATAGATAGTAATTCAAAGACTGTGATAGAACGATAAATAGATTGAGAATTAAAAACTTATCTATATTTCTGAGATGACGTATTGCAATTATTTACATTATTTATATTGTTGGAACTGTTGTCTTCCTCTTTATTATCATATTCAAGACGTTTCGGCTGTTATACTCTCTGGTTTTCTTCTGGTGTTTGTAATTTCGAACTGAACCCTTTATTACGTCTACCGGGGTTAATTGTTCATTTAGTCCATAAAATAGGTCCCATAACACTTTTCAATCATTTTGTGTACATATATATATATATATATATATATATATATATATATATATATATATATATATTGTGTTTTTATGTTTGTATATCAATGCTTCACAGTGGCGCTACATCAGGTCTAATTAGGTACCTCTTCGTCGCTGAGGGCCGTTGATATTCTTGGTATGACGCTTGCGTCGCATCGTAACTGCCCTGGTTAAATTCTCGGTAGTGAATACGCACACTGATGAATCACAATATGGGACGTCTTTTGTTTTCTGAAACTTTTCAGGATTCTTCTAGTCTCGATGAACTAATTCTACATATATATATATATATATATATATATATATATATATATATATATATATATATATAAATATGTAAAATATATAGAAAATAGGAAGGAACTGGTTAGGTAAATAATCCAAAGTCCCTTAGTATTTAAGTTATTATTTTTTTTAATAATAGTGCTCGGTACAAAAGTAGAGCATAAATATAATTATTTATTTAAAAATATGATTCCAAATCGCGACATAAGAAGTCCCATGTTTCAAAACAAGAGCCGAAAACTTCAATATAATTATTTAAATATAATTATTTAAATTAAATCAATTTAATTTAAATAATTATATTGAAGTTTTCGGCTCTTGTTTTGAAACATGGAACTTCTTATGTCGCGATTTGGAATCATATTTTAAATCAATAATATATATATATATATATATATATATATATCTATATATATATATATATATATATATATATATATATATATATATATATATATATAACTGCAAAAATCGAATGTTTGTTTTCTAAAGTACTTAGAAATAAATTATCTGACCTTTGGTGTGGTTATTTTGCATTTTTTTTACCAAATTTCATTCTGCGGTGACGTAATTAGATTAAAATTATCACTGTTTCTGACCATATTATTTTATTTCTTTTCTTAACAACTATGTTTCTTTACGTATTACGACATTAAAATGTCTAGTATGCAATTAGTTTTTTTTTTCTCTCGAGTTTAACTTATGATATATAGTAATAATGGAGTAGATTTATTGGTGCTCTAAGCCTGATGAGCAGGTCTCTACGAAACTCTTCCATTGGAATATATATATATATATATATATATATATATATATATATATATATATATATATATATATATATATATATATATATATATATATATATATATATATAATCTATGTGTGCGTGTGGGTGTGTGGTTTACTCATTTCTCGAGGTCTCGAGTTCAATCCCTGAATCACGTAAGAAAATAGCACTGGTTTAGTAGGAATAAATAATAACATGCACTGATGGCAACAAATATTCAATATTAACCAAATAAGATGAGTCATAGAATTGGTAATATATTTCAGGCTGGAATATTTAAATTGCACGGCGCAATTCACGGTATTTTATGGATGATGTCCCCCCTCAAAAAAAATAATTTATCCTTCTCTGCTATGTATGCTGTGATTGAAATTTACATTCTTTTTCTTCCATAGGCGGCCGACGCTCTATTCAACTCTCCATACGAGGATATGATAAAATTTTCTCTGCTGTATAAAGAATCACTTACTTAAATGATTCAAATATTTTAAAATTTGATCAAATTTTGAAAAGTCGGTATTTTGGTAAATTTCCGTTCACACTCTTGGATCTATTAACTAAGAGGAAGTGTCATGAAAAGTCTAAGAGAAAAAATATTCACTAACTTAATATATATATTTTTTTTCCAAATTTGAGTTTAAATTTCCCTTTTTATTCTGTCGGTAAACGGCTGGAAAATCGTGTGAGTAGCTACAATATACGGCATGGAAGTTATCGGAAGCTTTAGAGTCGCATCAAAAATTTAATGCCTTCAATCAGATTGAAAAGGTTTTAAGAGAGTGATGAAATAAAATAAATTCGCGTATAAATAAATGATTTCTAAGTCCAAGATATGATTGCGAAAACAGAGCTATTTTCACATCTGTTGTTTGCTTAAATGTAGGAAATCTCATTGAAAATGTCTGTAAATAATTTATAAATATTATTAAAAATGTGTTGAGTATCTCACTTGGAGTGAAAAGAGATATATAGATTGTGATATGATAATACTTTAAATGGAAGTTTCCATTTCGAATAACTTATTTCGCAGGTGTGTACTTGATTCTAGACTATATACAGATTTTCCATTGTTTAGACATTGGTAATTAATAATATCTGTTAATATCTGCTTTAATTGCATAAGGTCTCGCTACGAATATAATAATTATATTTTATAATGTGTGGTTCAACTGTACAAGGCCCAAGTGCCACTGGATGTAAAGTTACAGTTTATCTGGTTATGTAGGGAATATAACAATTAATCCTAAACTTAAACACGTTAAGATTGTATTGATCAGAAAACATCCTCTTGAGAGTCGGTTCCACAGAGCAACGGTTCGTGGGAAGAAGCTACCCGAGTTGAGCTTACTTCTCACCAGTGAGATCCAAAGGGAATAGAGGTGGTTTGCTACAATGTGCATAATTGGCGGGTATTTGTCGTGAAAGTTAGAACTGGTAGAACTAAGGAATGTAGATAGTCTGAGCACATTACATGGAAGTAGTGATAGACCAATGAGAGACTTGCAAAGTTTCGTCAGCGAGAAAGGTGCTGTAGGAAAGAAAATAATTTCTCACCCCCAGAGGATTCTATCGATATTGGAATATGATATTGGATACTATCGATATTGGAATATGAGGTCTCGGCTGCTTTTGCCCAAATATGGCAGCAGTAATTCATTTTTGGCTTAAACTGATTCTTTTTAATGGTAGCACGCTGAGTCAGATATTTACTGCAACGGTATAGAGAACCGATCATTTTACAGCATTTTTAGCGATGGATACTATGTACGCGTTCCATTTGAGGTCTGGGCTGAATTTAAGGCCCAATAGTCACCCAAGGAAAGGGACGTCCCTGATTGAACATCCATTCATCGTGATTGATGAGAGTTCTGAGGCCGATTAGGCGATGATGGAATGTATCTAGATTGGCTTTCGATCTAACCAGCCAGTCCCTTCACTACTGAGATATTATAGCTAGATCTGATATCAGGTCAATCGCTGGTCATCTCGAGTTTTGGATGTGGGCCCATATACCGTTGTATCATCAGCATATATATTCATAAATTATCAGAGGATACAGTTACGCAGATCATTTATGTAAAATAAAAGTTGATTAGTGCGAGAAACGACCCCTGATAGACTCCAGTGTTGATTCTTATGGACCCATGGACAGGCCATTTACAACTACATTCAGGGATCTACCCGTGAAGAAGGACTTTATAAATGAGAATACTCTTCAGGTGATTCCATAACTAAAGAGCTTGTACAAGAATTCTTTATGTGGCACCATGTCAAATGTATCTTAAATATGTAAAGATATAGTCCTTGAAATGTATTTCTTGTCTAGTACCTCACCTATTCTGTAAGTAATGTTAGGACATCATCAGGGGAATGGGCCTGAACCGCTTGTACATAGTTACATTTTGTTGTTTGTAAATACTTGTTTCTAACGAAATATTCCTGTTTCTTAATATTTTGCTTAGCTTTTGGAAGGCACCTTTCGCTATCCTAATTCGCATTCTGACTTTTGTGTCGCACTTTCCTTCCTTATATTACACGAACCATATACCTAATAAACTACTACTTTTGAAGAACAAATTTTGAAGGAAATTTTAAGTGGTGCGTATTATACACGAGATATAAAATTAGCGTATTGCCTGCTGGCCGTGGCTACGTCGTTGACCAAACTATATATATATATATATATATATATATATATATATATATATATATATATATATATATATATATATATATATATATATATATATATATATATTAATAAGATTGTAGTCAAAATGTAGAGCTGTTTTAAAATAAACATCACTTTAATAAAACAGATGTTTTTAATTAACTGTATCCAAGAATAAATAATGCATGTAATATTCCCATATTAGTATCGTATTATAAAATAAAAAAAACATAACGAATATACATCTTTTCTATTGTTTACGTTTATAATGTGTTTAGCTGTTGATTGTTCGGTTATTTATGACTGTACGCTTTAATAACGATCCATTTAACATTAGCTTTTATTTTATTTTTTTAAATTATTTAACTAGAAGATAATGAAGTAGAGAAAAAGAGGTCTGTCTATTGTAATTTGAACTATCAAAAAAGGAACTGTCATGATACGCAAGATACATGACAAAATCATTTTATTTATGAATCAATAATTGGGGGTCGCACGATACGCGAGATCGGGTGTTAGACGAGTTTATACGGTATTTAAATTTGTTCACTTGTTTTATTTTGATATATCCAGTTTCTAGCTGTTTCTTTTGCTGAAAAGCATAAATTGTATGTCATAGCCATTTATGTTTAGTCTATTCTTCTCGTTTTCGTTCACTAATTTCTGTAGGAGTTATACTAGTTTGTTTTCTTTCTCAGATATTAACACTGTGTCCTCTGCACATCTGATGCCAGTATTTCGTCTAATTATCCAAATGTTTCGATTCATAATCATGTGGTGGTGTATGCCCTTAACCTTGTCATAAGCTCTTGAGACCAAATTAATCAAGGTCAGGGAAAAATGATCTTCCTTCACCGACAATTTAATTGACTTGGCCAGCCATTGTTCGTATAGTGAACCCTACAAGCAGTGATTTTAGAAAGGGCAAATGACCAGACACTCGTAAATATACAGTAAGTTAATTGAATCATATTTTGTTTTCGCTTGCAATACAGCAATATCATTCGTTTTCCTACATAGCAAATATTAAAAATATTCCTTTGAATTTGATTCATAATTAAGATATGTGGATTTCGCAGTTGTTTTGTTCATCTCGAATATTAAATTAGCTTTCATATAGATTGTTCAATGCAATGTCCATCAGGAAGTATATATTGATTAAATAGCATGAACTCATAACGAGGAGAAAGCGACCAGTTAAACTAAAACTCATAGGTAACAGTGAAGGTAAGGCCATAGGAATTAACTAAAAGAATTTATTTGGATGGATGAAAAAGCTGCGGGCCGTGGAGGTAATATCAACGACTAAAAAAGATAGAACGTTGTTGAGAATCACGAATGCCTACGTCCTGAAAAGTCATATTATTTCTTCCGGTCACCCCACTGAGACAAGATATAACACAGGGTCGAGTTTAACGTGGGGAACCCGAGCGTGTACATGTGGGCCAAGTACAAAAACGACCGTCGGTTGCGCTGACATCGGTATACCTATTGATTTTTTATCTCTAGTGTAACGGGAACGCAGCCTCGCGAAGCTGGTTTTCGGGACCGGACACATCACAGGTTTTATTTTCAGCAGCTGAGTCGCTGTCCGAAGACAGAGCCACAACTGACTCGCACTATGCCCGAAGATAGAGACGCAAATTAGAGATGATAATAACCCACACGCCATGGGACGCGGAGTCCAAGATTTACCTTAACCCCGCACTGAGTCAGGTTGTGACACAAGGTCGGTTTTTAACGTGGAGACCAGAGTCTTTCCACTCGGGCCGCTGGTCTAAGCTGGTTTTAGCTTGTCTAATCTAGTCATAGCGGGTCATATTACCACTAAGTAAGAGATGTTGCGCAATGAAGGGAACGCAAGGGAGGAGAAAAGGTTTCCGGTACGGAACACAAACTACAAATGCAGCATCTTCTCCGACCGGAAAAATCCCTTTTCCTACTCTGCCAATATCGACAGAAGAATCCGGGGCAGGGGAGACCCCACATGGGCTGCGAAGTCATGATCATAGCAGATTAACACAGGAATCGAACTTCATATTAATTCAGTAAAATCACTATCGCGTTAATGAGGTTAATTAACATATCTATGGTCAAAGAGCGCTTCTATTTTATTGAACGTTAATATATTTATTTTTTTGACAAAGAACACTCGTTGCCACTTTTGTAATGCCAGCGAATACTCGTTGTCACTTTCGTAATGTTCGTTGTAATTGAGCTTTTCCAATCGCTGATACAACTATAGTAACGCCGTTGAACAATACTGGTGTCAGACGCCTTCGAATAACACTCGCACTAATTATATATGCTCGATAATACTTGCTCGAAAAGTAACCAGCGAATAGTGACCTGAACAGTAATGCGTATAGTGATGATATTCACTAACCGCCTCACGAAGTCGGATGTGGCACAAGGCCGAGTTTATTGTGGGGTATCCGAGCCCGTAGGCACGGCAAACATTTCCCGTTGACCCTGTATAAAACAGGGTCGGGTTGATGTTTCCCTGGACGTGACTCTGCCCTTCGACATAGACTTGTCTGGGGCTCCTCTCTGCCCGGAAGCAGAGAGGAGCCCCAGACTAACACACTCGGAAGTAATCCGGATAGTCATCACGTAGATGCCTCGCTAATTCTCATATATAAATTTCTTTTACCATCAGGTGATCTACTTATTCAAAATGAGACCGCATCTGTTTGCCATCTGGTGATCTGTATTCAAACTTCAGTGCCGACAGCGACACTTTATTCCTATATAACATATTTCCAGTGATTTTGTGAAGTATCGTACTTTCACGCAACAGTTTGTGCTGTATGTTTTAATAACGGAATATTTTTAATGTGTCCTTTTCCTAAAAAAATTGTTTTATTGGTGTTGTATTGTTTGTTTTTATTCTTAAAGCTTCTAGTCGTTTTTTTTTTTATTACAGTATATGTGATCTAGAATATGTAGTGTAGTTTTGTCAAATTTCTTTTACTGTGCTATTTTTTGATTTGGTGACATGCGATTTAATTTAACTATTGTCACATACATATCAAGTTAATCGGTGCTAGAATGTAATGGTTATGTTACCAATGTTAGTATTGTTTGAATTATTAATATTAGAACATTCATAACAACGAAACAAATGCATTGATAACGTATTATATTTGCTATTGTTGAGGATGCACATGTTAGACGATTTGATCCTTGATTTCCCCTACATAACGAAATGTTATTCAGTTAAAGTTCATTTATAATTAAAAAAAATGTCGATTTCACAGGTGCTTTGATTTACTTATGCTCATCTCGATTATTAAATTATTTATTAGATAGAGAAAGCGTTTTGCAATAGCATGTCCCACTGGCAATATCAATTTATCTTGCGTTTTGTTCATATCTGCTTCTATTTGCTTATAAAATTAGGAAAGGTATGTTAATCTGAAGTTTTCAACTTAAGTGATGCACATTCACCATCCATCGACAAAGGAGATTATTACATAGTATATTTCACAATTTTAAAATTCTGCATCAAACAGATGATTTGCATATTTATTGCCAAGACCACTTCATGATCTCTCGGCTAGCACAGTCAAACACTGCTGTAATTGTGTTACCGTGACGAACTATGTACACTCATGAATTGAAGAGTCAGCGCATAAAAACGAAAGTTCCATAGCGCTGAACTGAACTATTTAAAACAGGTATTTTGCAATAAATCATATACATCATACAGTAGATATTCCAACTATATTTTTCAGCAAGAACACTTCACTATATATATATATATATATATATATATATATATATATATATATATATATATATATATATATATATATAAGATATATAATCCGGTGTTCTTATAGATATTTTTATTTTACACAGTTCTAACCATTTTTCAAAAATAAAAGCTAAAAGCCCCGAATTTAATTTTTCAATTAAATTAAAAGCATTAGTTCCATTTCATCCTCAAGCGAATTTTGGAGTAACTTTTAAAAATTACTGGGTTTTAAAGACACAGCTAAAATCACGTTTCCACAGTTACAGAATTGTAGCTAATAACTGATACAATGATACTGACATAAGGAATACCTAGACATCCCTTGTCCAATTCAAGTAGAATATTCTGTAACTATAAAAAACATATTTTAAATCAATTAATTTATAAAAATTATATATATATATATATATATATATATATATATATATATATATATATATATGAATCTCAATTATCATAGCATCAGGTAGAACATGTACAATGAATAGAACGAGATATATAGATAGATAGATAGATAGATAGATAGATAGATAGATAGATAGATAGATGAAACTTTTTCATTGAAATAAAAGAATATAGACTAATGTCGCCGAGGAAGAAATAATAATTTGAATTATTGATTCTTCAAGAATAATCTTTTCTCCGAAGAAAATTGGCACAACACAATTTTATTACTCATTTTTCTTCATTTAAAGATCCGCTGAACTGAACTATCCTCTTTGTGCATATTGTCAGAAAAATATGCATGTAATGTAAGTATTAATGAAAAGAATCTTATAGATACATATATAGACAGTAACAAAATAAAAATATATATATATATATATATATATATATATATATATATATATATATATATATATATATAGATAGATAGATAGATAGATAGATAGATAGATAGATATAAATAGATAAATAGATATAGATATCTAAAATTGGAATGAATAAAGTAATATATATTATATCAAAGTATATAGATATATATTAATAAAAAAAGCTACGATACACACGTGTTTCAAAACACATCTTTATATATATATATATATATATATATATATATGTATGTACGTTTGTTCCCGAGATACAGCAGAAACGACATATAATACGTCAAATATTTTAAACCATACTTTATCTTGAACGCCAGGTGTGTTTAATGTCAAATCTCATTAAATTAAACAAGAGATTTTGAGCTAGTGCTATCTTTTTTGGTTTTACTGCATTTTAATAGGAAATCCAGTATTTTGTTATAGCAATCCGCATATATATATATATATATATATATATATATATAGAGAGAGAGAGAGAGAGAGGGGGAAAACTACTCGATTATTATATTCTAATGTTATGTATATGAACGAATAAACATTATGACTTTATATATCTTATAAACATTATGAGTTTATATAACTTATAGAAAAGTCATAATCTTTTTTTTAATGACAACATATATATATTATAAGTATATATATATATATATATATATATATATATATATATATATATATATATATATATATATATAGGAAAAAATCTTTAAAATAATGCTTTTTATATACAAATATCTGGATGATGAGTCTATTTTTTGTATGTTCAGGTTAAGACTTTATAGCTGGAAGATTGTGTTCTATCTCTTGACAGTAAATAAATAAAAAGACGTTCGCAGTTTTCCCACCGTTACCTATATTAAAACAAATGTGAGAATTAAGCTAGTATGTATAATAATAAATAGAATTATTTTTTTACGAAAATGAATGAAAGAAATAAAAAATGAAACTACGTACACAAAAAGGAGCAATCATATGTCATATTATTTCGAAAATATGTATGTCCTTACGCAGATGATGACTGCTGGTTTTTTGTTAAGTTTTGTGTTCTTTTTTCTTTCGAATCATGTTTATCTTGAAGATTATGATATGGTAAATACTAAAACAGGTACAAAGTGTCACCCTTTGTCGACTATTTCTAGGATGGAAAGGCCTTTAAGGTTATATCACTTTTCAATTGTATTACAAAAAAGATAAACATTTTCCTGTAAGGCAATGTTTGCATGAATAGGTTATATCAAATTAAAGTGAAGTTATTTATCCTGTTCTCCTGTGTATACATTTTTTCACAAATTCTAAAAAGCTTTCCCTTCATTAATTATTTATTGCACTTGGTCTAATATTGCATTATGGTAAAATAATTATTACTTTAATATCTTTATTCTAATACAAATTAAAATATGTGTATTTAATAATACAGCCAATAATATATTTACTTCGTCGGTTTTTATCATGAACTGCATTTAAAAGGAACACAACAGGTTTATGAGTATGCTATATGGATAGCAATCATTCTTTTATAGAAGTTTCCATAAAAAAGGAATTATTAAATTGTTCACCCATTTCATACCTGAAAAAAATAACTGAGTAACATTCAAAGTCGTTTTTTAACTAAATTTATATTGAATATATATATATATTTTATATTATATATAATATATTTATAAAATTAAACATGTTTTCAATGACTTTATCAAAAGCAAAATAACGAATTTTTGCGTTTTTTAATTTGATAAACTTGGAATATTAAGCAGTTGGTTTCTGATTTTCCTATTGTCATTTTTATTCAAAAATTTAATTGTCTTCTCTAATGGTTAAATGGATGAAATTAATATTATATATATATATATATATATATATATATATATATATATATATATGATTATATTTAAGTAGATAGATAATAAAATGATATTTTTTGTGGAAAAAAAAATTATGAATGAAAGTCGTAGGTGTAAGCTCTTGAAAACCAGGTGCCTTTCCAACTGAACATTCTCATACTTCGGGCTAGGAGACACAGTGCCATCCATCTTACGCCTCATGGAATTTTCGGTCGTTGTTCGTCCACGACTTTTATGACAACCACCTTCGTGGGAAATTCTTTTTTAAATAAGATCAATATTTTTGATGTCAGACTTTAAAAATTATTTGCGTCCAAGAATTTCAGAATTAAATTGGTATTGGCAAAAATTAATATATAAATTTAAAAAAAACCTTCATGCCAATGGGAATTACTTTGAGGATTAAATGTATGCCAGATTTTCTGTATAGTTTTTTTGTTTTGTTTTGTTTCTTTTTGTTTACGTTGTAGTAATCAAATTTAGCACTGAAGGGTCAAAAGGGAAGCTGCAAAAATTTACCTTTCAGTAAAAATATAGCGATAGAATATTTAATTCCTTGATTTTATATTATATTCATTTTCCTGATCATTCACAGAGAAGCTAGAAATGACAGTAATCTTAGCCAAAACAGTTGCAAAAGAGTGTTTTTTTCCACATTAGATAGTTCCATTTTAACGGATGACTTGTCAGAGCTAAGTCTATGACCTTACAATTTAAATAAGTTTTATTTTCTATGCCGTTGATAAGATACATCAATAGTGTAAGACCATGAAGAGAATTACCATTACTTTTAAAAATCTTGCAGTGAACCGAGAAAATCAGGACTTTTAACTTTAATTTTAAAAAAATATATATATATATATATATATATATAAATATAGAAAAGAAGATGACAAGATAAAAACAGATCCAGGTTTAAGTGAAAAAAATGTTTGGTCACTAATTGTTCTGGTTGACAAAACATTGATATCTTGATATCAACATGAAAAAAAAGGTGCTTCAAGAATGTTGAAATATAAAAATTTACTGTATTAACAACTCATATTTTTAAATCTTATACACTTAAAATATTTATTAAATCAGATTAACTTCAAAATATTTTTAATATGCCAAAAAATATTTTTAAATCGTATTTTTTAAATATGGCAAACGTATTATTAAATATTTAAAATTCTGTGTGTTTAAAGAAAGCTGAAATACAAATAATTATTCTACAAATAACTGGACGAAACATCGAAGCGGGATCTCTTTGTGCCTGTATTTAACTCAAAAATATTTTAATTAAAATATTGTCTGTTTGAAGAAAGTTAAACTAAAAATTCTTACAGTATAAACAAGTCGTATTGTTAAATCTTAATCACTTAAATCAGATCAAATTAAATCATTATGCGCCAGACGGACGCACTAATATGATTTGCTTTTTTGAAAAATAAAAGACAGGAGGAAAGAGAGAAAGATTTGGTTGGAAAGTGGGAGGGGCGGAAAGAGAGAGATGTGAAAGAGAAAGATGGAAATAAACTTATATAATTATGCAGCGAACAGACGATGTAATCACGAATCACAGACTTTTAGTATTATATATGTAACACCGGTTAAAGAACGTCTTAACTCTGAATACGGACTCTACGCAAAATATAGATAGATTACTATTTAGCGAATGACTATTAATATAAAGTCAGCAAATAATTTCAAACTCATTAGAAGAATGCGCCTATTTAATAAGAATCAAAAATATTTTCCACCATCCGTGGTTTTTCTTATATAAATGTCAGGATACTGAATGCCGAAATAAAGGCGATTAGAATCATTTACATTTTGATAATTAAATCAAAAGTATTTCTACCTTACATAACCCCTATATTTTTTGTGTCTTCCTAAGCGAGGATTTAATAAAAGCATTATAAACTATGAAAGTAATTTAAGGAAAATCTAGTAGATTATATTACCATACGTTCTCTAATCACGAGAAGATATATAATAAATTTAAATTTATTACGATAATTAAGACAAATATTTATATGCTAGAATTTCTGATAGTATGTGCACAAAAGGATGCCATGGATCGAACATGTGAGCAACGACGATGTTTTGAACAAAAAGAAAACTTATACTTAACATCAGAAAGAAACAGTTCAAGTTTCAGAAGAGCATATTAAGGAATGGGGAATTTGAAAATCTAAAAACTTAATCGACATATTGAAGGAATGAGGGACAGAGGAAAGCGGAGCGAAACATCTTACTTATTATAAAACGCAGATTGTGTGTGTGTGTGTGTGTGTCTGTAACGTTTCTATATTGGATCGGATTTCGTACATTTTTAAACCGATTTCAACAAAACTTCACAGGACTACATAAAATTACCTTGTGGTGGTGCTAACAGCACCAAAAATGGGAAAAATATAATTGTTTTTGCATAAAATCAATTTGAAAACACGATTAAGAGACATCGGGAAAATGGAAGGGGGACAACTCATATCGGGTTGTTTTGTGTGTGGGTTCCTTTAAATATGGGATCGGATTTCCTATATTTTTCAGCCGATAAAACAAAACTTCTTTTTTTTTTTTGGGGGGCAGGTAGTGTTTCTTATTCTCTTGCACACTTTTTCTTTATTTTTAATATTCAGAATGCTTTAAAAATTCCATTTACAAGACAATTATTTATAATAAAATTCTATTCAATCGGAAGACTCATAACGATTGAAAACAATGTTTTTGTTTGAGTTTGGGTTTCACCAATTCGTAAAAAAAAAAAAAAAAAACTAATTAAGACATGCGTGTCCGTCAACCTTAAACAATAATCTAACGATCTCTACTGATTGTACGAATACAAACATCGGATGAATTCTTTATTTTAGGGAAAGATAATGAAATCTAAACATACACAAGTCCTAACTAAAAATAATAACCGGAAACTAATTTAAATACACATGGTGTCCAATTTTTTTACTGTATTCAATAAGTAAAAATCATAAATTGTAAAAGATTATTATTACAGAAAGGCGACTAAATGAATAAGATTTGTTAGATCATAATTAATAAACCCAAATAAAGTTAATATTTTTCGTATTAGAAACAACGAGTGGAAAATATATTCAAATCAGAATTCTAATTATGAATCACCAAAAGCAAAATATGCAATTTTTTTTTTACTGTATTCAATAAGTAAAAATCATAAATTGTAAAACTAAAAGATTACAGAAAGGCTACCTACATTTTTCAACCGATTTCAACAAAACTTCACTTTTTTTTTTTTTGGCATGTAGTGTTTCTTATTGTCTTGCACTTTTTTCTTTATTTTTACATTCAGAATGCTTTAAGAATTCCATTTACAAGACAATTATTTATAATAAAATTCTATTCAATCGGGAGACTCATAACGATTGAAAACAATGTTTTTGTTTGAGTTTGGGTTTGACCAATTCTTAAAAAAAAAAAATAATAATTCAGACATGCGTGTCCGTCAACCTTAAACAATAATCTTTGTCAATTTTATTTTTCAGTATTTATGATGGTGGATACTTGATCTATCTCTTACTGTTATATCCCCGGGCAACGCCGGGCACTACTGCTAGTATTTGATGAGCTTGAGTATGTGGATGGTAGAACAGAGTTTACGAGAAATGAATAAAGATTATTAAGAGTTGCAAGTAACAGGATGATGTGGTGGACCATGATCGACTACGTCCTGAAGTGAAACGGTCATAAAACAAGAAATAGGTATGTACAGAAAAAAGCTTAATCAAACAAATGTACTGATTCCAATCGGTATTCAATAAAGATAGAAGTCCGACAAGAGTTAGATTTTGGTCTGCCGCAGAGTAATCGTTACCTAACCTAACTCAACTGGTGAGTCGGTTAGTTCCGGTAAAGCAAAACTGGTAGCTGTTCTTGAAGATGGCCTGCATTCAGTTGTTATCTGGGCCAAGAAATGGCTTCAAAATTTTAACGCCTCCAAATCTAAACTGCTTTCTTCTAGTCATCTAAAAAAACATTTGTCTCCTCAATCAATATGTCTGATGTCAACCTCCAAGAGAGCAATACATTACGCGTTCCCGATTACAGGTTTTCCCCTGACATCAGGGGAAATGACTATATTGTAACAATTGTTAGGTCGGTTGCCAGATAGGTTGATTCATAGCCAATTTCTCGTGCCAGAATCCATCTTGTAAGTTTGTAAATTAACCATTCCACGTGTATTGAATATTGCTGCCACATATTGTCTCGTGCTTCTGCTATATATCTTGGTATTATTCACAAAATAATAAGAATGGTCAGTAATCATATTGATCTTGAACTGTTATTGCAGCTTCAGTTACGTACCCACTGCCGTTACGTAGCTTTTCTCTGTCTTTTATATAAATAATTACATAGCAATTATTCTAATGAACTTTCCTCCTTGGTACAGCGATCGCATGAATTTAAGAGTAGTATAAGATTGGCAAATGTGCTTCAGCATTTCAGTGCTGAAATAGCTTAATGGAACAGTAAATTTTATTATAATAGTTTGTTCCCTTACATTTCTTGTCTGTTGATATTCGAGAAAACTTATTAACGCATATTTTTCTAATAAGATTCCTCAAATGCCGGTAGATGGAAATAAATATATTGTTTAATAAATCGACAGAGCAACTACTCGAATATATCTATTAAAAATAACGTTTACACAATAAATTAAAATACATACATACACACACACTATGTGTATATATATATATATATATATATATATATATATATATATATATACATAACACACACACATATATATATATATATATATATATATATATATATATATATACCATTTTTTGACTTCCTATAACTTCTAGATTTTTTTCTTTGATATTTAATTGAAACCGTTAATGTTTTTTTGTAATCAATAAACATAAATAATTCTTAAATTTAAAAATTAATTTTGTTTGCAAGTGAATAAATATAAATTATTGTCAAGTGAGCACATTATTCGGGATACCCTGTATATACATATAAAATTCTACCTCTCTTCCTTCCTTCCTTCCTTCCTTTTTTTATTTTGTTTTTTCTATATCCCTTTCTTTCAGATGATATGCATGCGTATGGAATGAATTAAAATGTTATGTTGGATGGAACTATTCCAATATCTGGATATATTTCCTATCAGTATTCCTTTCGATTAACCTGAGATGATTATAGTTTTTTTTTTTTTTTATAGTTTTGTTTTAATTGTACAACTGTTACTAATATCTATCTATTTATCTATCTATCTATCTATCTATCTCTATGTATATTAAATTATTTATTTAATAATTCTTTTATATTACTTTTTCATTAATATAATTTTTTTATTATATCTTTTTTCATATTTTTATTTCATTTTAATTTTAGATATTTAACAATTATTTATTATAGATTTTAGTTTTTTTTTGTTAGTTATTTCATTCATATTTATTTATATATATTTATGTTTAATTTATTTATTAATATATATTTTTCTGTAGTAATTTTACTGTTTTAGGTTAAATTAAATTAAGTAAGCTTCTTTCCCTTATTAATAATTAATAATTTATAATTGATATCTAACCACTTTAAAATTAAATGAATAATGTTCATATGGTAATACCTATTGATTTCGTTGCTAGATTTAATATAATTAATTTAATTTTTTAAGCTTTTCCAATATTATTTCATAACATAAATAGTGCTTAACTACGCCAGTAATAAGAGAAGCTGATATAATTTCAAATCATATTCGATTAACGGTGACTATAAAGCCAGCACCTGAATATCGCGTTTGGCATGAAACTCCGAGTTGAGCAAACGGTGGGAGATATGCATATTCATTACACACACACACATACACACACACACACACACACACACATATATATATATATATATATATATATATATATATATATATATATATATATGCGTGTGTGTGTGTATTTATATATATTTATATACATATATATATAGATATATATGTATATATATTTATATATATATATATATATATATATATATATATATATATATATATATATATATATATATATATATATGTCGAGTAAATTGTGCCTTTGAATCTTTTAACGAAAACTATTTGGTAAAGAATAATTTTTAATGAAGTGGAAAAATTTCGATTGCATTCGAAATATCCATAATAATATTCATAAGAAGAATATATGTATTTATTAGTTAACTGTTCAACAATGCATTGGGCAAAAAAAAAATTCATGCCGATTTTTTGTCGTTCATGTACCAACATGTTAGACCACGTCAAATTCATCGACAGATTAATTTGATTACATTTCCGATTAGAGCTCAATGCTAACTATATCTTGAAAAAGACAGCTTAAAATTACCTAAAAAGAACACGAATCTTTGAACGACATTAAGTTTATGCCCATATCACGTTGAAACAACAGTTCCCATCCGATCACTTATCTCTAGCAACATTGAGGCTGGTTAGTATTTAGATGGGTGACCGCTGGTGAATACCATTTGCTGTAATATTTGATGTGGTGGGTAATAGATAACAGCTCGGAAGGAGAATTCAGATAACCGAGTTCAAAATCCTGTGGAGTTCGTGATATTCATTTACGTACAAATCATCTTGGGAAAGGCATGACTTCACCTCTTCTTCTTCTTCTAGATATGGGTTAAATAGTAAGGTCTCTTTTTTAAATAACCTTAAAATGTTGATAACCCAAGAATAATAAATTAATGAATCAGTCAATCTGAAAATCATTAAATCGTACCTTAAAATCTAATCCGTTAAAAAATAACAACAAAATGTCTTTGACCTTTAAGGTCGCCCAAAAAATCTGATAGATAAATAGTTCTATATACTGTTCAGTAAGCTAAATTCCTTAAGGACAATTATTTTATAAATAAAAGTTCGACTTCTACAAGGCCAGATGACCAAACATGACATAGGTTTACTGAATGTAGTTACCTTGACATAACAAGGGGAAGTAACTGCAGACTACAAGGATATGTATGATGAAAAAAAAGGTTGATCCTAGATTTGAAATTCTAAGATTTTAGTGAATCGTGAAGAATTCTCTCAGATGTTCGTTCCAAATTATAACGCTTCTTGAAGAATGAAACTTCCACTTTAGTAATGGTATACGATAAGTATGAAGTTATGCTAACCCTGAGTAAGCGGTATGGCTTTTCCTAGCTGTAAATCTCCGAACCAGTGGAAATAAGGTATGCAGAATGAGCCTGAGTATGCAGTATGGCGTTTCCCAGGTGTAAGTCTCCG
>CAHIKZ030001552.1:437500-469377 GCA_903632075.3 Acanthosepion pharaonis
TTGTACATCTCAAATTTATTCGTATTTTTGTTTTCTGTTTTAAAAATGAGAAAAAATTCTAGATTATTTTTTTTTCAAGAATATATTTATTTGAGTTTTTCTAATTAAATTTAAAATGCATAAATTTAAATATAGAATCTCCTAGCAAAACATCAGTGGTAGAAGAACATGAATAGAAGAAAATTGAATTATATTTTTTTATTGAATTATTCAGAACATGTTACTTAGACATTACCGCAAAAAATGTTAAAAAAAAAGTAATTTTTATTCCCATATGAATTCAAAATTATTCATACAATGAGACTAAAACCAGATGTTAATATTTGATACGCCATTTTTTTATCATTGCTTTCAAGGGAAGAATTGGCATTTTCTTTTATATATATATATATTTATATATATATATATATATATATATAATATATATATACTTGAATATATATGATTTATGTATAATTGGAATAAATTTTTAACCAATAATTACTATTCCAAAAAGAGTTTTCATCATTACAGAACAGGGTAGATCAGATATAAATATTTATTTAAAAATTTAAAAATAAATATATTATAAAAGCACTACAAAATAGCTAGATTTCAATTTTCAATTTTTCTTATTTTGATGATTGAAAAAAATAAAAATTGTTTTAAATTTTTTTCAAATTAAACAACGATCCTTCGCAAAAGAAAACGTTGTTACAAAAGTTTAAGAATAATCAAATCAAAACAAATAAAACACACACACACACACACACACACACACAATACATATATATATAAATATATATATATATATATGATTCAAAGATAATATTCCATTGTTATAATTTTTAACCTGGAATAAATTAATCCATTTCATCAAACCTCCTTTTTAAATAATAAAGTCCTGAGGAAATGATCGTGTTTGCTATTCCAAATAATAAAAAACAATTATGAATATTAGTGTTTGATTTTTTATAAAATATTCTTACACATAAAATAAATTGAGGTCAATATTAAAAGTTTTATCATCTTGGAAATATATATATATATATATATATATATATATATATATATATATATATATAAATAATTATTTATTTAAAAAATAAATTCCGTAAAACATTTCAAGCCAATTCAAGAACAAATAATAATTTGAAAACTTCAATATAATTGAATTTGAATTGAAATTGAATTAAAAATAAAGCTATGTTCCATCTTCATATATTTTTTTTTTGAATACTTATTTAATTTTATATGTTTTATAAGTATATTCATTATTGAAATCAAAAATTTATATATATCAATATAGAAAGATCATTAACTCAAAAAATAAAGAAATATTCCAACAAAACAGTAATTTTCCCTAAAGCCCTAAAAATAGTGGATACAAAATGCTAACATCAATTATAGAATTTTTGTACTATTTATAGAAAAAAAAAAACAGGAAAAAGAAAAATCATTTGGTTATACCCTCCGTTCAACCAAATGGTTAGTATTAAACTAGGACAGAAATTCTTAGCTTTAATTGAAAAAACTTTCCTACCAATAGTAGACTTAGTAAAATATTTAATAAAAACACCCTAAAAATTAAGTTACAGCTGCACTGAAAATCTAGAAAGTATAATAAAAAAACACAATAATAAAATCCTGAACAAACCCCCATGCCTTAAATAGTATTATAAAAAACCCTACACTTAAATTAGACAAAAATAGTGAAAAATTATGTGATTGTAGAAACCCAGAAGACTGCCCATTGGAAAATAAATGCTGCGTAAAAATCTGTGGTATACCAATGTACTATCTCATCCATTGAGAGTCCTAATACTAATATGATATACATTGGGTCTACGAAAAATGAATTTAAAAACCAGATGGAGGCAGCATAAGTGCTCTTTCAACAAATATAAATAAAAGAAATCAAACATCTCTATCTAAATATTTTTGGCATTTCAAGGAAATGAATAAAACACCAAAAGTAAAATGGAAAAATATAAATAAAACTAGAACTTGTAAAACTTGTGATGACACATGCCCTTTATGCCTACATGAAAAACTACACATTAATAAGTTTCTAAATAATAAAAATCTATTAAACAATAGACATGAGTTAATGGGTTTTTGCCAACATCATCAAATTTTCGCATTGACTAATTAGCATAAAAAAAAAAACAAACAATAAAAAATAAAATAATTTTTAAATCCATAGTCTAAATAAAAATAGTTTAAATGCCCTACCAAAAAAAAAGATAACCCTTTATGAAGTCGTCAAAAAACAAATGTTAGCGAATTATGACGACATATTTTCAGAAAAAAATAAATAAAAAATATATTTATTAGACAATTTAACCAGACTAGACGATGTCATCTTCCGCTTTAAATTTAGACACTAACCTGATTTTCAAATGTATATATATATATAAATATTGTACATATTATATATATATATATATATATATATATATATATATATTATTTTTTTATAAATATTCTATGATTCCAATAGTCCTTAATTTCCATTATATATTTAAAAACATAATTATATATATATATATATATATAAAAATATTTATTTCGCATGAAGATGGAACAGAGCTAAATTTTGAACTTCAATTTAAAGACAAATAATGATATTAAGTTTGAGGGTGAGTTTTAAATTTTAAATGAGAATTGACCATAGAATATTGGAATCATATTTTTAAATAACCAATATTAAACCAAAATATTATATATTAGATGTAAATGGAAATGGTTTAGCCCCTGAGTTATAACATATTTCATTTTGTCTATAAATATATAAAGAAATATAAATAAACAAACTATGTATAAAAACATGAAATTGTATGATTTTTTGATGTCAAATAATAGCAAATACCATTAGAGTCAAGTTATCGATGCATTCTAATGAAAGCATTTCTCGCCAAAAAGGAATATTCAGAAATGAAAATTTCTTTGATCGAGGAGATACGATAAAATAATGTCCTCTGATAATTATGTCAGAAATGAAATTAAATAGCTAGGAAGTCGTTAGGTGTAACGTTCACGCCATATATATATATCTAAAATAAGATGAATTAAATATATAGCAAATGTTTCAAAATCAAATCTGTGTGACGTCTCTGAGGCGTGAGCGGAGTTATTTCCTGTAATGCTAGAGAACAAAAACTACAGATTTCAAAAGAAATGCTAATGTCGGCCCTAGTCTTTGCCGCGAAAAGTGGAGCAAAATAAAATGAAACTTAAAAGCAATAGGGGCATTTTAAAAACAAACCAGAAGAAAATGAGTTGAACTCGTATGAATAAAGAACGCATAATTGTTGTACCGCAACATTCAAATAAACGACAGGAGACTGGGACGACCGAAATAAATCCATCATGCAAGATAGAAGAACATTGGGTCGTTTTGAGCTAATAGAAAATATTTTGTCAAACAAAGAGCAGACTTCTATTGTTTCACGCAAACTGACGTTATACTTCATATCCACAAAATGAACTGAGTTGGTGCATAATTATCAGGCGTTTTTAAACAATATTTATTTATTAAAAAAGAAAACAAACAATTAACAACAATAACATTTTAAATTATATTCATGGCAAATTTATTTATCGACTGCAATTTTTTAACCTTAAAATAAAAACAACAATTTTAATTAACAGATAAATTTTTACAAAACGCCTGATAATTATACACCGACCCAATATATTCGCATACATATTTCAGATATTTTTCGACGTATATTTGGCATGAAATTTTAGAGGAAGGCGGAAAAGATCTATTTCTTCATTAAATATTGATCTAACTAGAGTGTTGATGTTTTGTTTTAAACCAACAAATAGTTTGGGAATGTGTCAATGTGTATAATATACATATATTATCAAACTGTATTTCAAAAAATAAAATATATTCTGTTTTAAACAAATTTTTTAACATAGATATAAACACGTAACACACACACACATATATATATATACATGCTAAAATAAACTCATATATTATATATATATATATATATATATATATATATATATATATATATATATATATATATATATGCTTTATATGCATCGTTATTAGGCGTTTTTAAGCAATATTTGTTATGAAAAAGAAATATAACAATTCAACAATAACATTTTTAAATGATTATTCCGGAGCGTATGATTATCGACACGCATTTTTATAACCTGGCAATAAAATAATATTTTTATTTAAAAAAGTAAAAAAAAAAGCAATTTTTATTACAAATAACTCACCTACAATAACGCCTGATGATTATGTAACAACCTAATACATTGATCCCATATGTCTGAACACCTACCAGACATCAAATCAAAATTAATCAACAAAGGCGAGAATAAATTTGCAGCCGTCAGACTCCAGACAAAAAAGAAACATGTAGATAACTTTGCATGGAAAAAAAAATCAGCCGGGAGTGATGGCGTATCAAATAAATTTATGAAATTTTTCCAAACGCCTTTACGAGCAAATAATAAACAGGTATGTATGCCCTAAAATAACGTGCTGATAACAATACTAAAGATACATTTAGTACAAATAATTACAATCTGAACTAATATCAAATGACGACAGAAAATATAAGATTCAAATAGCAGGAGTAAACACTCGAAAACGTCTCGAAAATTAATATGCTGGTATCTGGAAACAGAAAAATTTTAAATCTAGATCCTGGCCACGAAATCTTAATTAAAACATGATAATAAAGAAAGTTATTTTATATAATTAAAGATCTGTGCCTAAATTTTGGTTTATATTTGAAGATTTAAAAATATTAATAATAAAATCAAATATATATGTTTACATCTTGACATAATTTTTTATATCTACTAAAAATAATCAAAGAATTCGGTCTTATCGAAAAAATATTTTTAAAATTCCTCTATCCTGAGTTCTTAATATATATTTATTTATATATATATATATGTACATATATATACAGAAATTTAGGACAACATACAAATCGAACAGATATTATTTTTTTGAAGAAAGAGAGTAAAGAAAAAAACAGATGATGGTTTATAACGACTCACCGCAACACGAATACCAAAAATAATATGGATAAAAATCCATTTAAGATATTCACAAACTTGAGCCAAAAATAAATGATGTTGTTAAAAAGTTAACGTAAAGCTAAAAAAAAGAGATGTCCAACTGATCCAATTTCTTTATTTTTCGTCAAAATTTAGATGATATTTCGATAGTCTCTCCCTAGAATGACAATGTGCAAGAAGCGTTTTCAGTTTCCTCGTATAAGTCTATTAACAAGATTTAAAATATAATGGACATAGAATAATCGTTAAAATGGTGTAACACTTTGTCTGGCAAAATTGCATTTATTTTGATAGCTTAATAACAATATTCTTGTGAACAAATATCATTTAATAATTTACTTTAAAAAATAAACTGCAACGGCTAATTAGCATTCGCTTCTTATACATGAATTAATAAATTCTTCATTAAAAATCAATTGTAAACCGGCGGAAATTTTGTATATTTCTTTCTACTGGCAAAAAATACTCATTATTTAAAATTATGCAAATATTATTTATTTGTTAGAAACTGTTCTAAGTTTTGAAACGTAAAATCGAAATTCGATAAATCATTTAAATAACCAAAAATTCTCGATTAATTAAGGGCATATATTTTTATTATTTCGGGTTAAATATATATAGATACATTTATATTTGTAGATTGTATTTTAATATATATATAATTTATTTTCGTTTTTGTGTTAAACTAGATCAAAAATTTTCAAAAAGCAAATAGATATACATATACATTAAAACTATTGTTTTAATCGCATTTTTGAAGATTACTACATTATCATGAATCATCTGAAAACCATAACAATCTTAATTATAATTTATATAATATTCTTAAATTTTTATATATATATATATATATAGATAGATATATAGATAGATAGATAGATAAAAAGTTTCAGTTATTATTCGCATATTAAAGAAATTATATTTTGAATATTTCTGACTTCTAAATGTTTTAAACCAATATTTTCAATTTCATCTAAAGAACATTTTAAAATGTTCTCAAAGTTTATTTATCCCAAATAAACAAATGAAATTCTTGCCTTATTTTATAAACCCCTGTAGCAAAATTAATTAGACATTTACCTTGATAAAGTTCCTTATAGGCTGAAACGCATCGGCTAAGAATATTTTTTCTTCTTGCCTTTTTATTCTTGTTGTTCCTTTATAGATACACATTACTGAAAATAATTTAGACATATGTAATATGCTTCTATGTAGAAAGGTAAATGCAATGTGAATTAATTTAATATAAAATTCATTGAATATTTCCTGACCGCGAGAAGGACTGTTTGTTTACAGTGTAATATTATAAAAAATCTTGTAAAATATCTTCCAGTTTATGGCTTCCTGAGAAAAAAATATCACTAAATTCTTAGCCTGTTAAAATTATTTTAATTGTTATTTTCGTAAACATATGACTGGAAAATACACGTCTTTCTGTAATCTAACCTGAGTGGCTTTTAACATTTTGTACATAGTGAGCATCATTGTAAAAATAAAACTACTCAACAAGGAAACACACTGTACATATATATATATATCTATATATATATATATATATATATATATATATATATATATATATATATATATGAGTTAGTATCTTAGATCAAATTTGATAAATTTGTATAAAAGTTAAAACAATGGAGAATTAGGGAGCATTTAAAATCGGAGAACTTTATCCAAAGGAGAAATCATTTTTTTATTACTATAAAAGAAAGATGGCAAATTTATATATATATATATTATATATTAACTTAATCCACTTTGATTTTAATATATGGTATATAACAATTTTATTGCCAATATTAGTATATATATGTGTGTCACCCGTGTGTGTGTATGTGTGGAGGCATGTTTGGTTTAATCGAATTCTACAGCGTTCATACTCACATATTCATAACGTATACTAACACTTTCTCTTGAAATTCAACCCCTGAAGACGATCTCATATGAGATTGAATGTACTTGGGGAAAATAAAAAAAAATCATATTAATGACCATCATGGCATTTGTCTCGATCAATTTCCTACAAGCACAAAGAAATTAATCCGTGAACTTTTCATTAACTTAAATTAATATATATATATATATATATATATATATATATATGTGTGTGTGTGTGTGTGTGTGTGTGTGTGTGTGTGTGTGTGTGTGTGTATATGTGTGTCCGTGTGTGTGTATATGTGTGTTTGTGTGTGTATATATGTCATATATATGTGTGTGTGTGTGTATGTATGTGTGTGTGTGTATTTATAGCCAAACAGTTTTGATTAAATAGAACCGACAAATGTCTGTTTAATTTTGATATTCTATATTTCCAATTTTGAATAAGGTGTTCAGTATTGAGCTAGACGCATAAACCAACTCTCATCCATACGCAGACTCACAACAAAACATGTATGTCTGTGTGTGGAGGAATATATTGATAATATAACTGTGCGCCTTTGTGTGATAAAAATATAAGAGGAGCAAGTAGGAAATGAAGATAATTGTCATATGGTGAATCATCTACTTGCGAGCCTGTATCACACAGTATAGTTTCTTGGGAAATAGATGTCTTTTCAATTGGAAAAGAGAGATATTGAGAGTAGTCAGATTTCGTCGAGTGTCTATTCAACCAACAGTGCATATAGACAAGTATTAAATTCAACTGACATGGTATATATGTTGTATTTTTTATTAAGCTTTTCCAATTTTAAAATCCCCTGTTTCACATCCGAAACCAAATTCTTGATTTTTCTTTTTCCATATTAGCTCGATTCGTTTCAATCGTCTTGAACTTAAACCAGAAAATGATAGTTAATATTGAAGATATGTATAATTTTGTTGCGGATTGAATCACTCCACAAGAATGAAAAAGGTGAGAAAGGCTTTTAGATTTAAAATATTTTTATTTTCGTCAAAAACAAATTCCAGTATGAGCGTTAAAGTACCTTGATTTTAGGGTTTTTGGTTAAAACGAATAAATGTGTTTTATTCGCGTGTATGTATGAAAAAGAGAGGTAAGTGAGAAGATGAGGAGAAAAGTGTGTAAAGTAACTTGGTGAATAAGAGAGTAAGTGTCAAGTAGCATGGTAAGGAAGACGAGTGAATGAGTAAAGTGATCTCGTTGAAGCCGCGCCGAGCGTCGTGAATTGCTGTACTATGCTGCCATTTCTGTCTCCCTTCTTGCTTTGTCCGTCTAGAGACGCTGCTTTTATTCTCTTCAAAGGGATCACGAAGAGTGTTTTTTTTTATTGATTGTCGGCGGGGACGACACACATTTGTTTAAAACTGTTAAATATTTTCAAATGATTTATTTATTAAGCGGAAGAATTCACTGAGCTTCCGACTCCAAAATCATTTTTTGCTGATTGACTGTTCTGGGGGTTATTTCCAGCTTCGCTTATCTAAATCTTAGCATTGATTGGAAAATTCAAGGAAAATTTCTTTTTTAAATGTGCTGAATTACTATGTTGTAACTCATCCTCTTATGTGATTGAACAATTTCACCAGAGATGGAGTGAAAACTGAACGCAACTGATATATGGTTCTACAGAAGGATTCATAGGATTCCATGGATGAAGAAAATATTAACAAAAATCACTTATACCCAGAATCAGAAAGAGACTTTTGGAATTTCTTAGATATGTAATGAGGAGAAAGAACTGAAAACTTAAACCTCATGAGAGATAGAAAGTTGTGGAGAAAATGATCACCCATCCGTAAAGGGATACGTTACTTAGAAGAAGAAAGATTTACATTACTATACATGACACCAAAAGTAACAACCTATGGATAATTTGTTTACAATACAATCATTTTAAAAGCACTCTATCTAAAAAATGCAGGATGTGTGTGTGTGTTTCTGTGTGTGTGTGTGTCTGTGTGTGTGTGTGTGTTGTGTGTGTGTGTGTGAATGCACACGGCCGCAATTTTCGACGGATTTGCACCAAAATTTACATGCACATACTCCATGTTAGCGGAAAGGACAAGACCGACTTCTTGCATTCCCCAACCCCATCGATAGTGGAAATAATCGATTTTTTCATACTTTACGGCACTTTTCATGTAGTTTGCGGCCATTTTGTACTGGCCAGAGTGAGAGCTATAGCTGGCTGCCACGAATAGGCAAAATATTCTATTGGCCAGCGTGAGAGCCAACAGCTGACTGACACGAATGTTAACGAGCATACTAGCATGCAAAAAAAAATCGATAGCTGCATTCGTCACAAGTGGGAAAAATTTAAATCTGCATGGCACTTTACTCCAATTGGCTCATTCGCTTGCTTAAACACAACGTTGATTCTGATTCCGCAGAACTGTTTGGGTGTGAAAAGTATTTGTTGTTAACATTCTTTTTCATTCGGTTTTCCAGTTACGAGTCCTTTTTTAAAAATGATCGTTTTATGTTCATTTTGTTTAGTTCTTTTTTCGTAACAGATATAATGTTTAGTATAGGGCTTAGGAAAATTTCGCAGTGTGAGATAGGCAAGAAGTAAGGCATGTAGCAACATCAGCATGGCAAAAGGCACTCCTTTAAAGGCAAGGAAGAGCAAACATATTTTAAGTCAAGTGATAGCGATTGCTGAATGAGTCGTAAGATTTTTGAATCAAGCACGGGCAACGCCGGGCCATGTCGCTAGTTTTAAATATTTATATACATTTCTAAGTGCCTCTTCTTATAATGAATAATATTTATATGATGAATATTGGCATGGGATTAGCATGTATCATTTTGAACCTTTATGTACAGTGTGTATGGCTCATTATTTTGGTGTTATATAATATTATTTAACTCATGTCAATAGAATTTTAGTTTTACAATGCTTACTTATTTATTCATGCGAGAGTTTAAGACATGTACCGAGTTATAGTATAACGAAATGTAAGTATGTACTCACTAAATAGTACCAGATCATCAGAAATCTTGCTGATTTATTTGTCTCTTCATAACCTAGCCCTACCATAATTATGTTTATGACCAAGTCAGCTATCAAGTAAGATCGGAAATCAGTTTTATTTTCCGTATCTGCTGATATACATCTAATGCTCTGCTTGAATATATGATAAAATTTACTCCATACTAATACTAATGTAGTGTTTCAATGCTTAATTTTTGCTTGACATTCAGCTATAATGCACTGTACATGTCAAATACTGAAATATGCCTCCTGCTGTTATTGCCAAATGTGCGAAATGTAAGTTGCCAAGTCAGCAAATGCCAGTGTCTCAGAAAGACTGCACATTTCGTTTGCTCTGACTGACCTAACCCCAATTAATACCATATATGACCCAATCCACTATCAAGTAAGACTGTAAATAATTTCTTGTTTCCATATCAGTTAATATGTATTAAGTTAACTGTTGAATAGACTATTATCGATTTCATATATTGTAAATACAAACCGTTTGGTGCAGATAAATAAATGTATTTGAATTTATGACCATATATGCAAATATATATATACAGATTAATCTGCTTACATGTGAATAATTGCTCAACAATTCAAGTATATATGCAGGCAACCCAGCCAGTTCCTACTCAGGTATATGAAATCTGAGACAGGTGTATATCTGCATAAACGTGCATTTGACTTGTAAAATCCGAGGGATAATTATAATTTGATTAAAATTTATAATTATTTCATAACCCTTTTTTTTACGTTTATCTATTCCAACATATATTCAACTATTTATATATGAATACATTGGTGTAATCTTGTACCTAAAATATAATGCATTTTCATTCTGACTTGTTCTTTTGTACACACGGACGCTACTACGAATATCAATGCTGGCAAATTAAACTTGCATTGCGGGTATTAGGTTATGGAAATTTTAAAACTGATACATATCTCTGAAATAATTTACAGATATGCTAAGATTACAGAATTGACAATTTTAGCAATGCAAAAAGTACATACTTTTCTGTTCGATGTCGGAAACATTATACAAACTTAGAAAGTGTTTACACGACATATGTATTGGAGAGAATATAAACACGCGAATCACATAAAAACTATTTCATTATAAGACATTTTATTTTGGATTCTATTTACATGCACGAGTTAGTTCATCATAAAAATGATTGCCGGTAGCTTGGTGTAAATTTAACAAAAATTGTACAACTGTGATTTTCTGCAACATTGCCTTAATTCGATTCAAATGACGATTAATCCCAAAATATTCGAATTTTTCCCACTACTTACGATTTTGGAAATCTTCGTTAAAATTTGGGAGTGTATTCCAGTTTATTTTATGTTCTATTACACATATCTTTGTATCTTACATGGGGGTTGTCCAACATTACTATGAACATCGCAAAATTTTCTTTCTTTTTCTTTTTTTTTTAGAAACCTGTCATTAGGCATTCATATAACATAGCCGGCCCATCTTAATGGAAATGCATAAAAATGGCTTCTATTCTTTGTACCCCACATTTAGCAAACAATTCCTGATTTGAATTTCTTTTTTCACGTGTACTCACATATACAACGCAATTTGCAATTATTCCAATGAGCTTTCCTCTTTCGTACATCTCCTTTACAAATTTAAGTGAAGTACTGGAATTTGCAGCTAAGTTTTATCATTTCACAGATGAAATTCCTAAATGTAACAATGATTTCTATTCTATAAGTTTCTTTTCGTGAACTTCACGCTTGTTAAATTCTCTTGCTTTCCCTTGCTTTTCATCTCCAAAAGTTAAAATTCAATCTCAACCATTATATTTTATATTTTTAGTTCCTGGTTTTTCTAATTATTCTTTCCCTTGGTAAAGTGTTTCATTTTCTCATATTTCTCAAACTCATGTCAGCCTTTTTGTACTGGCTCTATTATTTTATTTCGGGTGAAATGTAGTTTTTGAAAAGCTGATTTTGTGAAATAAGTCCAAATGTTTATGCCCACTAAGTATAGAGTCTGTGTCTCTGAAGCATGCAGTAAAGTTGATTAAATTTGATTTCACTGAATATATTGCCAAAGAAATGTTAAAGAATTATAAGAAATAAATGGAAAATATTATTGAAGAATTGGTGTAATCGTTTAAGTTTAATTGTTTGGGAACATTAAAAGAATTGTTGGACGTACGCTATTCTTCAGGAAAATTATAAAGGAATGTTTTGAGGTATTTTAACTATTTATGATTTACGAAAAGTTCAAAAAGTTTGCAAAAATTTTTTCCTGTTTAAAGGCTTGCAACCAATGAAATTTAAGTAATAATCATCAAAACTATACTTTAGCCGTAGAAATTAAAGGACGCAACTATTTTTACATTTTTACATTGCTGCACACGCTTCTTTTAATACGAAATATTCAAAACGGTTCGACTGTTGTGGGCGGCCTTCTTTTGGTGATGGCCCGTCTTTTAATTATTTTATTAAAGGAGGTACGCTACACATAGCAAACTCATTAAAGGAGGCACGCCATTTTTAATGGATGTCAGTTAAAGTTAACCCTGTTGATTTTTTCCAATGAAAAGTTCTCCCACTGCCTTAAACGGGTCTGAACTCTATCTATGAGACTGTCAAAGGATCTAACCAACGCCTTTTATCCACGGTAACATTGGTGTCCTTGGGAACAAGAACAATGGAACCAGAACAGGATAATATAGTGAACTGAAAATAAAGGGTTCAGTTCGACATTCCAACCACCTGAAGAAGGCCGGAGCGTACAACGGCCGAAACGTTGTAATATTATATGGCTACAAAGATGAGGACAATAGTCCGAATAATGTAAATAATGTACATAATACCTCATCTCAGAAATATAGACAGATAATAAGTATTTGATAATTTAAGATATTAAAACAATTCGTTTAAAACTTTTTATTAGTTCCTTTTGAAGGAGTGATCAAATGATGTTTTGTTAGTAATATTTTTTCTTGACAGATTTATTCTTCACCCACTAAAAATATATGGCTATAAATTTATCATAGCTTTTTTTATGAAATAATGAATATAAGTTTCTCTCAAGATAGCCTAACAACTTGGCAATGATTGAATATAAATAATGGGGTAATACGTATTTTTCTCCCTTTTGAAACGACAAAGGTGAAGTAAAAGGAAGTTTTGTTTTGTTTTTTATTTGATAAACGAAACTCTTTTAAAAATGTATTTTATATTTTTTAAAGAACAATTACCATGAAATTCCTCATAGAAATTTCACAGGGAAAGTATATTACGTCAGTGGGAAAGTGACAGTAAGCGAAGCTGTCAGGTCAGAGTCATTGACATAGCAGAGTATTCTTTGTATTTTATCAAGTTTATCTCTCTCGCTCTCTCTCTCTCAATCTTTCTATTTCTCTCTCTTTCTCACTGTCTGTCTGTCTCCTTATATATATATATATATATATATATATATGTGTGTGTGTGTGTATGTTTGTGTGTGTGTTTGTGTGTGTGTGCGTTAATTGCACAGCTGAGTGTGCGTGCGTGCGTGCGTGTGTGTCTATGTGTTTGCTCGCGCGCACGCGTGTGTGTGTGTAGAAATAGAGAAAGTGAGAAAAAAAAGGCAGAAATGGAAACACCAAATAATCCCGTGTTATCTTTATATAATCTTGCTTCTGGTTCACTTCAATTTGTTTCAAATCTCAATTCCTAATTTACGCAATTGTATTTCCATCGGCAATTTGTCGTTTAATGTGACGCATTTGTCAAGAGATGATATTTTGATCACCGTCTACTGGCTTTTCTGAGTCCATTATATATATATATATATATATATATATATATATATATATATATATATATATATATATACTACTTTTTTTTGTGAGACAGTTTGTACAATGCTGAAAAAATTTATAAATACATATTGTGTTTCAGGCTTATCTTGAAGAGTATTAGACTTTCAGCAAAGTCGTTAGTCTTTTCTAGCTCCTACAATCACTGCTACAAAAAGCGGAATATAGCAATCATACAGAAACGGGAATCATTATATTTCACCTAACCAGATAAATAGTTTATACATGTCTGATGTATTTGGTCTAAGGGAAATATAATAAATCATAAAATATTTTATCTTCCGTCCAAAATAATTAACGCTGACAAATGCAAAGGCAATTCGGCTCACAGTGTCAAAAAGGAAGGTTTTCACTTGATACGCTCCCATTTTAATTAACTTTATTCCTCCATTTATTGTTTTAAAAAACGATGATTTGTATTCTAACCTAAACGTTTGATGAAAGTGAATTTATAATCTATTTAGGTATTGGAATTACTTAAATTATTGTCATTGTTCGCACAGCTGTCCTCATCTTTATTGCCATATTCATGACGTTTCGGGGGTAAAATCTTCTGGTTTCATGTGTCATGCCTCTTCCGGATGTCTCAGTTATCTCCATTTAACTCAATTACCCAAGCATTTGCTCAACGCTGCAATAGTCAGATATTGAACACACAACCCTTCTGGTCATTTAGTTACTACAACATTTATTCACTGGGATATTTATCAACTTTAGACAATTTTTGCATTTTGGGTCTTTTATCTACTTTTCGGTCATTTATTCACTTTCGATCATTTATCTTCTTTGAGTCATTTATTCACTTTGGATCATTTATACACTTTGGCTCATTTATCCACTTTGGATCATTTATCCACTTTGGATCATTTATCCACTTTGGGTCATTTATTCACTTTGGATCATTTTACATTTTGGGTTCATTTATTCACTTTGGATCATTTATCCACTTTGGATCATTTATCCACTTTGGATCATTTATTCACTTTGGATCATTTATACACTTTGGCACATTTATTCACTTTGGCTCATTTATCCACTTTGGATCATTTATCCACTTTGGATCATTTATCCTCTTTGGGTCATTTATTCACTTTGGATCATTTATACACTTTGGCACATTTATTCACTTTGGCTCATTTATCCACTTTGGATCATTTATCCTCTTTGGATCATTTATCCACTTTGGATCATTTATCCTCTTTGGGTCATTTATTCACTTTGGATCATTTATACACTTTGGCACATTTATCCACTTTGGATCATTTATCCACTTTGGATCATTTATCCTCTTTGGGTCATTTATTCACTTTGGATCATTTATACACTTTGGCACATTTATTCACTTTGGCTCATTTATCCACTTTGGATCATTTATTGTTTTTGGATCATTTATCTTTTTGGATCATTTATCCACTTTGGATCATTTATCCCTCTTGGAAAATTTATCCTCTTTCCCAGGTTTATCCTTTGGATCATTTATCCCTTTGGATCATTTATCCTTTTTTTCATTTATTCACTTTGGATCATTTATACATTTATTCACTTTGGCTCATTTATCCACGTTTTGGATCATTTTATCCACTTTGGATCATTTATCCACTTTGGATCATTTATTCTTTGGAACAGAATTCACTTTGGCACATTTATTCTTTTTTGACTCATTTATCTTTGGATCATCCACTTTGGATCATTTATCCTTTTTGGGTCATTTATTCACTTTGGATCATTTTATACACTTTTTTATTTATTCACTTTGGCTCATTTATCCACTTTGGATCATTTATCCTCTTTTTTGGATCATTTATCCTCTTTGGTCATTTATTCACTTTGGATCATTTTACACTTTGGCACATTTATCCACTTTGGATCATTTACTTTTGGATCATTTATCCACTTTTGGATCATTTATCCACTTTGTATCATTTATCCTCTTTTATCATTTATTCACTTTGGATCATTTATACGCTTTGGCACATTTATTCACTTTGGCTCATTTATCCACTTTGGATCATTTATCCACTTTGGATCATTTATCCGCTTTGGGTCATTTATTCACTTTGGATCATTTATTCCCTCTGGATCATTTATCCACTTTGGCTCATTTATTTACTTTGAGAGTTGAGTTACAGGGAATACTTGAGACATCCAGAAAGTCATGACACGTGGAACTAGAATATTCTTCCCCGGTGGACGAAATAAAAGGTTCAGTTCGAATTTCCAATCACCTGAAGAAGGCCAGAGCGTACAACGGCCGAAACGTCGTGAATATGGCACATGACAACAGTCACGAGAACAACAGTCAAAACAATGTAAATAATGTTAATTTATATCTTTCTTCTAGAGAATTTACAACAAAAATATCAAACATTATTAGATAGTTTATTTTCAAGAATTATTTTATATGTACAACATTCTAAAAGCTAATACAATTAAAACTAAATTTATAAAAACAATTTTTATTCGCACATTTATAAATATTTACTAAATTATTGAAAAAGGTGAACGTACCATAAGTAATCCTTATTATTTACCATTTTATAAAGGTCAACTCAATTGGCAATTAACCGATGTTTTTCAATCATTCAAACAAAAAATAGTGTAAATAGACAATATAATAATTAAAAAGCGCTTATTATATATTGTCAGTTCTCAAGAACAAAGAAAATATATGAATTCACATTCATATTTTTAGATCTTATTCCAATTGTTATTGTCGCTTTTTAAAACAACTCTCCTTTGATATTCCTTCATATTTATTTTTATTTTGCGAGCACGAAGATCCATGTTTACCGACAATTTTATGAAAATAATTCCAGATTTTAAAAATTGTATTTCTCTGAATGTTGTCAACAGCTCGGTCGACCAGGAGCTTGGCGCTTATAAAAATATATATAATACAAAGGATATCAAATGAGTATTTTGTATCAAATATTTAAATTCCATTATGTTTTGTCTAATTGTGGGCATCTCATTCATTATCAAATACAGAATACTGCAGTTATGCTAAACAAAATGTTACTGCTATATCCTGGTATTCTTGGAACTTTAAATCTAGTGCGTCCTAGATCCTAAAAGAATTAATAATATTGATTTGTAATTTTTATATTTTTTTTTACAGATTGTATACTTGTTGTGTGTTATTTAATGCTGAAATATATATTTTAGATTGTAAAAATATTTTTTCATTTGTGAATTTTTTTGCATTAACAATGTCCCAGATATATTATACTGTGTGATAAGAGATAGATTTATGCGTTTCCAAAATATATTTGCGCGTAAATAAATGTAACGAATCCGACTGGAATTCGAACTCGGCTCTTTGAATTCTCATTCCGAGCCGCTATGAATTATATCACATACTCATGACATATTGAACTTTGTTTATTATTTAAAAAAAATAGAATTTCATTAGAAGCAAAGAAGAGAATGCTGAACTGCGATGTAATATCTGTCGACTTATATGCCAATGAATGCAGGTCTATTTGCAAACGAATGTAGAAAAAAATTGAGCCTGCAAAGATGTGGCTTGAAGGAAGAATACTGACACTTAATGAAGTCAGGAGATTCGTCTCCAGCTGTAGAATGGTCAAACTCTCTGCCTCTGAGCAGAGAGAATCCCCAGGCGAGGCTATGTCAAAGGGCAACAGTCTCGTTTTCAATGGAAACAGCAATACCTGACACCGTCTTATTCTGGGGACGGATGGGTGAATTTTTTGGTCGAGGCTACGGTCTAAGTTACCCCACATTAAATTCGGCCTTGTGCCACATCTGACCGCGGGAAGGGGTTGGTAGATATCATGCTGTTTGAGATTCGTCTCCAGCTGTGCTGGTCAAACTCTCTCCGGCAGAGATGATCCCCAGAGGAGGCAATGTCGAAAAGTAAAATCTCGTCTCGGGAAACAATATAAATGTGTTTTTTAAACGGGGGTTACGAGGAATTTTTTAAGACTATGGGCTTGTATACTCCAAATAAAATACGGCCTTATGCCACCTATGAACGCATGGAACGGTTGATAGATATCCTGACACCTAATAAAGAATGAGAGCTAAACGATTTTGACAATCACAGGGAATATTAAGGAAAAGAGGACCAAAGGTAAAAAGCTACATAAATGAATGATGGAACAAATGAGAGCGAAACATTAGTTAGAGCTGCTAATGGGAGGATGTTGCTGAGAGCCATGTTCGTACAACTCTCCTGAAGAGACACCTTACATAAGAAAATACATTTCAATTTCAAATATACGGGCATAGCCAAACTGACATCATGGTAGAACAGTTTTAAAGAGATTGCCTACCCTGAAAATTAACATCATACTTATTATAAAACCGAGGTTGTGTGTGTCTGTTCGTTTATATATTGGATTACCTTGCGGTGGTTCTAACAGCGCCAAAAATTGGAAAAAACACAATTGTTTTTGCACGAAATCAATTTGAAAACACGATTAAGAGGCATCACGAGAATGAAAGGGGACAACTCATATCGAGTTATACTTATTATAAAACCCAGGTTGTTGTGTGTGTGTGTTCGTTTATATATGGGATCGGATTTGGGATCGGACATTTTTCAACCGATTTCAACAAAACTTCACTTTTTTTGGCAGGTAGTGTTTTTTATTGTCTTGCACACTTTTTTCTTTATTTTTACATTCAGAATGCTTTAAAATTCCATTTACAAGACAATTGTTTATAATAAAATTCTATTCAATCGGTAGATTCATAACGATTGAAAACAATGTTTTTGTTTGATTTTGGGTTTGACTAATTCGTAAAAAAAAAAAAAAAAACTAATTAAGACATGCGTGTCCATCAACCTTAAACAATAATCTTTGTCAATTTTATTTTTCAGTCTTTATGATGGTCGATACTTGATCTATGTCTTACTGTTACATCCCCGGGCAACGCCGGGCTCTACTGCTAGTCGTTAATAAAGAAAGAAAGACAAATAACTGTAAGTCTTTAAAAGCAGTTTTAGTCAAAACATGACAGACATCATAGTATCATCAGCAGTAGCAACGCTAATTTTGTTTTTTAGGTTTAAGGGTCCAAGTTCACTATCATGCACTGTTCTACGAGATTAATAGTCTAGTGGTTTAAAAGGCTGGGTTTTTTTTATTTGGTGATGTAGTAATTGCGAGTTCTATCCCTGAGATGGGCAGTGTATATTTGAACTTAGTTATCTTAATTCTTTTTTTTTCTGTTTTCGGTTTATCGGAACCGAGATATAAAGCAGAATGAGCAGTCTTCCTTCGTAGATGAAATAAAATTAGGTTATCCAGATCGATATAGCCCTGATGGAGGTCGGAGGGCACAACCGCCAAAATATTCTGATAACAACAATAAAAGATGAGGACAATATTCTGAATATAAATAATGTAAATAATAATAAATCCTCATCACAGAAATTCGGATAGATTTTATATGATTTCGTCTCGACCCTCATACAAAGGCTGTTCGCTATTTGCTTGTCTATCTTAGCCTTAATATCCTTTTTTCTATTTACACTGTCTATTGATTAAACATACTTTATATATTTTGACGTTGTCCTCCTGTTTGCTTTTTTTTAGCCATCTTGCTACGTTTTTTTTGTTTGATTCTTTTCCTTCGCTTTTCGTTTTGTCATTCACCTTAAAAATTTTTTTATCCCATTTCTGTACCTTTTACAATTTTGTTCTTTCTCCTGTTCCCCCCACATCAAATACAATTCTTCTCATCTTTACTTACTGTCAGAGATTTGTAACGTTGTTATTTTTTTCTCTAGCTTCCTTCCTGTCGCTGTCATAGGAATTCTTCCTCCACAACATCAAATAGCTTTCACTTCCTCCTTTTTCTTGGGGGTTTGTCTTTTTTATTTAATCGTGTGGTTTGTTTTACATTGTCATTGTCAACCCTATTTCTTTTAAAGTTAATCATTTTTTTTCAGTTTCCATCCTTCAAATTTGTTCTAATTTTAAATCTTTTTTCTTCGAGTCATGTTCCTTACTATTTAATAACAATGTCTTTCTCTTTTTCTTCTTCTTCTCGTGGTTCATTTTACTTTCTCTTCTGTATTTACCGCGTATAAAACAAAGCGAAGTAGTAAAAAATGTCTGCTTTGAAAATGAGGATTAGAAAAATTATCCTTTATTTGGGCTCGAACACCAACCACAGACACTAGACATTTAATCTCCATGGTATGAATTTAGTATGTTTTGTTATACACTGATTCATACAAACTTGTTGGGAAAATTACAGTAACAAAATCCCATTATAAACGCATTCATTTTTAAAAAATTATCAGCCATTTGTAGGTTATTTAATGCCAGAAAATATTTTTAAGAATTAAGAATATTGTTTTTGGTGATAATAGTTCTTTACTGATACAATTCTTGATAATTAATCCATAGGTGGGGAAAGAATAGGTGGATTCATGCCGTTTCCCAGGATATTTGTACGTAAATGAATATAACGAGCCCGACTGGAATTGGAACTAAGATCTCCGATAAAATATTCCAAGCTATTATCATTTACACCACCCGCTCATCCAAGACAACATTACTTGATTTTTCCCAAGGGATCACCCATCTAGATACTGACCAGTCGAGGTGTCAAAAAGAACTCTAATTTAAAAACCGGTTGAACGTAGACCTATCAAATCTACCTGAAATTTTTTTTTTATTTATAAAAAAATGACAGCAACAACAACGACATTGGAGAAGCTTTGGCCTTCTACTCCCATAGGTTTTTTTTTAAATTTACAACCTACAGGGCGCGGTGGGTAAATTGTCACCGTTTTATGTTTCTAATTTCGCAAATGCCTAAACCTAATTAAAATTTTTCTTTTTTTTTTTATTTTGTCCATTGCACAGTATTGAAGGGTCATTTATGTATCGCCGTAGCTTGAAAAAAACACCATGACGCAATGGGACTTTATACAAAAATTAGGATCTATTTAGAACTGTAGAGCTTCATTTGAACCGGAAGATACAATATGAACATTTCAGAGAGTGAAGAGGATTCAGAAAGTCTAGTCTGGTTAAGTGTCTATGGAGATTCATTTATTTATCTTTTTTATTTATTTTTTATTATATATATATATATATATATATATATATATATATTGAAGATAATGAGACACAAAATGTCATAATTCAATGAAATTGTGATCAGATTGTTATGGGATGGGATGGACGTATTTGCTGTACATCTTGAAAACAAGAGGTGATAGATGTGAGCGTTTTCTTTTTTTTTAATAGGAATTACTACTTTCTCAAATATATTTTCACTGACAAACTGTCATCATCATCGTCATCATTTCAACATCATCGCTATAATCTCTCCTGCTCACTCTCACTCTCTCTCTCTCTCTCTCTCTATATATATATATATATATATATATATATATATATATGTTGTGTGTGTGTGGATAATGACACTATAAAGCAAGCCAACAAATAAACAGACAGGCGGGCATTTCTGGTGGTCTGGCCATCGGATGTGATAAGGTAATTTGATTTATTGTCTTTACTTATGCTCAGGGAGTTTTTTCAAAACATTTTCTTTGCATACAGTTTTCTTTTCTTTCATTGTAAACTTAAGAAACCAAATTTATAAGACGTCGTTTATAGATTTTCCGCTTTGTAGCATTATTTTTACTTTTGGTTTGAATACTAATTTTTTTACATCCTAGAAAACACACACACATATATATGTGTGTATATATATATATATATATATATATTAGAAAGTCAAATTTCAGGTGGGTAGGGAAATTTGATGAAAAAAACTGCCCACCTGAAATTTAATTTAAAATATATTAAAGCCCAGTTTTTTATGTCATTGAGTAAATTTTTCCAGTGTGCAATCTTAAAGCAAACCCTTTTGGTAACTTTTTACTCATATCTCAAATTATATATATATATATATATATATATATATATATATATATATATAATTAGAGATAAAAGTAAACTCCAAAAAGAGTTTGCTTAATATATATATATATATATATATATATATATATATATATATACCATTCCTGGTTATTTGTTATTTTGCATTGGGAAGTTTACAAAACGTAACCGCAACGGTTAATTTTAAAATGATTATAGAAAATTATAATTTCGAGCGTTTGCAAAAATCATCACCACAATCATTACAGTTGCATTAAGTTGGTCTTCGCAATTTTCAATGCGCATGATCTCGGAGGAGATCGAAAGAATTTGGGTTCGAAAAAAACATGGCACCTTCCTTGATGGTTTTCAACTTATCATCAAAAGATAATTATAGAACAATTTAAAGGATTATTCTGGAAATCAATCGACATAATGTCTATCTATATTTAATGAATTTTGCTTTAACGAAGATATGCTCAAATAAATATATATGTATTTGTGTGGGGTGTATGTATGTGTTATGTGTGTGTGTGTGAGCTTGTTTGTATTTTTTGTGGCAGCAAAGAAAGATGACTTTCCGTTTCGATATTACTTAAAAAGAAAAACAGGGGAACGCAGCATTTTTGTCGATCTGATCCATAGAAGATTTCTGAAATACAATGTTGCAGTCCTCATTAAAACATTGTCAATAGTGATGCATGCTGGAGCGATTTACCTGCTTGAAAATGATTTTTCGAAACCATGGCTTTTATATATAGACTCGAACGCAAACTTGATTCCATTCAAAAATATGAAAAGGCATCCATTGGTGACATGGATGGGCTGGAGCTACCCAGTTTTACTTGTCTTTACAGTTCAAACGTCTCTCCGCGAACTTGAATGATTTTTGTATTTACAACCATTTCATCACAGAATGTAACGACGCTTACGCTACTCTAACGCCGTTTCCATGGCATGTGTTCTAAAACTCTGTATTCTTTATTCCCACCAGGATCAGTGAAATCAATCTCATTTCCCAGTCTTAATTGATCCATCAAGTGTATATATAAAACAACACCACGTGGCAATGCCCAAATGATTTTCTAAGCGTAACTTAGATGTGTCACAAGGCTGAATTTTTGTAGCATTCAGTAATTTTTTCAAATCACCACTCAGTTTTGATTGATCCTGCAGGCAATCAAGCTAGCCATTACACCATATCGAAATGATTTTCTAAGCGTAGGTTAAATGTGTCCCAAGGACAGAACATGTGGAGCACCAAGTGACGATAAAACTCATTATCACTTGTTATTGACCTATATAGGCAAGCATGCTAAACATTACATACGTATAAATGCCCAAATGATATTCTAAGCTTAGATGTCAAACAAATCAAACGTGTGGAGCACGCAGGAAGGATCGAACTCACTACACAATCTTAATTGATATTGTAAGACAAAGCTACTAACTATTACACCACGTAGAAGTGCCCCAGTGGAAGGTTAGTATAAAAAGAAATCTTATTTCCTTTTCCAATTATATATATTTTTCGATATTTTCTTCTTCTTCACCCAATTCAGAAATAAATTTTAATAACTAGAGTTTTCTTATATTTCCTTTTATGCGTAAATATTGTAATGAAAACAGGACAAGAGATTCTGTCTAGTAATCGTTTATTCAATTAAGAATGCTACTACTAGTCTACCTGACAAACGGAAATGTATAGCTTTTATAGTTGGATTATCAAGGGGAGATAATCCATATTCATTCCTTATCTTTTACACCATTTTTCAACCATTTTTTCTATCTATCTATATATATATATTCCTCTTTTGCATTTGAACATTTTTGGAAAGGTGGGCAATAATCAGACTTGCGGAAATTGCAAGAGTATTTACCTACATCGATATGCTCTTTACCTTTCTTGTTTATGATTTGTACTGTAAGTGAAACGTCTAGATGAAAAATTTTAATAATTACTTGCATGTATCTTCGTATCATTTTCAATGTTTAAAAATATATATTTCTATTTTCTTCAAATCCAGTGCAGGCTATTAATCCATGCTACTCTGATATTTTCAAAGTCTTGTTGGTTGATTATTTTCTTGAACGGGCTAACGTCTAGACCAGACATCTATTCTTTTCAATATGCAACTATATTCATCTCTAAAAGAACTACAGATGGGAAATCAGATCTCATGTAATTTGCTCAACGTTTATATGAGGTTTATTTAAATCTGGTTCTCTTCACATTTTTCACCTCTCTTATTAATATGAATTTCATTTTTTCTATTCAAATTTTACATCGCCAGGTAGATACATAGAGGGTGCGTTGGAGGAATTCTCGTTTTAATAATGAAAATAACACTGATATCTTATTTTAACAGAAATATTTACCAAAATTACACAAACATATCTTCAAGTAAGAAAGAGTAAATTTACCCAATAACATCGCCATTGGCTTCAATCACAGCCTCAGAACGACTTCGGAATCACTTGAAACTTCTTTGAAGGGTCTCCCCGCTTAAATTGGTGAATGCTGCCATAATCTTTGCCTTCAGTTCATCTTTCATATAAAAAGACGTTTTGTTGGTCTCACGCTTATATCTACCTCCGGCACATAATAATCGAGGGGGCTGCAGTCTGGGGAGATGATGACTGGATATACCATCCAACTCTAATTGAATCCTCTGCACTGTGCTCAGATTCACAAAACAATATCCTCAAATATTCGTATCTGAGCTTTCGCTGCGACAATCAAATACAAACAACACGATGGTGTGAAATTAAAAATATAAAATGTCGACAATATATATACAATATATATATATATATATAAAATCTTAGCCTTGTTCTGTTTAAACAAAATGAATAACACAAACATATATATATATATATATATATATATATCATTGAATACGACAGAAAAGTAAATAATTATATAGGTCTCATTTAAATACTCATGGAAATCAATCGGACCCTATTCGTAACATACTTATTAACAACACAAATATAGAAGCATCATCTACATGCAAAAAAAAAACGCTAAAAATAATGGAAGCCTTATTAATAAAACAAAAAAGTAACACTTAATAATATCAACTATGTACATGAGCGCAATATCTTGACCGAATGTTGACAATGAAAACTTTATATAAATACATACATACAACAATCTATTTCTTGTTAACAGTTAATATATTTCAAACTTGAAAATGGTTAGATGTATGGTCGAAAGCGCTCAGATAAAAAGATCAATTGGACATTTTTTTTTTATATAATTTATCATCCGATAAAGAAAAAGATATTAGAACAAATGAGAAATTGTATAAAAAATCAAAGCAACTTGTCTGTAGTATTCAATGAAATATGCATGAAAGAAAGATTGCTGCACATGAGATTCGATTATAGTGGTGACGGTTTCGTGCAGGACAATCCACAATTTTTGGAAGGTCCGAATACAGAGACCTGGTGCACTACGTGCCACAAGGTCCTCAAAAGACACTCCGCAAGTTTCGAATTCAGAGTTGTCCTTCTCCTAGACCAGTTGCCATCCAAGGCTATAGAACCCGGTCTGTCCAGCTATTTGCCCATAGCTGGAGGGAGAAGAAGAGGATTTACCTTTTCCAAGGGTATTAGCACGTGAATTTTGAATGTAATGGATTCTGGAATATGGAATTGATATATATATATATATATATATATATATATATATATTTTTAAAAACAAATTTTTCAAAACAAATTTTTAATTTTATTTTCAATACATTTTATTTTATTGTTGATTGTTGTTTGATCTCTTTTCAGCATTTTCGCAATTTCCGATGCTTTGTATCCACTATTAATTACATTTACAATATTTTATATAATTATATCTTTCTTACGAACTGGGGCAATTTTTCTATATCTGAGATTAAAAAATAAACATTCGCACATTGAAAGATGTTATTGTAAACCTTTATAATAAGAACAAAAAATATTAATATTTAATGATATTTCCTACTTGGTGCTTTGATAGCATCAATTTAAGCCTCTGCAAGATTATCAACTAAGTCACATCGTTTTATTGCTAAATATTCTAATAATTTATTTACTCTGATTTCTAGCTTGTGCAAATATCTCCTGGCCTCTTGATTGCATGCCAAGTTCGACATTCAAAAATTTAAATGTAACACCATTGGCTATATGTTGTTTTACCGGTTCTTTTTTTTAAGCATTTCACCCCAAGCAAGGCCTTTTTAGCCATTAGCACAAAGGGGTTAGATCCTTACGGAATATTTAGGCAGGAGCAAGAGTAAAGAGGCGAGATAGAGGAAAGGATGAAGAGAGGGACGGTTTATAGATCAAGGCATCTGGAGATGTCGATTGACATTGCATTTAAATAGTTGGAGATTTCATTATCATGAGGAAGCGAGAAGGTGTTTGTTTGCTCAGATTGTGAGACGTGAAGCTATTAGAGTAGAAGCGACGGATACATTTAACAGTTTCGGCAATGAAAGGGTGGGACTGTGATGCCAAACTAGTAACACGTTTAAATTCATCCATTATGGGAACCAGCGAAAGTAGCTTTTCGGATAAATTACCTGAAAATATTTGCAGAAAAAAAAACAGAGGGAAGCGACGGCATGTCTGTGAACTAGATGACAGATCAGGGCCAATCACATTGCATAGCCATCTCTGGATTTTATCGAGGACCTTACGACGAACAGCTGGGGCCCCAGACCATATATGGCAGCAGTATTCCATGCAAGGGCGAATGGTTGATTTATAGATTTGGAGGATGGACTCGGGCGAGAAAAACATTCTGTCGTGACAGAGAGGACCAACTTTCCTTGCGATGGATAAATTTATTGATTCAATTTTTATTGTTCGTTCTATTACAAATGAATAATAAAAAGACACATCTGATAATATCTTGCCTCTTAGATATTATTATCGCCTTGTTCTGGTCATATAAATATGAATAAAACCCTAATTCAATATTAAATATAAATATATATATATATTTATATATATATATATATATATATTTATATATATATATTTATAAAATTATTTTTGCATATTAAATTTTTTATCGTAATCGATATTTCAGAGGATCCTATTAAAAATAAAAATAACAAAATTTGATTAAATTATTTATTGAGACGTCTTAATGACATGTTTTTGTTGAGCAAATATAATAATATATATATATTGGAAATATATATATATATGTGATATATAATTATATTATATATATGGTCGAATTTTTTCATTCTCTTATTCTGAACAAAAAAATTTTATCGCCGCTTTCTTGTTGTTTTTGTAAAAATTTCTATATTTGTATGCGGCCTTTTAACTTGATTTTTTTCTTTCATTTTTATTGTATATAAAAACTTATATATATATATATATATATATATATATATATATATATATATATATATATATATATATATAAAAACTATTTATATATAAAAAATTTATATATATAAAGTTTATTTCTGCTTCCGACAATTTTCTGATTTAGGATTAAGTTCATTTTTCTTCATTCAAAATATTAAATTAACACTCAAACTCATTATATATATATATATATATATATATCTGTGGACCATGTGTATTTTTTTTTTAATTTTTCAAAAAATATATTCAATATTCCGTTTATAGTTTATAATAAAATTTATAGTTGTTTATTAATTTTGTCCTTATATTCTCGCTTATGTTTGGCTTTTACTTTTTCGAAAAATAACATTTTATATAAATATGGTTTAAAATAATAAAATTGAATACCCAATCATAATGCAAATGACTATTTTTCATTCATATTTAAACACGATGGCGAGGTTTGGTATCTATATTTGATAACTAAATTTCATCTTTTTAAAAAGAACAGATTTCCTTTTTTCAAATAAAACGAATTTAAAAAAATTATAAGACAATAAATCGTAATGTTTTCTTTGATTTTATCTATTTTTTTCCAGGAAAATCGATTAGTAGATTGAAGATATAATCACCATTTAATATTTAGTGACGGTCATTAAAATAGAATTTAAAATAAAATTAATTTTCTATGACGAAATAATTTTTCAGATAAATATTTTTATATGTTATATATATATTAATTTAAAAATTGTATTTTGGTTTTACTCAATATGATATTTAATTGTTTTATGAAAAATAAAACATTTCTACGTATCTGTTCTCTGTTATCAATGAGTGTTCATACCGTTAATAGCGGTTACTTAACCAGCTAACACAGAACATTCATGCAGCATTTTAGACATGTTGTTTTTTTGTAATCAACCATTTTCCTGAGTTAAAACAGAACGATTTCGTCCTGTTTTATCAATATATATTATTAAAACAAAAATAATAAACTGTAAGTTTTAAAATTACTCATTGGTAATATATAAATATTTGATCTTCTCTTAACAATGGGTGTAGATTTATCCTTATTTTTTTTAATTTGTTTGTTATCAAACATTTTATTTCTTCGTCTTAAATAATTTTTTAGGTTTATTAAAAATTTTTTCAACGTCATTTTTTTAATTAAAAACAAAAATTTAAAATTTCAATAGATTTTCTTTCATCTTATTCTTAGCTTTTCTTTTTTAAATCTTATTTAATATATATACTTGTAAATATCAATAAAAAATTCAAGTTTACTGTATAGTTCCGATTATTCACATGATAAAAATAAAATATAGAGTTTTTAAATTTTGATTCTCAGGAAATTCAAATACAATTGTAGGTTTAATGTAAGGACTGAATATCATCATTACGTTCTACAATAACCCCATCTTTTTCATATCAAATAATTTCCTGTTAAATTATTTATTTTAATCATATATGGCAAAAAAAAAAAAAAAGAGAAGAAAAAATTTTAGTGAATCACTATTTTATGGTCATTCAGAAAAATAGTTCTTTCTAAAATAATTAAAACATTTATTTGTTAATCCAGAATTGTATTCTTCATTTTTTTTGAAATTTTATTACATGTAATTTCTGAATGGGGATTACAAAAAATTGGTTTTCTTGCTGTATTCGGAGCATGAAATTTTTTGTAGAGATTTTTTTTTTTTAAAATGCTTTAAACCAATTGAACGTAAAACTAATGTTTGATATACATTTAACGTGCAATAAGTCATTTTTCAAGGTGGAGACATGCGATTCGCCCATTCGTTCGATGATTGACTATAATAAAATTTTTGTACTGAAATCACATTAATGTCTAAATATTTAAAGAATAAAAGAATGGAAAGGTGGATCTCTTGTTAAATAAACTATTTTTTAATAAAATTTCTCTGTTTATCTCTTAATTAAAGACATTAATATGATTTTAATGTCTTATTTAAATATTTTTCTTATACAGTTTCGTCGAAAATGTGAGTAGAATATTTAAATCAAAACAATAGTTAAATTAAAAAGATTTTTCATGTTTTATCATTTTGCCTCCATCCAGACATAATTGTAATCTCTACAACCAACCATGTCTTTTCCCGTGTCATTGCCAAAGCAAATTGTTACTATTTTCCATACGTAATTCACAGTTTTTTTTTTTTTTTAAATAATACAATTTACATCTACTGACTTGTGTTTGCGAGACTTGAAGTAAATGTTATGTGATCTTCAGTCGAGTTTGTAATAGAATTGATCCGACGTGCTTTTCACTGCTCGGCAAGGGTCAGAATCTAAAGGTTCAATTTTAAAGATTGAATATTTTCTCTATCATATTTTCTCTATCTATATTTCTCGAAGATCCGCGTTTGCTGGTTTTATTTTTGTATACAAAATTTTTAAAAAGTTATTTGTAAGGAACTAATGAATTTTATTTTTATTTTTAATCCGACATTATTTCTAATTATTTAAACATATTAAAAGCTAAAATAGACTTTAATAGATAAAGGAACCCATTTTTTAGTTGTCGTTTGTTTGATTTTTTAACGGTGGGAATAAAATTTTGTTTGAAAATCTTTTGAGAATATTAGTAAAAATGTTTCAGGCATGGCCCATTATCACCCTTTTTTTTCTATTTTGTTTGTTTAGAATTTAACGGATATGAAGTACTCCATCAAAATTTAATTCCGAAATTTAATAATTTATTTAAAAATTGAATATAAATTTTTTCTATGATAGAAAAATTTTTTTGTTATTTTTATTTTTTTATTATTTTTATATATATCATTTTTTAAAAATCCCAGTTTTTTAAATGAATATTTATTTATAACAGTATATTTTAAAAATATGTTAAGAATGTCCCAGGGTCAAATATGCTCTTATATATTTAAATATTTTAAACAAAATAACATTCATTTACATCAATTTTTTTCTGAATAGATATATATATATATATATATATATATATATATCATAGCATGGGATTATAATTTAAAAAATATGCAGTCCAAAAAATAGTTTTAATAATTCAAAATTTTTATTTTAAAAAGTTCAATACAAACTATATAAAGATATAATTAATCAGCAAAAAACTTTATTTTTTTTATTTACTAAGATACAATACATTTAAATATATATATATATATATATATATATATATATATATATATATATATATATATATATAAAAGTATATAATTGGTATATACGGAATGAATTTCAATAACCAACAATTACTATTCTTAAAAGAGTGCTCAATACAAAAGTAGAAGATATAATTATTTTTTAAAAAAAAAATTATAACATAAGTATGTTACAAAAATCCTGCAAAAAATAGCTATTCAGATTTTAAATACGTGTGTCTTATAAAAATAATTTATGTTGAAAATAAAATAAATGGTTTTAAAAGTTTAATATTAAATTAAAATCCAATTTTTAAAAAGCATTTAATCAAAGCTCACTAAAAAGTTTAAAATTATTGAGAAAAAAAAAAATATATATGTTTATTCAATTCATTTCTTCATTAAAATTACGTCTGACAAGACAAAAAAGCTACACACGTCCGGTCATCTGATAATACATGTATATATTTTTTTATTTTCCTTTTTTTTATTTTAAAGTTTGTGAATATGGTCTTAAACTCACGCGTGACACAACAAAAACACAATCAGATTATAATACATACGCATCCAGACATAATTAGATACACACACACACACACACACACACAATATACACACACTAAAAAAAAAAAAAAAAAAAGGAAGAGGTGGGGGAAATGAACAACTCCACAGCCCTTTACGAAAAAAAGGAGACGTGAAACTAACACTTATACACACACACAGTTAAATGTGAATACACTCTACATACACATAGACACCGATATATACACAAACATACATCCACAATGGCATAGACATTGAGAAATCACAACAAGTAAATATTTCAGACTTAAATAAATGCTAACCACTTATTGAATTATAACTTAAGGGAGCAAATATAAAGATAAAATGTTTAAAATAATATTATTTAATATATTAAAACGAAAACTCTAAAACAATAAATATCAATAAAAATATATATATTATTAATCATATAAGTTGATAATAGTTTCATTATATATTTGGCAAAGAAAACAGGATAAAGAAATCCATATATATATATATATATATATATATATATATATACACGGCAGCAAAACAAATTAACACATAAAAAAAAAAAAAATATATATTCATACATACATATACGTACAGAAATACACACAAATAAATATATAAACATAAACATATACGTACATATACATATCTATGATAACAAGTACATATGTACGTACATATACATATAAACCTAAATACACACACATATATACACACATAGACTTTTATGCACACATACTTAGATATATAAAAAACAGTCATGATATACCAAAGTTTCCATACCTACACACACACACAAACTCATACATAATAGGTCCAACACACTTTTTATATATATACATACACAAGTGAGGTAATGCTTTCTGGGTGGATTGGAAGGATAGCAAAAAAAAAAAAAAAAAATATTTTGTTTATAGTTACTTTTCCCAAATTTTTTAAATTCATTTTGGAAAAAAAAAATTTTGGGGGTTTAGTTTGGTTTGGAAAAAATTATATAAGGTTGAAAAAAATTTTTGATGTCACCTAATTTTAAAAAAATTTTTTTTAATATTGTAGGGAAAAGGGGAAATTAAGTAGGTTTAAATTTTTTTTTTAAGGAAAGTAATAATTTGGAAAAAGGTTTAATTTTAAATTTATTGTTTGGGTTTTAAATTTTTTTAGGGGGTTTTAATTTTTTTTTTGGTTTTGTTAATTTGTTTATTTTTGAATTATTTAAATT
>CAHIKZ030001553.1:0-25000 GCA_903632075.3 Acanthosepion pharaonis
AATGTTATGACTCAGAAATATATCTGTGTTACTGATATTACGACTACGAATAGGATCCGCATTTAATCTGTTACTAATGTTATGACTCAGAAATATAGCCGTGTTACTGATATTATGACTACGAATAGGATCCGGTATTTGATCTGTTACTAATGTTATGACTCAGAAATATATCTGATGTTATCTGATATTACGACTATCGAATAGGATCTACGATTAGGATCTGCATTTATCTGTCATGTTATGACTCAGAAATATAGCCGTGTTACTGATATTATGACTACGAATAGGATCCGGTATTTGATCTGTTACTAATGTTATGACTCAGTAATATATCTGTGTTACTGATATTACGACTACGAATAGGATCCGCATTTGATCTGTTACTAATGTTATGACCCAAAAATATATTTGATGTGTTACTGGCATTACGACTAGGAGTATTAACCGCATTTGATCTATTACTAATGTTATGGTTTAGTAACGTGTCCGAATTTTATGTGGTGTTGATGTTAAGTCTCAGAAATATATAGTATCTGATATCTTACTTGCGTTACGGCTAAGAATTGTAACCTCATATCATGTGTTACTGCTCGTATGGCGCAGAAAGTTTACTCCATTTCCTGTGTTACTGAGGTTGCGGCACAGAAATGTATCACATCATAAGTTACTAATTTTAAGGCTAAGCAATATGGCCGCATTTGATGTATTTCTATTTTTTATTCCATTGAATATTTCTTTTCGTTTCAATTCGTTATAAATTCACTAGTGAGCGAATAGAGGCTCCTGTATTTAAAATGTGTAGACATTTGTTTCTTATGAAAATAAAACATAACTAAATATCCGTTAATATGTATGGACAACCAAGAAAAAAAGTAACTTTAATGCAATCGTTACAGTTAGATTGGCATCATTATAGTCTTGCAAATATTTTCCATATCTAAGCGCAGCAACTGTTCACGATTTTATTTATTGGGAGTTGGACTGCCTTATTTAGAGATGGAACTCACAAATTGGTCGTTTGATTCAAAAAATACTTTTTAAACTACCATACAAACATTTTACTAATTTTACTACCTCGGAAATGTATCTCCACCTTCTGCGTTATTGATGCATACGAGAGAGAATTGTATCATATGTTACTGAAGTTACGACTAAGGAATACACCAGCATTTGATGTCGTAGAAATGTTACAGCCCTAGAAAGAACGCGCATTTAGGGTGTTATTAATGTCATGGCTAAGAAACGTATCGGTATTTCAGGCGTTACTGGTGTTCCAAACAAAGGCAGTTAGCGTGTAACTGTAATTACAGCTCTGACAGTTTGTATCAGAAATTGAAGCCCGACTGAGTTTAGAGTTCAGAATCACCGTGCCATGAATCAATATACTCAGCAAACATCAGTAGGTACAATAAGGGTGTCATAATTTATCACAGGAAGGCATTCATTATCTGTACGATAATATGAATGCTAATGTATAGACCTGTATTTAAGCGCAGTGCTGATATAGTGTAATAATATGTGGTGATGATTTTTTTCTTTGGAAACTGGATACGTATTGATCTGTATATATGATCAGCTATATTAACTCAATGTTTAAGCTTTGTTTTTAATCATTTCACCCCAAGCAAGTATATAAGGTCACTAAGACGCAAGGAGTTACTTATTGTTAAAGCTTGGTTTGGTTTGGTTTGTTTTGCTTTGTGGCATATCAGCCTCAGTGGGTTATTTAATGCCGACAAGATTTTCTTGCTAGTAATTTTTTTTTATCTATCTATCTATCTATCTATCTATCTATCTATCTATCTCAGTATATATTGGTTTGGTTTCTTTTGTTTTACGGCTTATCAACTTAGTGGGTTATTTAATGCCGACAAGATTTTTCTTGCTGGTAATATTTGTTTTATCTATCTATCTATCTATCTATCTATCTATCTATCTATCTATCTATCTATCTCAGTATATATTGGTTTGGTTTATTTTGTTTTACGGCATATCAACCTGAATGGATTATTTAATGTCGACAAGATTTTTATTGCTGGTAATATTTTTTTCCAAAAACTTATTGCTGGTAATATTTTTCTTTACCGTAAATATATTACTGGTGATGTTTCTTCTTCAAAAACGTATTGCTGGTAATAAATTTTCCCAAAAATGTATTCCTAGTATCAAAACCTATTTTTATACTTTCATAAAGTTTTGACTCCTTTTGGTGGGTTTAACTATTTGCCCATTGGTGGGAACACCAGCAATTAAGAGGTGGTTCCACTCACATAAAACCTTCCTGGTCAAAGAACTTGCTGCCGGATGTAGTTTATCGTCTTAACCAGGACACTGATGTAGTTTATCGTCTTACCCAGGACGCGGATGTAGTTTATCATCATATCCAGGACGGGATTATTAAATAATTTGAGAAAAAACAACAATATATTAATAAGGAGAGAGAGGTCCATAAAATAAGGAAATAGAAGATGGCAATTGACATTGTATTTACATTTTTGAAGATCCGCTCACAAGAGATTTCCACAGGCGAGAAGTGTGAAGAAGAAACTATTAACATAGAACTTACGGTAATATCTACAATCTTTAAAGTAAAATTGAAACCCATATTCAAGCTGAAGGAATATGATTTTCCGTCAGTGTATGTGAAATAAAATAAAGACCGTATCCCAGAGCGTGGCTTCTAAAAATACACAGTGGACTTTTCTTCATGTTAGAATTATTGTTATTATTGAATAAGAAAGCAGCACGTCTAGAAAACGTCGCTTGAGATATGAAGCCAGATATACTCATCATGCCAACCTTCAGTAATCCTGATGAGTGTTCATACCCTAAAAGGGGCGTCTTGCCTCGAAAGCCTACAGGGTCTAAAGCTAGCTCTCATCAGATGGAACGGCTATATTCATGTCATTGCAAAAAAAATAAGATGCTGGAGGAATAGTTAGTTCATTGTATCGTCCCAGAAAATACTGTTAAATAGTAGTTTCAGACTATTAATTTTTAGTGGCAGTGTATTTTGGCTCAGACCTTCTTAGGCTGACCTTTAAGGTCATATGGTAGACAAAATAGGGATGTTGATTTTGATTGGCTGAGCCTAACGTGTGAATGTTAGAGAGATAGAAAGTGATTTCACGGAGTTATGTTTTTACACGTCATACAGAGCAGATATGGTTATTTCGTGTCTCGGCGAACTTTCTCCCCAGTGGGGGTGATAGAGAGACCCAAATGTATACGTCGACGTTTAAAAATAAAAAAAAAAGAGTCATTGTTTTTAAATGTGTACATTAAAGAAGATTCTATATGTGTCTCCCAAGTCGTCTTGGCTGCCTCATACTTCAAACTTAACTATAAACGACTCTCTCGACACCCATCATGCTATCCACCTATTTTCGCTACACCCGTGCATGAACAGGGGTACCCAACTGGTTAATTCGTGTTACTGAATGCTATATATACTGTAAACAAACGTAATTCGCCAAGACATAGAATGTACATATTCGGACATCCTATCGATTAAGACCAGAAGCAATATGATCCGTAACTTTCGACATATCAGTGCATTCTTAATAATAATAATAATAATAACAGCAACAACAACAACAACAACAACGATAACAATAATAATAATAAAAATAATAAATCTCGAAAATGTGGCATATGGGAACATCAACAATCCCTGTTGTAGTTGGAGCCCTAGGACTGGTTGGAAAAGATTACAGTAGACTAATTGAAGGGATTCCTGGAAGTCCATGCCTCAAAGAGATACAAAAAATTGTTCTGACAAGTACAGCCCACACTTTACGAAGGGCTTTATCTATGTAATATTTTTTTTTTTTTTTATCAGTGGGAAGTGTCATGATGCCATTTCTAACTTTAGGTCCCTGGGCGGGACCCGGAAAGAAATGTGTAAACGCCAAAAATCAAAGAAAATAATAATAATAATAATAATAATAATAATAATAATAATATCCTAAATGGCACATAAGAACATCAACAATCCCTTGTAGTTGGAGCCCTCGTATTGATTGAAAAACATTCCAGTAGACTCACTGAAAGGATTCCTGGCAGACCACACCTTAAAGAGATACAAAAATGCTTCTTATGTAAAATATGTGTCTTGTTTTTTGTTTGTTTGTTTTTTATTTGCTCAGTGGAAAATATCAGGACGCCATTTCTAACCTTAGGTCTCTGGTCAGGACCCGGAAAGAAATGAGTACACACCAGAAATCAAAGGAAATAATAATAACAATAATAATAATAATGTATTTTTGAAGATCTTAAAAATGCTAACAAGATACAAGGATCCTGAAATGGAAATCTAATAAAATGTGGCACATATGAAAATCAATAATTCCAGTTTTAGCCGGAGGCCTCGTTTTAATTGGAAAAGGTTCTGATAGACTCACTGAAGGAATTTCTCGTAGCCCACGCCCTAAAGAAATAACACATTGTCTGTCTATATCTCTGGGATGAGGTATTATGATTACTTGCATTATTTACGTTATTCGTTTCGGCCGATTGATTAGAATTTCGAACGCAACCGTTTATTTCATCCACCAGGAGAGATTGCTCTAGATCCACGTGCCATGCCTCTTCCGGGTGTCCAAGTTGTTTCCCTTTAACGCAACTCTTTATGTTTTGGTTCGCCACTGCTGTGCTTGTATTGAACTTACAACACGTTGGGTCTAGTCACTGGATCTAACTAACGTCTTTATACACAGATGTCCCCAAGGACACATGGCCCAGTGGAAATTCCAATCACCTGAAGAAGCCTGGGGAGTACAACGGCAGAAACGTTGTGAATATCTCAATGAAGATGAGGAAGCTGTCCGAATAATGTAAATAATGCAAGTAACAAAAAATTGTGCTCACAACTACATCTCACACATTACGTAGAACCTTATGTATGTAAAATGTATGTGGTCTTAAGTTTTTTAACTTATTTTATTTTATTCCAAGTCTGAACAATGGAAAATACCATAAAGTGATTTCTAAACTTATGTCTCTGGTTGGGACCCATGAAGAAATGAGAATGCAGCAGAAATCAAAGGACATAATAATAATATAGTGGTGCCATACATGTTACATTTATATTTTCAACAGCCCTCTTTATCGTTCGATGATCTCTGCTAAACACCCTTGACATCTCCAATGTGGACACTCCCTCGGTGGATAACCTTAAAATGCCTTAAAATGATATTAGTTTAAGTACCTCCACTATTTCGGCATAAATTTTCTATATTGAAGTTTAAAATGAATTTTTTACAACGAAAAAAACATTCTTGAAGATTTCATTTTAGCTTTAATTGAAAGTTTAATAATTAAATTTACGATTTCTATTAATTAAACAATTCTGGTGTATTTAAGATAGAAACTATATACATTTGATTGTCAAATTTAATTTCAAATTTTTAAATTTTCTTAAAAACGGCCATTTTCTTAATTTTAAGAAATTTGTAAACAAACACAAATTTATCGATTTTTAAAATATTTAAAAAAAATCTGACACGTTATTTTAGTAAAATTAAAAAATTTAAAGTTAAAGTAATCTGATTTCAAAGAAATCTTTGTTACTTATAGCATAAAAAAATAATATACAACCAATTATTAACGAACGGTCCTGTTTATCTGTTCAATCTATTGATGAGTGTTGAATGACGAGCCGATGACAGCTACTACTGATGACCATAAATGACATAATTTTTAAGTTTATTTGAGTATGACATGACTAATGGAAATGGAAATACAATAAAATAAAATTATTTAGTGAAATAGTAAATGAAAAAAAGAAAAATAATTTAAAATTTAAAGTTTACACTTTTAAAGATGAACGGAAAATACAATCTGTAAGAAACGAAATGTTTTGAAAAGGCCACGTAAAGGGACAAAACCTTTAGATCACGTGACCTTGTTATAATAATGGCAATTTCTGTATATCATACATGGAAATAAGGAATGTATTAAAAAAAAATACAACATAAAAATTATTTTAAAAAAAAGTAGCGCAACTAAATTTATTAAACTTAGCAATTTTGGATTCGTAAATTTTTTTCTACTTAATTACTACATAATATCGAGAGCTTTACACGATTTAAAACTATTATAAATAATTATAATTAAAATTTCTTAAAAAACAAAAAAATTCTTGTAAAAATTAATTATTCATCAGAAAAAAATTATTTCTTCAGACAATAGTGTCCTTAATATTACTTATTTACAAAAGCAATTAAAAGCTTTTCTAATTAAGTAATATCATAGTTTTATTGGATTCATTATTTTTCAATTCAGAGCAGATTTTCAGTTAAATAGCACAAATTTGAAAAAAAAAGTAGGTTATTTACCATCTTCGAAGACTCCTACTTTTAACAAAAAAAAAAAAAACAAATTCAGGAACCAAAAAGGTTTTGGGCGAAATTTCATTAAATTAAGTAAATGTGGGGTAACATATTTTAAAAAAATATAATTTTTACCAAAATTTTCTAAAAAAAATATTTCAAAAATAATTTCATTGATTTGTGAATAAGTCCTGAAAATTTCATTAAGATCGAACAATTATTTTATTTTTACAAGAATTTCCAAATCAATATGTTTCAACGGGAAAAAACGAAAAAAAATGTTATTTTAAACGTCGCCGCGATTACGTAAACAAAGACGACTTTAACCAAAATTTCGAACGTGTTAGAAAATATTAAAAAATTTCAAAAAATAATTAAAAATTTTTTTTCTTTTTCATCTAAATAATAACATAAGCATTTTGACGATAATACTTTATTTTCTTTAAGTTTGTGGCATTTTTCATTTACGCTATGCTGTTTTTCCGCGAAAACAGTGGACATGCTTATATTAGTTTAATCTGTAAAATTAATACAGACTCCATTTTATTTTTTTTTATATATTAAAACCAATAACTTTAGTTGAAGGACATCCAGACCTTTAAACATCTTCAAGGCTCTCCCTTTCCCTACAAAATTCAGCTGCTCACTTTTGTACAGTTGATGAAGCTGAGGCGTCATGCCTTAATCTAGCAGCAATGTCAGCATGAATGTCTTTTGTAGTTAAGCCCTTTTTGCATGTACTTGATAACAACACGAGGTCGAATTTTGTCCATTTTCAAGAGCAATCGCTACTCGTTACATTTGAAGTCTTCTTAGAACAGTCAGATATCAGTTTATCCGTAAAGAAACATTGCACTTATTTATAAGAAGAGTTGAAATTAATACATGCAAGATTTCAAAGCCCTAGTCAGCCTATGAACTTTTCAGTCCATCCCCTCCCTGCGTATTTAAACTAGTTATATTCGTTGAAACTACCTAAAATTTTAATTCAAGCTTTGTTTGCACCTCTAAATTAATCGTTTAACCGTTTGAGCCCTGACCACCGCTTTACCGGCATTCCAGAAAAATGACGTAATGCATAATAACTTCAGACACCAGTTTTTTTTTTGAAACCGAGTATTGTCTCTGATTAGGAGAATAAATTTCTTGAAACAAAACAAGTTCAGTTGACCACTGATGACAATTCCAGAACAGCGTAAGTATAAACAATTTTTCTTCTATCCTCTGCCAGCCGCAATGATGGAGAAAGCATTACCTCGAACCATCGCCAGTGAGACACGCTGCAAGAGCCACTCCGTTTCGCGAGGATCGTCCCTTAATCAAGACGCCATCGCGCCAATCCTCCGAAGGAACGCCATCGAACGAGGGCCAATAACCCCAGAAGTCTCCACTGCCACAGGGGTAAAAAAAAAAATCTATCAGCAAGAGAAGAATATTTAACTATTTTTTTTTTTATCTCTGCGTCCCGGGCGACGGATCTCGGCTCAACCGCGGTCCTGATCAAATTACCGACCGAAAATGTATCTGCGCAGGTCGCATCCCAAATCAACGACTTCCCCATTTTAAAAGGGAAAATGCTAATGCCATCTGGCAGCTTTCCATCACCACGGTCGAGGCCTACGGGTTCGATTTGGGAAGGGAACTCAGCTGTATCCAAACCTCTTTTGATGATGTTTTTTTTATATAATAAAACCAATAAATTTACTTGCAGGACGTCCAGACCTTGGATCATCTTGAAGACTCTCCCTGTCCCTACTGAGTTCAGTTTTTTTTTCTTTTTTAAACCATATCACCCCCCCCAAGTAATCAGGTGTGCTACTTAGCACGCAAGAATGAGAGCAAGAGTAAAGAGGGGTATTTGAGGAAAAGATAAAGAGAAGGAATGGGGATCAAGATCAAGACATATTTGAAGGTTATACCTATCAGGGAAGCAACTAAGTGGAAGGGAGTTCTACTGTCGGGAAGTGCAAGATAAGAAGCTGTTGGAGTAGAATTGACGGCTACATTTAATCGTTTCGACTATGAAAGTGTGGGATCAAGATGCCAACCTTGTAGCACGCTGATTGGGTATCAGTAAAAGTAGCTCATCAGAGCATTCGCCATAAAAATATTTGTAGAAAGACAGAGGGAAGCTACACCACGTCTGTTAGAAAGTGACTGGAATCGAAATGCCAGATCAGGACCTATTACATTGCATATCCATCTCTGGATTTTGTCGAGGGCCTCGAGATTAACAGCGCGCGCACCAGGCCATATATAGCAGAGTATTCAATGCAAGGACGAATGGTTGATTTGTAGATTTGAAGGATGAACTCGGGCGAGAAAATCTTTCTGGCGCGACACAGGGAACCAACTTTCCTTGCGGTTGATGAAGCTATTTTTGAAATGTTAATAAAGCTGGGGTATCATGCTTTAATGTTGCAGACATGTCAGTATGAATGTCTTTGTTAGCTAAACCCAAAGTCTTCTTTGAACAGTCAGATGTCAGTTTACCTGCAAATAGACATTGCAATTAATAATAAGAGTTGAAATTAATATATATAAGATTTCATAGCCCTAACATCAATCCTTTACAGTTTCATAGCCCTAACATCAGTCCTTTACAGAAATATTTATAAGAAAAAGACACAGGGAAGCAACGATACGGCGGTGGGAAAGTGACTCAAAGAAACATTACAGTTAAGAAGAAGAAGAATTGAAATTAATGTATGTAAGATTTCATAGCCCTAACATCAATCCTTTACAGTCAGCCTATGAACTTTTCAGCCCAACCCCGTATTTACATTAGTTATATTCAAACTGCTAGAGAGACATGCTGTATTAATAATAGATAACGCCTCGGATTGAGGAATCGGAGAGCCGAGTTCGAATCCGGATCCATTACATTAACTTACGTGCTAATCCCTTTGGGAAAGGTATGAATCCTCTTCTCCTACTCCCAGCAAGACACACTGGGTTCTATAACCTTGGAAGAAGGAAAAACTCTGAATTCAAAACCGGCCTGGAGAGGGCTGGGCTCCGTCAGGTTATCTTGCCCAAGAAACATCACCTGTTCGGTGTTAAAAATTAAAGAAATATTCAAAATATTGTCCCTATCTTATCACTAATTTTCTGCCGTTGGTATCTCCGGCCGACAAAAACCATCGAATCGTAGGACAATAGTACGAATATAATTAATTATTCTGAAATAAATTTTAATGATAATAATTCTGTTGAGCTTTCCTCTTTAGAAACTGGATTCAGTTTAATGTATTTTAGCGCAGTACCAGATTTGTGGATAGGGCTCATCATTTACGGTTAAAATGGCACGATGCAACCATAAGTTCTTTTTTCACACTTCCCGCTTGTAGAACTCTCTTCTGGGTTCATGCTTTTCAGCCATCTTTGATCTTGAAAAATTTAACTGTAACATCAATCGTCAAAATTCTGCCTTATTAATTCCTGTTCTTTTGTTCTTTCTCTTTAATAATATATTCATCTCATATTCTCTCAACCTCAGTAACTACTTGTATCGTAATGTCTTTATTGCCTTGCTTGGTCCAAATGTTTAAAAAAAATACCCCAGTATTTAATTTTGTGAAGAAACGGAATGTGAGCCGACAAAAGATGTCGACATATTAACGGTGAGGAAATCTAACGAGAATGTGTTTTCTGGTGGAAGATTATTGATTCTATCCGGCAAATTCATTAGGCAAATCGATCATTCCTTTTTTTTAAATCTCATTTCCGATTTAATTTTTTTTTACTTGTCAATCTCTGTTTATTTTAAAATTAACATATTTGTAACGCGCTAAACTTTTCCTCCTCCTCCTCTTCCTCCTATTCTTTCACATTCTCCGACTGATGTTCCTATTACTACTACTACTAATAATAATATTAGAGGGTTGTTTATCGTTAAGTTTGAAGGGGGAGGTGGTTAAGATAATTGGGGACACCCTCAATCTTCTTTTATGTAAACTAGAGTCCGTCTAAAGTTATGCAAATCACCTAATAATTTGAAGTTGCTTTGAAAGGATGTTGCCAAATATTAAACCTTTGAATCTTGCGTTTCTTAACAATGTTAACCCTTCTGTCTGAGCCCCTGAGTCAAAATTCGTAAATAATTGGTATGTAATGTTTCAAGGTAGATATAACAATACTTATAAGTGTTTACCCCCCGTTCAACCGGTAGCTGGGCATTAAGTCATTTTTCTTTACCACTGTTCAGCCTGTGGCTCGGCATTACGTCAGTTTTCTCTACCTCCGGTAAAACGGTGGTCAGGGCTCAAAGGGTTAAGAAATCAAACTGAATTCACAAATCGTTGGTATGTAATGGTTCACGGTAGATATAAAAAGAGTTACAAGTGTTTACACACCGTTCAATCAGTGGCTGGGCATTAAGCCATTTTTCTCTACGACTATTCAACCGGTGGCTGGGCATTACGTCATTTTTCTCAGCCATTGTTCAACTAGTGGCTAGGCATTACGTTATTTTACTTTATCGCCGGTAAAGCGGCCGTGAGAGCTCAAAGTGTTCAGCTATCAAAGACGTTCATGCTGACATGGCTGCTACATTAATGCATATGACGCTCCAGATTCATCAAAAGTGCGAAAGTGGGCAGCTGAATTTAGTAGGGAAAGAGAGAGATGGACGTCCTGCAACTGCTACTACAAAGGAAAACATTGACCGTGCTCACCACATTTTGATAGATTATACGCGGATTACTATTAATCAACTATCAATGATATTAGCATATCCCGTGAGAGAGTTGATAATATTTTGCTAACTATGCTTGGGATGGTGAAGATTTCTGCTCGGTGGGTGCAATATCTTCTGGCAACTGATGAAAAACTGTCAACGCTGATCATATCAGAAGAAAATTGTTTCCGGCAGATACATCTGGTTTCCATGAACGTTTCCTAATCCAGGACCAATATGGAGTTCATCACTGGAAGCCAGAGAGAATGAAACAATTCATGGAGTGAAAAAACACCCTTCACTTCACTAAGAAGGCCAAAGTAGTTCCATCAAGAAGGAAGGTGATGGCCTCACGTTTTGGGGATGAGCAAGGTATTGTGTTTATAGAGTCACACCATTAATGGAGAGTATTTTATCAATTTGCTGGGTTCTATAACCTTGGAAGAAGGAAAAACTCTGAATTCCAAACCGGCCTGGAGAGGGCTGGGCTCCGTCAGGTTATCTTGCCCAAGAAACATCACATCTACGGTGTTAAAAATTAAAGAAATATTCAAAATATTGTCCCTATCTTTGTTGTTATTATCACTAATTTTCTGCCGTTCGTATCTCTGGCCGACAAAAACCATCGAATCGTGGGACAATAGTACGAATATAATTAATTATTCTGAAATAAATTTTAATGGTAATAATTCTGTTGAGCTTTCCTCTTTAGAAACTGGATTCAGTTTAATGTATTTTAGCGCAGTACCAGATTTGTGGATAGGGCTCATCATTTACGGTTAAAATGGCACGATGTAACCATAAGTTCTTTTTTCACATTTCTCGCTTGTAGAACTCTCTTCTGGGTTCATGCTTTTCAGCCATCTTTGATCTTCAAAAATTTAACTGCAACATCAATCGTCAAAATTCTGCCTTATTAATTCCTGTTCTTTTGTTCTTTCTCTTTAATAATATATTCATTCCATATTCTCTCAACCTCAGTAACTACTTGTATTGTAATGTCTTTATTGCCTTGCTTGGTCCAAATGTTTAAAAAAAAGCCCCAGTATTTAATTTTGTGAAGAAACGGAATGTGAGCCGACAAACTCAACGACTATCAAGGCGAAACACCCAGCACCAATGCTCCAGCACACAAGTTCTTGGTTTCAATGGGTGCTTTTCTTGACTGTGGCTTTGAACTGGTTGATCGCTTTCCTATTTTCCTGATCTGACTATCATCTGTTCTCCAACATGGAAAAACACTTAGCTGGGAAGCATTATCGCAGTGATTATGACATCATATCTGCTGTTGATGAACTTTTTCACCAACATGTTGAAGGCTCCTTCACCAATGTGATCCAAGCACTCCAACACCGATGGAAGAAGTGTGTGGACCAAAAGACGAATGATTTTGATAAATAACCCTCATGTGTTCATATTCTATGCGAGTATATTTGTCAGCCTCTGAACTTTTCAGCCGCTCATTGTACCAGTGAAATGTTTATAGAAAAGGCGCAGGGAAGCTACGGTTCGGCGGTGGGAAAGTGACTGAAACCAAAATGCCAGGTCAGGACCAACGATATTGCATATTCTACTTTGCATTTTATCTAGAATCTTTAAAAGCAGAAGCACCAGACCATATGTGACGGAAATATTCAATGCATGAAGAAATGGTAGACATATAAATGTATAAGATAGATTTTGCCGAGAGAAAGTGTTTAACCCGACACAGTGAACCAAACTGGCCTAGGAGTTGACCTAGTGATTTTTAATATTTCAAGCATTATTGCAGCATACTAGGATGTCCTCCTCGTTCCCAATTGCAGACGCTTAATGCCTTATTTACCCGGTAGCTGTTATTCTGAAGGATACGTTATATGGTGATTATTTCTTGTTGGTATGTTCTTGAGTCGCCACTGATGAAAAGATCAAAATTATGTGATGACTTTCTTACTTGCCTAGACTGTATCACTAAAGCTTTACCCCTGAAGTCAGTTTTGACAGCGTTCTGTTGTAGTTTTATAAAGCTGAGAAAGGATCGAACATGGAATGAACCTGGACAAATTGCTACAGTCCTTCGGTCGTAAGATGATTAAGGGAGATATAATCTACTTAAATGGTTACTCAAGCTCGTCTCCATTAATACAACTGTCCTAGGTATAACGATAAACTACATCCGCGTTCTGGGTAAGACGATAGACTACGTCCAACAGCAAGGCCGCTGATAAGAAGATTTTGAGGAGCGTGGAAGTACCTCTTAATTATTGATTTGCTTAGGTCCACAATGACCCGGTGTGGTAGCACTTGTTATGGTCCCAGCTATGGGATAAATAGTTAACCCTCAAATTGGGGTGAAAGCACTATGAAACTGTAAAAATAGGTTTTAATACCAAAAACACTTTGTCATAAGATCTCAATTAAAACAGTATGGACCAAACCAGGGGTAATGCCTATGGACTTAGGTCTCAGTGGGACATCTGTCATCCAAAACCATACGGCATCAACTTGTTCATTAGTGTTTGTGATTTTCGGACGGCCTGACCGAAGGTCATTTTCTGTGCTGTCCCTGCTCTGATTGAATTCCGCAGCCCACTTCTTCATATTTGAATAGGAATGGGAGCCCTCAGAATGTATCTGTTCTCATGGATACCATTCGTTTGCAGATAATTTATAATTGCTAGGACCATTGCTTTGTTCCTTTTTAAATTCATTACCCAATTCTCATATTCCTATGGGCCTCACCTGCACAGAAATGAAGGAAGAAACCTGAATTAGTTTTTCTAGTTTTAAAAGAAGTGTTAGTGTGTAGCCATCACGAAATGGGTCAGCTATGGATCATCTTTCTGACTGAGGTTTAGAATTTTTTGAACGGCCCTTGTAATTATGACAATATATTTCGTTAATATATCAGATAGATAGATAGATAGATAGATAGATAGATAGATAGATAGATAGATGATAGGCTGAGATAGATAGATAGATAGATAGATAGATAGATAGATAGATAGATAGATAGATAGATGTAGATAGATTCGTAGCATTCTTGGGACCCTTGCAGACAGCTTGCTCACCCGTAAGATCTTAGTTAAAACTGTATGGACCGAACCAGAACGAATATCAACTTATTCATTAATGAGGTTTTAGACGGTCTGACCGAGGGTCATTTTCTGTGCAGTCCCTGTCCCGTCAACTATGGCTCTTCAACCTGAGTGAGGTTTAGAATTTTTGAACGACCCTTGTAACTTTGACAATATATTTCATTAATATATCAGATAGATAGATAGATAGATAGATAGATATGAACAGCTTGAGATTGAGAAATAGAGAGATAGCATTCCTGGGACCCTTTCAAACTGGTTGCTCATCCCTAAGATCTCAATTAAGACAAAAATCTGAATGAGTTTTTCTAGTTTTATAAGTAGTAGAGTTGCCACCAGAAAATTGTTCAGTTATGGCTCTTCATTCTGAGTGAGGCTTAGAAATTTTTGAACGGTCCTTGTAACTTTGACAATATATTTCACTAATATATCCGATAGATATATAGAGAGACAGATGTGAACTAACCAAGATAGATAGATAGAGAGATAGAGATAGATAGATATGAACCACCCAACATAGATAGATAGATAGATAGATAGATAGATAGATAGATAGATAGATATGAACAGCTTGAGATTGATAAATAGACAGATAGCATTCTTGGGACCCTTGCAGACAGCTTGCTCATCCCTAAGATCTCAATTAAAACAGTATTGCCCGAACCAGAACTACTGTCTATAGCCTTAGCCATCTTTAGGACATCATTCCTCCAAAACCATACAGTGAATAGCATCAACTTGTTCATCAGTGGTTGAGGTTTTTAGACTGCCTGCCTGGGTCATTTTATGTGCTGTCCCTGCTCCGATTGAATCTCGTAGTCCACTTCTTTTCATGTGCATAGGAATGGGAGTCCTCAGAATGTATCTGTACCATGTTTTCATGGATATCTTTCTTTTGTACATAATTTATGATTGCTAGGACCACTGATTTGTTACTTTTTAAATATATTACCCAATTCTCATATTCCTATGGGCCTCACCTGCACAGAAATGAAGGAAGAAATCTGAATTAGTTTTTCTAGTTTTAAAAGAAGTGCTAGTGTGTTGCCACCACAGTATGGTTCAACTATGGCTCTTCATTCTGAGTGAGCCTAAGAATTTTTGAACGGCTCCTGTAACTATGACAATATATTTCGTTAACATATCCGGTGATTCATTAGAACACAAGATGGATTAGATCCATATATTTCCAGTTGTAATTTATTCAAAATAAACATAAACAGCTTCACTCGAGATTCGAACCCGGTGTACTGGTTTTGTTTTTTTGTATTGATGTTGGTAACCATCACGCTTCGTCGACCCTCTTTTATCTATATTTTAAACGGCAATATATCTTAAAGGAGCTAATTCTAGCTGCCATAAGCTCTTCGCAAAGCACCGATGTATTCCAGTGTCAATTAGAAACATGGTGAATAATCAGTTTATTCAATTTGGTTTTTCAAAACATCGTCAGATATTGCTATTAGTTCTTAAATGACACGAATACTAACGGTCATTGTCCAATCGGAGTGGAGAACAATAGCAATGCGTAAAATCTCGTTAATTACTGCGAGAACTCCTATCTCAGTTAACGAGGATTCACGGCATAAGAAGATTTTTCATTTGTATCGATGAAAAACAAATTAAAACAAAGCAAATGCAATAGCAGTATGCCATTTCTATTTTCTCTGTTTTTGATCTTTTCTCGCCCGAAGACAACGACGTTTTGTCTCAACATTGATTGCTTCGTCGAAAAGCTTTTGAGTTGTCGAACAAAACGTTAAGCAATATTAATTTAGAGAAGAAAAAGAAAAGATCGATACAATTTGATTGGTTACACCACGTTCCGATCGAAATCTTCCGGGTAAATTAATTTCCATCGAGATATTGAAATTTAATCTATATAAGTTTCACATTGTATATTACGAAATTTGGTTGTCTTACACTCAATGTGTTTTTCACAGTGGGTACAGCTGAAAGTGGTTGCAATACTGGGAATTTCAGAGACATGCATTTGTTTGTCGTGATGGAATTTAAGCAAATTAATTCGAGGACACTGCAGCTCAGATTTAAAATGGTGCAGTAAGCAGAAATAAATTTAAAAAGAATAGAAAAAATATTAATCAGTTTTTGTTTTTCTTTAAATGAACTGCACAGATACTGATGGTGGGCGGGGATATTACTTGCGTTAATATTTATCTTATCGGCTGAGTGAGAAATAATTTCTGCTCGTTGTTATACCAATGGGTAACTAATGCTAATTTCCCCATCATTTTCAAATGCGCCGTGTCCCTACATGACGTTAACGATCATGGCCCTCCACAATGTTCTGTCGTTGGTAGTTCTTAGTAAATTTTGTCTTTTTGCTATCTCTCTTAAACACTGTTCTGCCATTCATTTAAGCAAGCGCGTTATTCTTATCTTATATGCCGTGTTATTTCAGAACGTTGGAGATCATGGCTCTCCACAATTTCCTATCCTTGGTAGCTCTTAGTAAATTTTTGACTTTTTGCTATCTCTCTTAAACCCTCTTCTGTCGTTCATTTAAGCAAGCCCATTTTTCTTATCTTATATGCCGTGTCATTTCAGAACGTTGGTGATCATGGCTCTCCACAATTTCCTGCCTTTGGTAGATGTAAGTAAATTTTATCTTTTTGCTATATCTCTCGTAAACCCTGTTCTGTCAGCAATTTACACAAGCCCCTTAGATAAGTCTTGCGTTATTTTCCTCTGTCTCTCTTACCCTCAGTCTGTCCTGTGTTTGTCAAATTTTCCAAGCCCTTTTTCTTCATTATATGACTTAGAAATTTTACTTGTCTCTCCCCGATGTTAAGTATAAGTGTCCTTTATTTTCATTTTCTTTAAAACTTCATTTGTGCTCACATTATTGGTCCATGGTATTCACATTATTCTTAAATCATAGTCTTCGACTATGTGCATTAAGAAGGAAGGATATTATGTTGAAAAAGAAAAGTCTTGTGTAAAATAAAGGCTATTTACATTATTAAGCGCCGGACAAATGACCTTGTATTTGTCGTTATTAGCACAACGTTTCGCCCGTTGTGCTATTCGGCCTTTTCGGGTGTCTGTCGATCTGGGTAACCTTCAGGAAATTTCGTTTGGAACCCTTTTTTTTTCTTAATTTCATTCTTTCGGTTCCGGTATATATTCTCTCGTACTTCCCGACAGTGCAACTCCTTTCCTCTTATTTGCTTCCTATAATATTCAAATATTCAAATGTAATAAATGTAATGTCAATCGACATCTGAAGATGCCTTGATCCTGATCCCCGTTCTTCTCTATATCCTTTCCCCCCCAAAAAAAACCTCTTTAATCTTACTCTCACTTTCTGGAACCGCTTGCGTGCTAGTGGCACTCCAGCCTTGCATGGGGTGAAATGATTTTCAATGTCGAAACAGTTAAAATAACGGCCTCTTGTACTCCAACAGATTCTATCATTTTCTCTCTCTTTCTATATATATATATATATATATATATATATATATATATATACTTAATGAAAAACAGACCACTTTAAGGTACCATTACGATAATTTATTTCACCAAAATCCTTTTTAAAGGACTCCGCATCATCAGGTAACAATTCCAACAATGAAATGAAAAGAAAAAAAGTGGTCTATTTTTCATTAAATATTAGCTCTGTATTCACATTGAGCTCTCAGGATTTCATCCTCTTTGGAATTACCCATTCGGTTTACCAAGTTCTTTCGTAACTTAATATATATATATATATATATATATATATATATATATATATATATATATATATATATGACTGTTGCACATTTGAAAGCAAAAGAAAAATTACAGTAATGGCTATCAAAAACAGTTTTGCATTACTACTTACACTCGTGAACAACGCACAGTTTTTTTTATTAGTACGTACAACTCTGAAGATCACCTCGGAAGAAGATCGAAAGTATTTGGAAATGGAAAATCAAAACGATTTTCATTATTATAACACATTTCGCAAATCATTTAATTGCAATACACGGAAGGTTATCCGTGAATATGAACGCATTTTATTAAAAATAAGCGGACAATTTGCTGCACACACACACACACACACACACACACACACACACACACACACACACACACACACACACACACACACACACACACACACACACACACACACACACACATATATATATATATATATATATATTTATATGAGGAGGAGATTATATTTGTTCCAAAGAGAGAAACGTGTATATTTTAAAGCAAACAGAAAATCTCCAAACATTCGTGGTTATACTGTGAATTTTCATCTATTATATTTTATTATCCACATGTTTTTGCTACACGGGTTTTGGGTCTTGTAATCTTCATCAGGCGAAGAATGGTTATTTTCACCTATTATTTAAAGGAATTAATTTTTCTTATATATTCTTATGTTTAACAATTGTCTTTTTCATGTGGTAGTAATCCAAATTCTCTTTAAACTGGCAGAAAAAATATTCTTCTGCTTAAGGGGAAATAAAACAATTAGAGAAAGTTAGAGAAAGGGAAAAGGAAACGGTCATTGTTCATGTCTTTCTTATGTCCTCTGTACCTTTTTAAACCTTTCTCCATATTTATTTATTGTGTGTTTGCTAGTATGTGCATATATATTCCTTCTCTCTGTATATATCTTTTTGATTACAAGGAAATATATATATATATATATATATATATATATATATATATATATATAGACACTTTCTATGGTGAGTTGGGTTCGTGCATGTGTGCGTTTGCGTGTTGTTTGTCTAGTGTGATGGGGATGTGTGCGTGTGTGTGTGTGTGTGTGCGTGCTTTCGTGTGTGCCTGTGTATGTGCGTGTATGTGTGTGTGGATGTGGAACGTATTTTGTGTTTGTTTTTGCCAGTATGTGTGTATACATTCGGTTCTCCATACATATGTATTATATTATTATAAATAAATCTATAGAGTAACTACATGTATGTTGTATGGTGTGTATGTGAGCGTGCGTGGGCGTATGTGTGCGTTTGCGTGTCGTCTGTTTAGTGTGTTTGTTTTTGCCAGTATGTGTGTATATATTAGTTCTCCATACATATATACTAGGGATTATATTATTATAAAGAATTCTATACAGTAACATGAATCTTGTACCGTGTGTGCGTGCGTGTGTGTGTGTGTGTGTGTGTGTGTGTGTGGTCCGACTATTGTGTTTTGCCAGTATGTGTGCATGATGTGTGTTTATGTGTGTCGAATTATCATTTGTTTAGTGCTGGTTTAAATTTGTCAATGAAGTTTTTTCTTGTATTTGTAATCGTCTGTTTGATATATTGGCCAAATTTTCAATTTACCTTTGCTGCATTTGCGGATGTATTGTGAAACAAAGTGATTCCTGTTTGGTAATTTCATTTTGTTTTTGTGAAGGGAAACTCTGTTCTTTAGTGTCTGTGTGATACCTATATAGGATTTATTGAATTTTTTGAACATGTGTGCATAAATCCTATTTTTGGAGTTTCAGTTTCAGTTTTTCCTTATCGTGAATGTTGTGGCGTTTTCAAAAGTGTAGGTGTCTCCTTTCTATAATGATATCAATTTTCTATCTGCATTTTGTGACCCCTGTGTGTTGATTAAATTTGGATGAGGTTAATATGTGTTTTAGGTTTTTTTCATTGGTGTTTGCTTTTAATTATTTTGTTGTTTTTCATATGTTTTTTCATTTTATCATATATGTCCCAGAAAGGGATATATTTAATCGAGGTAGCTAAGTGGTTTTGGCTACTATAACCAAGTAGAATATGGTAGCAGTAATCGACTGGTACACGTCGTAGTCGCAGGTAAGAAGTGTAGATCAATGGCGTAGTCCAATGGGCGTCGTTATAGACGTAGCTCTCAGACTAAGGCTCTTGACTCTCCTACACGTCCGTCGGTATTTATGACGGACACCAGCCAATCATATTCCAGTGAGGGGGAACACAGGTGTACGCATATTCAATTATATCATCATACTTGTTAAGTAGGTCTAGATTTCTTGTTATTTTTGTAAATAGTTCTGGATTGTTCTTTTTGTATGCTGGGACATATGCTAGAATTTGTTCGTTGTTGTGTTTCTTTGGGGTTTCGTAGGTTGTCTAAAGATATTTTTCTGCTAGTCCCCAAAATTGTTTATTAGTGGTGTGGGGTAACCTCGTTTTTTGAGAGTTTTATGCAATTCTTCTAGGCATGTTTTTCGAAGTTGATTGTCGGCCACTATAGTGCAAATTCTACGTGCTAAGGAATAGGGGATGGATTTTAGACATCTTTTGGGGCGATGGCTTTTGAAATGAATATATTGTAGGTTTGTGGTAGACATCTTTGATAATGTGGTTATTTCTTTTTCTGATGATTATATCTAAGAATGGCAGTTCGTTAAAATTAGGTTCTTGGGTGAATTTCAGGTGTAAGTTTTGAAATAGAGTGTGGAATTGGTCAACATCGCCACATGAGGATTTCCAGATGAAGTAATCATCTAAGTATCGCTTCCAAAATTTACTAAAGGGTTTTTTACATTTTCCACATATATTTGCTTCATTTTTTCATAGAGGTTTTCCTCTAGCTAAGCTAAGGTTAGGATGGCATATGTTGGTGCTATTTTCGTTACCATCGTGGTACCTCGGGTTGGGATATAGTTTTCGTTGCTAAATTCAAAAGTCTTGGTGTTCAGGATTAGGTCAATACTGTCGATGATGAAGTTTTTGATGTATCTAGGATGTAGTATTTCTGGCTGTTTTCAATCCAGAATGAGATTGCTTGTTTACCTAATTAGGGTGCATGTTACTATATAGTCTACTAATGTCAAACATTGCCATGTGTGTGACTGGATTTAGTTTTTGTTTTCTGGTATAGAGCTAAGAAAGTGGATATCGTGTCTGATGTAGCTCTAAATCTGTTTAGTAAATGTAGTATCGTGTCTGTCAGGTTTAGGAATACTGATTGAGATTAGATGACTAATAATGACCAGTCTTTCTCCATCCCTGATTTTGTTGTCCTGGGTATGACGATAAACTACATCCGGCAGCAAGGCCTCTTGTCGATAATCACCTCTTAATTGGTGTTATTCCCAGGATCATTCTGACCCGTGGTGGTAGCACGTGTTTTGGTGCCAGTTGTGGGCAAATAGCTAACACCCAAACTAGGGTCAAAACATCTATCTATCTATCTATCTATCTATCTATCTAGGTTCATTATCTATCTATCCATAAATCTATCTCAGTCTGTTCACATCTATCTATCTATCTATCTATCTATCTATCTATCTATCTATCTATCTATCTATCTATCTGTCACAGTCTGTTCACATCTATCTATCTATCTATCTATCTATCTATCTATCTATCTATCTGAATCTGTTCGTATCTATCTATTCTCATGGAGCGGCGCAGGAATGAAATAATAAACGAACCCTCTTTAGTGATAAGTCTTATATATGAGTTACAATCGAGATATGGAATGAACGTGAGGCGTGCTGGGCGTTCAAGTCATTGATCCTCACTGAGATTGCAACCGTTTATCGTGTCTACACGGGGCAGCGTCGATTTTGAGGTATTAAAAGAAGGCATTTTGCCATTTACCTGTTAGATGTCAGTTGTGACGCTCTTGATCCTCGAGATGTAAGTGATAATACATCATAACTGTATCAATAATATGAATAAATGCATACGTAGGACACCGTCATCGTCGGTGACAGTCTCTTCATGAAAAATCGGCCGGTTCTCCTCACAGTGGATCGGTTCACCTATAACGACCAAGACCAAAACAGCGATGGAACACGTCCGTATGTAGGACACCTAAAAAGATCTTGGATGGCAGGAGATGAAGACTTCAGTGCTTGATGACTTTGAGAGTGTTCCTCTACCTGCTGGTCCAACGCTGCTTCTGTGGTTCGAACAGCGTTCATTTCCTATCACCTCCTGACCTCTCTAAATAAATACATTGTATATAAAATAAGCAGCTAAGCATGTAAGAATATAACAATACAATGTGTATAAGAAAGTACATTTAAGAGCACACATGAGGCAATTTTAATAACACGTACATGAGACAGTATAATAAAATAATATATGAAGTAATGTAATAAGTATATGCACAAGTGAATGCATTCAATCGACATTACAGTAACTGCATACAAAACATGTATAGTTATTTCTAAAAGTATATAGGACGCTAAGAATTATGAATTTAAAAGTTCGTATTTCAGGTATGATTGTCAGAGAAGAAAAAAAAATCAGATGCCAACTCCCTTTTAAGCATGCGAAACATAATTCCTGTACGTAACTAGAAAAGAGGGAAATGATTTTTTTAATTGTGGAGAGCAGCTATGTGTTGAATTCACCCATTTGCATCATTTAATATAATCAAAATTCACTGAAGGTCCCCTGGATATATAGACACCTGAAGAAGGTCAGATGATGCAATAGCCGAAACGTTGGGACAAAAAAAACGGAAATGAGGACATTAGAGTGAATGAAAATAATGATAACACCTCATCTCAGAAAGAAGGAAAGAAAGTTCTATGCGCCTTTGAAAGACAAGATATTGCTTCCTTTAACAGAACAGTCAGATTATGGAGCCTGTGTTTAACCATTGAGATATATTGGCAAACTCTAACTTACCTTCATGTGAATCAACGATATATTAATTTGAGAGGTTGATAACATTAATATCGATATTAGAAATTAAATTTCTTTGCTGCTGCAGCCATTGCATCTCAATGCAACGATATGGCCTGTCTCTTCACATTCATAACAGCGTATCCATTCATTTGTGAAACCTCAAACACTTTACAGATTAAATTTCGAGCAGGTACAGATGAAGCTTGGTGGTAAGAACTTAGGGCCTGAATATTTAAAGTTTATGGCTTCTTTAAGGTCTCTATATCTGCCCTCTTATATGGCAGTGTTTGCTTTCGTTAGGTTTATTTAACGGCATATACACTACTTAGAGTTCATTTAATGCCGAAATATAATTTTCCTGGGAGCTTCGGTAATTTACACTATTTACATTATTCGGACTATTGTCCTCATCTTTGTCGCCATATTTATTACAACGTTTCGGCCGTTGTATGCTCCAGCCTTCTTCAGGTGGTTGTAATGTCGAACTGAACCCTTTATTTCGTTCACTGAAGTAGACTGCCACGTGCCATGTTTAATTGATGTCAGTTGTCAGTTATCTCCTGTTAATTACCCTCTCCAAGTTCTCTACTGCCTTAACGGGGTATTGAACTCACACTCTTTTGGGTCCTGTCACTGGATCTAACTAACGCCTTTATCCACTATGCCATCTGTCCTTTTACTCTTAAAATAAATTGCTGGCGATTTTGATTATAAATAGGCATTTTAACGCTCTCATAGTATTTTGAATTTAAACTCATACCCGGGCCCCTAACAGGTGCTACCTACCCGAAGTGGATCTGCGGACAACAGCCATTAAGAGGTGGTTCCACGCTCCTCGGTGCCTCAAATCTTCCGATCAGTGGCCTTGCTGTCGGGTGGGGTTTATCGTCATACCCAAGAGTACAATCTGGCAGTGAATGCTGGACAAACACCGCAGAGATGAAGAAGAGACTTGAAGAAGAAGAAATATGGTTCCACAGAAAGATGACGATACCATTGACCGAATATGTGAGCAACGACGAAGTTCTTGAGAAAAAAAGGAAACTCACATCAAAAAACATATCAAAATTTACAATCACCTGATGAGATGCGTTTATACGCATCGAAACACGACAGCAATTATGTAGCGATTTTGACATGATTTTCGATGTTTATATATATATATATATATATATATATATATATATATATATATATATAAAAACACACACACACATATATATATATATATATATATATATATATATATATATATATATATATATATATAAATCGTTTGGAAAAACCTCAGATAGATCAACTTGCAGTAGAACAAATCGGTACCCGAGGAAAAATGGGGAATTAAAAAAATGAAAGCACCAGTAACATTAAAACAAGGCGAAAACAATCGTCTAGGGTTCAAGCTCCAAATCCAAAGATAAAAAAAACAAAACGAGTAAAAAGACAACTACGTAAAGTGCTCATTAATCTAAGTAGAGCAAAGAGGTTTCACCTAAACGAATTTTCCAAAGAAAAGCCGGTAGGATTTGTTTGCCTGGCGTTTTATGTTTTATATATATATATATATATATATATATATATATATATATATAGAGAGAGAGAGAGAGAGAGAGATATAACACAATCCAAAGTATTGGTAAAACCAACACAAATCCTGCTAAGTGACGAGATAAAATAACTTGTGGTAGGATCCACCTAATTTGCATAGTGGAGTACCGACCATATAAATATGGTCGGTACCGGGAAAAGAGAGGGAGGAATCAAGAGATTCAACCAGAGACTCTGCCTGACTGCGACTCAGTCAACACATTCTCCAGGAACGGTCTTACCAGGAATATACAAAAGACTATATGTAAATATTGTGTACACTTTCTTGTTTCAATACATTTTGTTCTAAGTACCTTTTGTGTTGCATTATTATTCCATGCATTAGTCAAGTTTCAACATAACTAAAAACAATAAATCAAGAAGCTAAGAGAAAAACCGAGAAAAAAGTAAAAATAAGCAGAAAAAAGAAAACAAATAGAATATACCTATACAATAATACAGAGTGTTCAATGTCTAAATTACCAAGACAGATGAGTTACGCTAGAAACCTCAGAACACCCATCAAACTTCTCGCTACGGAGATCCTCAGGCGACTTTCGGTCAGAAAAAGCCTTTTGAGATCTGACCGAAAAAGACGCGCATTCTTTAAATGATAATTAAACTGCTGAGATAGGAATCGCTGTGTGAGTTGCATTCTTTTTATGATTATATGTACTTTTACTTTTTGTAACTGGTCATCCGGCATTTATA
>CAHIKZ030001553.1:30000-32500 GCA_903632075.3 Acanthosepion pharaonis
CGTATTTTGCTTTGATAAAGTCCACATTGGACGAAACGCATCAGCAATTTGAAAGTTTTCCTATTGTCATTTTTATTCATATATATATATATATATATATATATATATATATATATATATATAAAATATATATATATATATATATATATATATAAATAAAATATATATATATATATATATATACATAATATGACATGTATACAGTCACGAGACACTAACGTGACATTTCCGCCACACTTCCAATGTTTAAATTTCAACATTTCAACAAATGCGTATGTATAGACATAACACCACCCGTATACATACATGTGTCATAGCCGAATAAGAACATACGTTTATATATGTATGAGTCCCGACGGACGACCAAGTATGTATATGTGTCTGCATACATCGATGTTTGCGTTAGTACGATGAATGACAAAACGACGAAGTTTCTCCCACCACTTCCACAATAACACAAATACACGCAATCTACATAAACCCAATTTTTTAAAAACATTAATAAGTTTGTCTGACGATCGCAAAAAGCGTGAAACCCAGGGTCACAAACTCACATCTATCCAACCAAATATATATATATATATATATATATATATATATATATATATATATATATATATGTGTGTGTATGTGTGTGTGTGTGTGTGTGTGTGTGTGTGAAAATATATAGAAAATAGGAAAGAACTTGTTAGGTAAATAATCCAAAAAGTTCTTTAGTATTTTTGTTATTATTTTTAAAAAATAGTGCTCGATACAAAAGTAGAGCCTAAATATAATTATTTATTTAAAAATATGATTACAACACGCTACATAAGACCTCTTATGTAGCGTGTCGGAATCATATTTTTAAACTAATTTCTTGGTGGCTGTAGATAATTAATTTAGAAAAATTCAAAAAATTTTCTTTAAATCTAATCTTCAGGGGGTTCAAATATATCTGGAGGATATGCAGTAGCTCCGTAAATTCAAATATTTTTTCATTGTTCGTTTACAGTTTCAAATTCCAAATTCGAAAATTTTTAGCTATTCGAGGTGGGTAACTCGTATATTTTTTCTTTTTGATATATAAAAAATGAAAAATATTTTAGTTTTGAAGTTATAACATTTTAATGTATTTTTAAATAACACACACTTAAGAACTTTGTTGCTATACTTATAGATGATTATATTTTAAGCCGAAATTCTCTTACATTAAGGGCTTTCAGTATTTTAAGAATTTTGCTCATTATTTTAATGACTTGGAATGATTAAAACTAAAATAGATATAATACGTCTACATTATTTACCAAGCATATGATATATATATATATGTATATATATATATATATATATATATATATATATATAATTATTTTTATAAAAAATTTATAACATAAGTATGTTATAAAATCACTACAAAAATAGCCATTTTGTTTCAAACACTCTGTGTCTTATCAAGTGATTCGAAAATTATAACATAAATATGTTATAAAATAGATATAATACATCTACATTATTTACCAAGCATATAATATATATATATATATATATATATATATATATATATATATATATATATATATATATATATTTATTCGAAAATTATAACATAAATATGTTATAAAACCACTAAAAAAAATAGATCTTTTGTTTCAACACTTCTGGTGTTTTCTCAATGATGGTGTTGAATGTAAAATAAAGGTTTTTTGTTGAAACAAAATAGCTATTTTGAATGAGATTCAACACCATCATTTTAGATATGCCCAACAAACAGAATTGAAAAAGTTAGTAATAAACAATGAAAATAGAAAAAAAAGAACATGGCAAAAATAATTTTATGTTAGTAATCAATATATGCAAGGCAAAGCAACAGTAATATGACGAAAAGTTCACAAAGTAAGTTAACACTGAAAAGGGGATACAGACAAGCGATCGCAACAGCCTGACTTGAAGACTTGAAAGAACAGATTTAAGTATGATTAGGAAGAGAAGTGGCTTAGCTTATTGGTCAAGAAAAAAATCCCAGTTTTTTTTATTTATTTTTAATTCTAACTATTGTGTATATTTCTGAAAATATTTGTGGAAAATAAAAACATCTCATAACTCTAGACACATACATAAAATCTACGTATTCAGTTACAATTAAAAAATTCAAAATCATTGATAATGGCTAAACGAATAGCCGAAAGCGCTCGGATGACCAAAAATTTCGGACGATTTATTATATATTTTATGTCCAGAAAAGACAAAACTTATACAAATACAAGAAAAATTAAATAAAAGTTAAAAGGGATAACCTTTCATATGTCATGAAACTTATATATATATTGTCTTTTTTTAGTTTTTAATTTTTTTTATTATATATATATATATATATATATATAATCATTCATACAAAAACCAAATATAGAGGTTAATGATTTAAATGGCGAGAATACATCTTCGCAAACAATTTCAATAATTTACACTAACCCCGAACCTGTATATGAATGATATGATCCCTGTTTATATATTCCAGTTT
>CAHIKZ030001553.1:35000-62500 GCA_903632075.3 Acanthosepion pharaonis
GTTGAGTCCGATTGGGGGGGTGGCAAAACACAAATGAAAAAAGAAAAAAACTCACGAGACAAAAAAATTACTGATGAAAAAAGGGTGACAAACTTTTATATCTAATGTCCGTTACATAAAGAAAATTGTTCTTATTTCCCGACCCGCTTTGTGGACTATGGCACCAAGCTTCTATCACACAACCTAAAGATTTCGAATTGCCTACTCTTTAGAATTGTGTATGTCGGAGTGTGATTTGGTTCGACACTGGGGCTAATTTCTATCGATCATTCGCAGTTGATTCTTCTCTTCGACTTGAGTTGTATTTCTTCTTCTTCGTCGACTTAGATAGAACTTCTCTTGTCTTCGACTTGGATTGGAAGGATTTCTTGTTTCGACTTGGCTGGAATTTCTCTTCGACATCTTCTGTCTTCGACTTGGGTTGGAAGGATTTCTTGTCTGAGGAGGATTTTTGCCCAAAAAGGGGCGAGTGAATCGGGCCTGATGCCCGCGTTCAGGCTCTATCCCTGCCCGCGGTCCAGCTGCAACTCTTTGCTAGCTCTCAACTCAACTGATTTCTGTCGACTGGGGTCCTGCTTTTATTGACGCCGCAGCAAACTGGGGTGGGTCTGTTGGCGTCAATTTTCTCGATAATTCCAAAAGCCGCATTAATTCTGTTTCCCCATTATCGCTATTGTTTTCACCCCTACTTCCTCACAGTGCCTTTTGGTGGGGAGGCGTACACCCATCTCTCCCGGTTTCTCGTATGTCAGGTGACCGTTTTTGACCAATGGTTCCTGATCGAGCATTCTTCCTCTTCTTTCCGCATATCACGTGACCGCTTTCGGCTAATGAGATTGTGGTTGGGCGCCTCCCATCTCAAATCGGGCGTGGCTTACATCGTTCTTGTTTTAAAAAAACAAAATCTAATTTTGCCTTTTTTTCACGTACGAAAAATGACAATCTTGGCTTTTTTCTCACCTGGGCTCTGTCAAAACAGCCTGCCGCTAATTAGATGTGACTTCAGGAAAGAATATTGGCGCCATCTGTGAACTGAGACAATCGTTTTTTCACATCTTGTTTTTGTCAGACCCGACAGTCAGAAAATCTTAATTATCTACATTGAAAATGTCCGCACTTTATTATCGTGGGTTTCCAATTCTTAATAGGTCAGGATCTGTATACCGTTCCACCGGTCACTCCCCTCAACCCAAAAGACACTTTTTCTCCGATTAAAAAAATTTCGTTTCTATTGTTCTAAAAAAAAATTTCCCTTTCTCCAATTTGACAATGAGTCTTTCCACGCAAAAGTAGGCTAGGTGCTTTGACCGATATTCTTATCAATTCCAATACACTGTCATCAAGCCTGGTTCTTTTTCCCTCTAAAGGATTTTTTCATTTCAAATAACAATTCTCTATTGTCTTTTTAAAATTCGGCCAACACGCAGGCCAAGATATCTTTCTGACACCTATCTTCGCTTATGACCGGGTCATGCATCATCCATCTCTTTTTTTTTTTCCCTTTCTTCCTCTTTTCCTTCCCTTCCTTCTTCCCTTAGGATCGTCTAAGTACAAACTCTAGTGAATTATTTTCAACTCAATTATTTTCCGTTTAAAAAAATCAACAACCTGTTTAATAAACCGAGTAAAAAAAATTAAATCATATTTCTATGAATATTTCTAATAATGCAAGGTGCCACATATGTCTGACTGTCTGTCTTCCCCCTCTCTCTCTCTCTCTATATATATATATATATATATATATATATATTGGCCATTAATATAATCTATCTATCTATCTATCTATCTATCTATCTCTATAACACTAACATGCTTATAAATTCTCTTAAACGTCGCTTCACGCCATAAATTACACCAACGTTGCTTAACAATTCAAATACAAGCGAAACGTGCTTAACAAACAAATAAAATGAAAAATACCATTTTTTCTCCGTATCTCATTATCTGATGAATTTTGTTAGTTTTCGTTTTAATCCTTTCCAGATTCCATAACAGTTTCTTGGTAGCCGTAGAAAATTGATTAAGAAAAATACCCAAATTTTCTTTCAGATAATTTTTTTTTTCCAAAGTAATTTCAGTCGCCTCTGGGACGATCTTTAGGGGGCTAAATTTTCTGTGTATGTGTATATGTATTTCTGTAAATTCAAAACATTTTTACTGTTTTTTCATTTTACCGCGTTTTTTTTTTATCATTCTATATCAATTTCGAATTGACGAGGATTTGAATATATATATATATATATATATATATATATATATATATATATATATATATAATCTTTAGAGAAGGAATCATATTTTATTAATAAAACAGGACACAAAAGTATCACAGCAATTTAATTTTAGGTACCTTTCGACTGACACATCTTCAGAATAAATAAAATCGGCAAATAAAAATAAGAAGTTGAAAAGAAAAATTATTTATAAAGGGCTGATGTATTTTTTGTCTCCCTCTCCTAGTCTTGGTATTTTTAGCATCAAGGTCTAAAGACTATTTTATTCTAGTGTGGCAATAGCAATCTATCTATCTATCTATCTATCTATCTATCTATCTATCTGAAAATAAAAGCAAAAATACTGAAGAACTCCGGATTATTAACCTAACGTGTTCTTTCCTATTTTTCTATATATTTGCACACACACGCACTCACACGCACACGCACACGCACGTGCGCACACACACACACACACACATATATATATATATATTGAATAGATGTCAGTTAGCACTAAGGTATCATATGTTAGCTCTATCATTGAGCTCTTTCCAATAAGTCCAGCGCATATATAATATATAAATAATATATATAAAAATTGAATATATATATATATATATATATATTTAGATACATATACATTTTTACACACACATATATATTTATATTTAGATACATACACACACACACATATATTTAGATACATATATATATACACATATATATATATATATTTAGATACGTACGCATTTTTACACACGCACATATATATATTTATATTTAGATACATACACATTTACACACACAGTATATATATATATATATATATATATATATATATATATATATATATATATATGTGTGTGTGTGTGTAATAATGCACACACATATATTTATATTTATATTTAAATACATACACATTTTACACACACACAGATATATATATATATATATATATGTAATGCACAGACACATTTATATTTAGATTTAGATACATACACATTTTACACACACACAGATTTATATATATATATATATATATATATATATATATATATATATATATATATATATATATATACATTGTAACCCGGATATAAGTGAATTGTCTAGATCGGTGAAGAAGTCTCTTATATCCGAGTTTCTCTTATATCCGGGTTTGGTCTATTTTATATACATTAACACAGGCTCTAATTTGGGACCAGAGAAAATCTCTCTTATATCCGGGTTTCTCTTATATCCGGGTCTCTTATATACGGGTTACACTGTTTATATAATACACACGCGCATATATATATATACATATAAGTTTAATTCAAGACGACTGCGATTAAGCTTTTTATATTATTTTTTTGTTCTCGTATCAGTGTTTTCCTTTTTAGATATAAAGTGTGTAAAAAGAGTTTTATATACCCGGCTATTCGTTTAGCCATTATGAAGGATTTTATTTTATTTTATTTATTTGTTTTTTTTTATTTTTGCAAACTGAAATCTTGTTAATGCCTAAACGAATAGCCGAAAGCGCTGGGATAGGTAGAAAAGTCTTTTACACACTTTTGCGCGTCGGTGAATATAACGAGCCCTACTTGAATTTGAATTCAGCTATATTTAGCTGTCCCCCCACGTGGGGTAGCATGTGGCACAAGGCCGAGTTTAATGTGGGTAATCCGAGCCCGTAGGCCCGGCCAAAAAATATAGCCTTCGAACCCGCCTAGTCGGGTTCGAGAGCTGTCAACCTCCCCGAACGAAACCTTGCCCTTCGGCAAAGCTTCGTCCGGGTTCCTCCCTGCTAATGCAGACAGTTCGACAGACGGCGGTTGCTGTAAGTTTGATACAAATTAGTGAATTTGAATTCAGCTCTTCCATCACGTATTTCGACTCTTTATTCATTACACCACCTGCAAATCCAAGAGCCCAGGAAGTATATAGTTTGCGCCATTTTAAAAACAATCATCTCTTTCTTTTTATGTGCCGTGTCTTTTCGGGACGTAGTCGATCATAGTTCTCCACTTCTCCCTATCCTTTGTAACTATCAATATGTTTTGTCCCTTTTCTACTTCCTCCAGGCCATGTCTTGTCATCCACTTATTCAGGCCCTTTATATCTATGTCATACGTTATTTTCCTGTCTCTCTTTCCCTGTATTCTCCCTGTGAGTATCAGATTCTTCAAACCGTTAATACTTTTCTATATACCTTTTCACTCATTCTTCCACTCATTCTTTCCTTCTGTTTTTCATTCTTTTTTGACGAGCGCTGAATTTTCTTCATTTCATGTGCCGTGTCCCTTCAAGACGTAGGTGATCATGGCTCTCCACTTATCCTTATCTCCTGTAGCTCTCAGTAAGTATCGTCACTCTGCCCCCACGACCATGTTCTGTCATCTACTTCCTTATAACCTCCAGGTATGCCAGACGTTGCTTTCCCTTGTCTCGCTTTCCTTCTATGAGTATCAGATTCTCCAAGCCTTCCTTTCTCATTACGCATCCCAGAAATTTCAGCTGCTTCTCCCTGAGGTTAAGTATAAGCTTCCTCATTGTTTGCATCATTTCCAAAACCTCATCGTTGCTCACACGCACAGTCCATGATCTCATCAGCATCCTTCTGTAGAAAAATACCTCCGTTGTCTCGAGACATTTCTTTTCTCATTATGTGTCCCAGAAATTTCAGCTGCCTCTTTCAGATGTTAAATATAAGCTTCCTCCTTGTTTGCATCCTCTCCAAAACCTCATCGTTGCTCACACGCACAGTCCATGATCTCATTAACATCCTTCTGTAGAAAAATACCTCCGTTGTTTCGAGACATTTCTTTTATCATTACGTGTCAGAGAAATTTCAGCTGCTTCTCCCTGAGGTAGAACAATACCTCCGTTGTCTCGAGTCTCTTCTTCATCGTTGGGGAGACTGTCCAACATTCGCTGCCGTAAATGAGGACAGATGTCACGTAGCAGCTCAGTACTCTTTTCTTTGTTACCAAAGAAATCCTTCTGTCTCGTAATATTCTACCTAGCTTTTTGGAATGCGTCATTGGCCATCCCAATACACTCTTCGGAGCTCAGCGTCGCACTTAGAGATGCATAAATCCTATCAAAGTCAAAGCAAGAACTAAGATCATATTTACAGTAAAACTCGGTTGGAAGACCGATGACAGTTTTGATTCTTTGAGAAAAGTTCATAGAGATAACTGCCTGAAAGAATCAGCAATTAAATCATGCGCGTGACGTAGTTGAAGATGATTAACCGATCGATACTGTTCGATATTTAATTGACGATGGCCGACGATTAACAGAAGAAATAATAGCTAACTCCCAAGATAGCTTATTTACTTCGACAAATTTTATCTGAAAATGATTAAATTGGGTAAATTTTCTGCATTGCTGAGTAACAAAATTTTTGTTTCTAGACGAGAAACAGTCAAGAGGTTTTTCAATGGAAATTTTAAACAATAAGTATCAAAATGCTGAACGGCATTCTGAGGCGAATTGTAACTGGGGAGGAAACTTGTCTTTAGAAGTTCGATCCCGAAGAAAAGTTATATCCCTCCCACTAGATTTTGCTAGAAAAGCCGAAAATTAATACTGAGGAGTTGGAGCGGATTATCAGGATCATTTTGTGTCGAGAAATCGTTGCTGGCAGATTTAACTGAAGGAGATCGACGATTAGCCGCTGAAATAATATCTACTACCCAAGACAAGCCAGTTAATTCGAACGAAACAATTTTCTCTGAAAATTTTTGTGAAATTTCTTCTCGTTTGATGCCAAAAATGTTGCGCCCAGATCGGCAATAAACAACAGCGAAGTTTTCAATGGAAATTTTGCACAAATGGGATCAAAACGAGGCTCGCTTACAAAATGGCCACCTAAAGGTAGAAAGTTCCAGTCAAAAGAAAAAAAAAGCATATGGAACAGGAGGAAAGACTAAGACAGTATTTTTAGAATACTGAAATAATTTTTCTAGTTGACATTTTAGAAGGAAAACATTAATTGCGACATTGCTTTGGAAGCCATAGAAGGCTTAATCCGAGAATACTTTACCAGCTCGACAACGCTTCGGCCTATTTCTCTCATATAACAAGAGAGACATTACGGGAATTTCAATGATAAATTATTAGATTTCAAGCTTTTGGTCCTGATTTTCATTATAACTTGTATGAACCGGAAGTATCTTGAGATAGATTGAAGATTACGCCATTTTAAAAACAACCATCTTTAGAGGTGCACAAATCCTGTCAGAGTCAAAGCAAGAACGAGGATCAGATTTATAGTAAAACTCGGTTGGAAGACCGAGGACAGTTTTGGTTCTTTGAGAAACGTTCATGGAGATAATTGCCTGAAAGAAGCAACAATTAAAAGACGGGCGAGTCGGAGTTGAAAATGATTAAGCGATCGATACTGTTCGATATTTAATTGAGATTGACCGGCCGTTAACTGCAGAAATAAACACTAACACCCTAGGCATTTCATTTACCCACCAAATTGTATCCGAAAAATTTAAATTGGATAAACTTTCTGCTTGCTGAGTACCAAAAGTTTTGCTCCTAGGTTAGTAACAGTCAAGAGTAGATCTTTCAATGGAAATTTTAAACAAATAAGATCAAAGTCCTGAACGGCTTTATGAAGCAAATTGTACCGGGTAGGAAACTTGTCTTTACCAGTTCGATCCTGATGAAACAGCCCCATATTAGATTTCTATCTTTTAGTCCTGATTCAGAAAATGACTTTAGTTATTTCGTAGCCTTAAAATTTTTGAAAGTTATTAATTTTGAGACAATGACATATTGCTTGCTTTGTTTGTTTACAGCTTATCAACTCTTAAAGTCAAAATATAGAATACTTGTTTTGCTACTTGATGTTGCATTAACAATTTTGTTAGTATATCAATGATTTTTAAAGATAAAAGACCTACTGTTTAATCCACAGCTGGGGAAGAAAATATAGATTAATGTCTTTCTGAACGGTATTTGCTCGTAAGTGAATATAACGAACCCAGTTGGAATCTGAACTTGGGTCTCCGATTATTCATTTCAACTCGTTATCCATTACGCTACATGTAAATCTAAGCTTACAGTACCAGGTATTCCCACGCCTTTACCCATCTAGACCCTGGCAAGAGTTGACGTTGCTTAACTTCGTTGATCTGTAGAGAACCAGGTTTCATATGGTCGTAAGCACATTAAAAAGCTGCTCTAACATGCTTAAATTATCAGGACATTCTGATCTTCCGTTATTGTTGTAATGGCTAGTATCATTTCTCACCGAAGATCTGTGTTGTAGATGAAGCTTAAATTTTAATGTCTTTTTTCTGGTTATTCCATTTTGTTACATCTCTTTGGAATGCCGCTGGTATAGCAGTTAAGTGCAATACGTGATACACTCTTGGGCGATCGTGTATTCTTCGATACATGACTGACGAGGCAGATTATTTCCGCAGTAGGTTGTCATTTATTTCTATGGTCATCCAAGCCTATAGAACCCGGTCTGTTCGGCTATTTACCCATGGTTGTCCTATACTCTACCTTTACAAGAGCCAGATTAGGGCTATAATAGCGTCAGTCATTCAGTTAAGTGCCAGACGTGATGCACGCTTGGGCGATACTTCAATACATGACTGACGAGGCAGATTTTTTTTCCGCAGTATGTTGCCATTTCTTTCTGCGGTAGACTGGTTTCCTAGGCTATAGAAACCAGTCTGTTCTGATATCCAACACAGCTTGAGGGGGAAGAGGAGACGAATTCATACATTTCCCAAAGGTACTTGTGCGTAAGTGAATCTAACCTACACCCCTGGGATTCGCCTATCTGAGTTCTCATTCCGAAATTATACCCATTACACCACAACTGACTCCCAATTGTATATACAAACGAAAAATTTATGCAGAAATATATATTATTCAAATATAATGATAATAATATAATAATAATTATTAATTATTAATTAACTAGAAAAAGCACCACCACTTTCCGACGCAAATCTCGTTGAATGACATAACTAATGAATCTAATAAAATAATTAAGCACTTCTGTGTTGAAATTAAAAGCTTGAAAGAAATTTTAAAAATTACTTCTACTGAAGAAACGTCAACCAAATTCAATACAAACAGATTAAAATTATAGATACAAAATACTTTTATTGAGATAAAGTCACATGACGGTCGGTGAGGGACGTCTGGGGTCTGAGCAATGAATGTCACAAGTTGGATATCCCTAGGCCACAGCGGTATTTCATACAGAAAAAAAACCCACCCGGCCTCACCAGATTCATAGATAAACCGCTGTAACTTCGGAAATTATTACAAGTAAAGCTCCACTTTTTACACACTTCTTGTTGCTGCATACATGTTATAATTGCTCTGGGACAAATGTATATATATGGTTGTGTACGACTTAGCATCATAAAATTCTCTCGGAGAACAAACAACGTTTACAAATTCCTTTTTCTTTCAGCTAATGCATTCCATCAGTATGGGGTTATATCATGGATATAATGATGTCCATACAGGGCAAACGTAAATGAGAGAATAAGCTTTTCTTCCATAGCACAGCCATTAAAATTATTCAAAACAAGGAACTTATATCGAAATATCAAACAAAATAGTGAATAACCTCTGTAATAGAAAAAATAAAAAAATAAAATAAAACCTTCCCAGCCTCCAAAGATAATTTAGTCAGCTTTTTTGTTTATTTACTCGCCAACGACAAAAACTTCCTCAACCTTAAACCTAACTGTCACCTAAACACAAAATATGATCACAGTAAAAAGAAGATGGAAACTGAAAATCTACTGAAAATCTACTGCAAAAAATTTCATAATTATAAAATGTAAAAGAACAACTCTCTGCGAGGATAAGTCTACGCAAAGATGAAGGAATTAAAAAAAAAAGAATATCCTTATAATAAACAAGATTACCTCTTAAGTCAAATATGAAGAACTGGAGAAAAGATCCTCTAATAAAGATATAATCAAAGAAAAAGGCGACAAAGCTAACATTTACGTCATATTAATTCGCAAAGATTAAAAAAAAATTGTCTCGATGACAGATCGAAATACAAAAAAAAAAAAAAAAATTATAAAATTAGTCAATAAAATTATCACCGCCAATAATGCTGAAATAGAAACCACGACGGCGACTACGACTATGGCTATTTATACGGTAACCCATAAACCTAGAAACACATTATGACACATTATACCTCAAATTCCCACCCCAATTATCCACATCACTCATAGTCCTCGGTATGACGATAAACTACATCAGGTAGCAAGTCCTCTGATCGGGGGTTTTGCCCAGCGTGGAATCAGCTTTCAATTGCTTAAACCATTTACCCTGATCCGGGTGGTAGCACCTGTTAGGGTCTCAGCTCTGAGCAAATAGTAACCCCCCAAAAAAAAAAAAAAAAAAGAAAATTAAACAACAGGAAAGTATATAAATATATTTTCATAATAAGATTACCAGCAATGCATTAGATATATTATATTATATATATATATATATATATATATATATATATATATATATATATATATAAATTAACAATAAATTTTTGTAGTAAAATTACCAGCAAAATATTTATATAAAAATACCAACAATAAATTTTTATAGTCAACTTACCAGCAATAGATTTTTATAGTAAAATGCCTAGCAAAACATTTTTATAGTAAAATTACCAGCATAAAATAAATACTGACAATACATTCTTATCATCTGCAAACTCTATATGTGAAAAAAAACACACATTTACCCTGAACGTTTACTCCGAAAATATAAAATTGCGTACAAAATTGCTGTAGTTGAAGGGATAAAATTTAGTTCAAAGCATATGCAGCTGAAAAACCTAAAATTACGTACAGAATATTTAGATCAACCTAACCAAACCAAACTATATCTCTCAGTAATATAATTCTACCACATATCCATAATAAATATAGCGATGGTTTTAGCAGACGATTACACATCATTATGCTTAATAAGGGTTAGTCATCCTGGATATGACAACAAACTTCATCTAGCAACAAGGTCTCTGTTCGGGAGATTTAAGGATTTGAGGAGCGAGGAACTTGTTCTCAAGTGCACTCTGACCTGAGGTGGTAGCTCTTTTTAGGGGTCACAGCTATGGGCAAATAGTGAACACCCAACTAAAAATCATCAGTAAATTTTTATATTCAAATGGCCAACAAACATTTTTATAGCATAGGCTACATTTTATTATCTACAACATATATATATATATATATATATAGCGTTTGCTATAAAAATGTATTGTTGGTTATTTGAATATAAAAATTTACTGATTATTTATATTTATATAAAAATTTTATGATGATATATATATATATATATATATATATATATATATATATATAATTATTTATTTAAAATATGATTCCAAATCACGACATAAGAATCCCATGTTTCAAAACAAGGTTTGAAATCTTCAATATAATTATTTAAATTATTTAAATTAAAAAATTTCGCTTGAAGATGGAACAGAGCTTATTTTAACTCAATTTAATTTAAATAATTTAAATAATTATATTGAAGTTTTCGGCTCTAGTTTTGAAAAACATGAGACCTCTTATGTAGCGATTTGGAATCATATTTTCAAATGAATAATTATATTTATGCTCTACTTTTGTATCGAGCACTATTTTTAAAAAATAATAACTAAAATACTAAGGACTTTGGATTATTTACCTAACCAGTTCCTTCCTATTTTTTATATATTTTCATATATATATATATATATATATATATATATATATATATATATATATATCCCTTTTCGCTGAAAGTATAAAATTACGTGCAAAATATTTAGATTTTGGCACTGAAAATTGATATGCCGCCAAAAAATTCAAGCAATCAAACATGAAAGACCTCTTTTATGATATTAGTATCCTACAATTTTTTTTAACCCTCTGAGCCCTGCGTTCTTGAACAAATTTAACCGTTCTACATGAGCTCCTGAGTCAAAAGTCGCGATTAATTGGTATGTGATGTTTCAAGGTAGGTATAAAAATAGTTACGACCGGTGGCTGGCCATTAAGTCATTTTTCTCTACCACCGTTCAACCGGTGGCTCGTCATTAAGTCATTTTTTCTCTACCACCGTTCAACCGGTGGCTGGTCATTAAGTTTTTTTTTCTACCACCGTTCAACCGGTGGCTGGTCATTAAGTCATTTTTCTCTACCATATTTCAACCGGTGGCTGGTCATTAAGTCATTTTTTTTCTCTACCACCGTTCAACCGGTGGCTGGTCATTAAAACATTTTTTTCTCTACCACCGTTCAACCGGTGGCTGGTCATTAAGTCATTTTTCTCTACCACCGTTCAACCGGTGGCTGGTCATTAAGTCATTTTTCTCTACCACCTTTCAACCGGTGGCTGGTCATTAAGTCATTTTTCTCTACCACCGTTCAACCGGTGGTTGGTCATTAAGTCATTTTTCTCTACCACCGTTCAACCGGTGGTTGGTCATTAAGTCATTTTTCTCTACCACCGTTCAACTGGACGCTGGTCATTAAGTCATTTTTCTCTACCACCGTTCAACCGGTGGCTGTGTATTAAGTCATTTTTCTCTACCACCGGTAAAACGGTGGTCAGACCTCCTCAAATGGTTAAGAAATCAAACTAAATTCCAAAATATAACTTTAACAATATTGCAACATAAAACAGCGCCTCTAGTAATTATGTCTCCACAAACATGTATATGCACAAAAGCTGAGTATCGTCTACCATGTATTCAACTGTGAAAGCAGAATAACGTAAATCTTATTAATTACTTCAAAGCTCCTAAGTAAATTAAATTTCGGCATTAAATTAACCATAAGAAGTTGATATGCCGTCAAACAAAATATTCAGATGTCTATCGGATGTAGTTTGCCGTCATATCCAGGATAGGATAGATTTAAACAAGACCTTGCGAAACATACGGGTGGTGGTGGACTAAAGACTAAAAAGAACTGAAAGTTTAAGGTTATGACAATAATACTTAGGTCGCTAGGAATTGTGCGAAATAGAAATACAATGAACATTAGATTAAATCATAAATGTGTGGTAGAAGCAAGTCTATTTAGAGCACAGTTCAGTGGTGGGGTCTGTACTGATACTGAGACACTGTACTGAGTTTTGAGGACAGCTGATCTCACCCAGTCTCCAAGACATAATCACCAGAAATCTAGCGACGACACGCATATGCACAAACCTATAGAGGGAGTCTAAAAATATGTTAGAATAGGATTTAAAAGTTTGAATACAGAAAGTTGTGTTGGGTTGATGGGGCGTACGAAATATGAAAAAATGCTGGATTTGATTTATATAGTCAAAGATATTTCAGGCTTATACTTGAGTCTATTTTTCAATTGACTATATCTCTATCTATAAAAGGCAGGATGTGTGTGTTTGTGTGTAACGAATGCACGGCCGCAATTTTCGACGGATTTGCACCAAAATTTACATGCACACGCTCCAAGTTAGCGGGAAGGCCAAGACCTAGTTTGCATTTCCCAACTCCCATCGATAGTGGAAATAATCGATTTTTTCAGGCTTCTACGGCACTTTTCATGTAGTTTGTGGCCATTTTGTACTGTCCAGAGTGAGAGCCTATAGTTGGCTGCCACGAATAGGCAGGAAGATTCTATTGGCCACTGTGAGAGCCAACAGCTGACTGACACGACTGTTAAATAGCATTCTAGCATGCAAAAAAAAAAAAATCGATAGCTGCATTCGTCACAAGTGGGAAAAATTTAAATCTGCATGGCACTTTACTCCAATTGGCTCATTCGCTTGCTTAAACTCAACGTTGATTCTGATTCCGCAGAACTGGGTTGGGTGTGAAAAAGTATTTGTTGTTAACATTCTTTTTTCATTCGGTTTTTCCAGTTACGAGTCCCTTTTTAAAGCTGATTCTTTTGTGTTCATTTTGTTTAGTTCTTTTTAAGTAACAGATTTAATGTTTAGTATAGAGCTTAGAAAAAATTCGCAGTGTGAGATAGGCAAGAAGTAAGGCATGTAGCAACATCAGAACGGCAAAGGGCACTTCTTTAAAGGCAAGAAAGGGAAAAATATTTTAAGTCAAATGATAGCGATTGCTGTATGAGTCGTGCGATTTTTGAATCAAGCACGGGCAACGCCGGACCATGCTGCTAGTAGATAAATAATAGTCCAGTTCATACGGGAGGATAATTAAACATTGGTCAATTTTATACTTAACTGTATGTGAAAATTGGTCGGGTTTATTGTTGAGCCAGTTTCTAAATATCAGTCTGATTTATACTTGAGTCTACAGGTAAAAGTTAGTTGGTTTATTCTCGAGTCTGTATGCAAATATTGGTTGTGTTTTTACTTTAGTATATATGCAAGCATTAGTCGTGAATATACACATTGGTCGGGTTTATAGTAGAGTCTATGCGCAAATATTGGTCAGGTTCATACTTGCGTCTATATGTAAACATTGATCGGGATTATATTTGAGTCTATATGTAAAACATAGTCGGGTTTATACTTGAGCCTATGTGAATTCTCTAGTCTATATGTAAATACTGGTTTTGTTTCTACTTGAGTTTATATGTAAACATTGGTTGGTTGTATACATACTTGAGTATATATATATATATATATATATATATATATATATATAAATTAGTCGGGTTTATAGTTGTGTATATATGAAAACATTGGTCAAGTTTATACATGAGTCTCTATGCATTCTCAAGGCTATATGTAAATCTATATGTATATATCTATATGTCTATATGTAATCGGTTGTGTTAGTTGGGTTCATACATGTAAATATGTAAACTGTGATCAGGTTTATACTTGAGCCTATATATAAATATTGGTTTATATGTAAACATTGTTCGGGTTTATATTTGAGTCTATACGTAGAAAAATAGTCGGGTTTAAACTTGTATCCATATTGATACATCGGGCGAGTGTATACATTTGCCGGATATATCGTTGAGAGCGGTTTAGATTTGCAGGACCTAGCAGCCTAGTAAATGTCGTCATGAGAGAAATAGATAGATAGATAAATAGATATGAACAGATTGAGAAAGATAAATAGATAAACATAAACTGATAAACTTTTATTTAAATACCTCGAGGTTTCTCCTATGTATTCCTTGTGGCAATTATTACAGCTAGCTAGCTAGCTAGATAATGCAGTCTAGTGGTAGTCGAATTCAAAGAAGCACCGAGTGGATACTAGAAATAGTAACACCCCCCTTCACTGTTCATACTCTGTTTGACTACTTATCTGAATATCTACAACGACGATATAAACTATCATAGATAGATAGATAGATAGATAGATAGATAGATAGATCGTGCAGTCCAGTGGGTGTCTAATTCAAATAAACGATGAGGGGATACTATAAATAGCCCCCCTTGGGTATATTCAGTTTGTGTGACTATTTATCTGAATAACGTCTGCGATGATATAAGTCTACAATAGATAGATAGATATGAACAGGCTGGGAAAGATAAGTAAACATAAACTGATTGAGATAGCTAGCTAGCTAGATAGATAAAAACAGACTGAGATAGATAGATAGATAGATAGATAGATAGATAGATAGATAGATAGATAGAAACAGACTGAGATAGATAGATAGATAGATAGATAGATAGATAGATAGATAGATAGATAGATAGATGTAAAACATGCATTCAAAAAAGCGAATAGAGCCTGTGAGCTCAGAGTAAGTACAGAATAGACATGAATCGACTTGGACCTGGAAAAACCACTGTTAATTGCAAATACAAACCAATGGTCTATGCATAAAATAGACAACCTTGAGAAAAGGTAAAATAAACTAAAACCAGTCTATATAATAAACGTAGTCAATCTGCAGACTTTAAAGTATAAGATAGATATTAGTTGGACCAGGTACCACTGTAGTTACTAATATCGACTATTCTGTAATGAAATGAGTTATAGAGTTCAATGCAGACAATTACAACCCGTCGAACGGATAATACAGTTCATGATAAGATGGCAAAGCATGCTTCGTGATTGATGTTGCCGTCACAGACAAGGTAAACCTCGTCAAAGAGTAGAAACAGATACGTTTTGGAAGAATTGCAATCTTGCAAATATTGAAGACTTGACACTGTGACCATCTTGGATAGGTCTCAGACAAAAAGCGAAGAGAGACCTACAGAAAGTTGAGATGCTTTGAAAGGATTAAACCCTCGAAAGAAGATTTCCCCATTATAACCAACAAATCTCTTGATCTGATTCAGTTTCCTGGCGTAAAAGAATCGAAGTTGAAATGAAAGACACAATAATATTAACTAGAACTAATCACTATAATCTGCCAGTAACACTTGCATAATTTCCTAAATTGCAGATAATTCCCTTTTCTCTTTGCTTTTCAACGTATCACACAAGTAAAATTAGAAATACATTTTCTCTAGACAGGGTGTCCATAAAGTTCGTGTGCACTTAAAGAATTATAACTTTATTTGTATTTGCGATAGAAATAATTTGTAAAAAGGATTAGAAAGAAGTAAATCTATTTTTTAATGTTTTATTGAAATTTTATTTAAGTTTATGGATGCAACACTTTCGTCGCTGATACATGGCCTTCCAGACCGTTGCTTATCATGGACGAAGCCTGTCTCTTTAAATTTTTTCATCCATTTAGAAAAAGTGTTCCTATGAGGTGGTTCTTTATTGTATTCAATTCTAAACTTTCTTTGTACAGCAATAGTAGATTTCAGTTCAACCAACCAAAGGACACAGTTTACTTTTTCCCCAGTTGAAGCAGTGGATTGATTCTGGAAAAAAAGAAAATATATTTTTACTTATCTAATAATTGTTGCAATTTTTGTGGTAAAGAATCATCCAATAACTATCCTTAAAACTAGGTACATTAAACTTTATAACATTTTTTTACAGATTATTTCTATCGCAAAGACAAATAAAGTTATAATTTTTTTAAAGTGCACACGAACTTTATGGACACCCTGGATAACAGTTGTAAGGAATTACGAAGACATTAGGAAATTATCACATTTTGCGAAGGTTTTATTTATTTAGCAGTAAATAAACCGATAACAGATAAGACTCAAGCCTTTTTTTATTTAATAACTTTATAGTCTGGCTTCAAAAATATACTTTAAACAAAATAGTTTAAAATATTTAAATTAACCGGGTAATTTTTCTCAAGGCATGTAGACAAAAACGGACACTTCAACCTGGTGTAATGGTTAACAAGCTTGTGTGGTTAGATCAGTTATGACTGAGTAGTGAGTTCCACCCTCACTGGGAAATCCACATTTTCGGCCTTGTGGCACATTTAAGCTACGCTTAGAAACCTAGCCAAAATTACTTAAAACTATCAACTATTAGATGTAGACGAAAAAATGGAATAACTCAGTGTTGAGGAAAAATTATGAAATTCTTTGACAAAAAATTTACAATTAATACTCAGTTGCTCTTCCTCGAGTTTTTTTTTATGACTGCCATAATTCTTTCAGACATAGGTACCACTAATTTAAATCTGTATTCCTTATCAAAGTAGTACCAACTTACTCGAAGGCTGGTTAATAGATTTTCTTTGTTGGATGAAGACTTCTCATGAAACATTTCTTTGAAAATTTCCACCATGAATTTTCAATTGGATTTAGATCTGAACTATTCGCTTGTTCTGTTAGTGAGTTTATATGCTAATTCGATATTAACCAGGCATTATATAGCCAACGCTGAATAGACTATTGAGTGTTTGTATTTTATATTTATCTATACAAGGTTTCGGTAGATCCATCGTTCAGACCTCATCAAATATAATTGTTGAGAACAAAGAAACCAATTCATTTAAGAGAAAAATAAATCTTTAGTCGTATTTTAAATGCAATTCTGAATATATTCCAAAACCAAAAGTAACGTTCTTTGGATTATCATGGGACATTTTCTACGTTAAACTAATAGGCGCGCTCATGGTGAAATCATCTGACACCCAAGTCTTATGAAGAAATATACTCTTAAGGTGTGCTATATTTCTGGGATAAAGTGCTCAATATCAGAGATAGAGCGTGTGTAAATATAAACTACAGCAATCAACCCCAAAATTGAATAAATAGCTTTATCTTCCCAAACCAAAACATAACTATTAAATAAGCGATACAAACAAAATTTTAATACGTTAATAAAACACCCATTAAAATTAAAATAAATAAATATATAAGATAAGTAAGGAAACTAAAAAAAAAAAAAAAAAATAAAAACAAGCAAAATAATCTAATCCAAATAAATAAATAAATAAATAAATAAACAAATAAACGACTTCCGGCAAAATAACCGCTAAAATAGACTACCCACAATGCACCACTGACCCGTATATATAAATAACCGAGTAAAAACCAACACTCGTGTCTTGACGATTGCATCTAGCATGAAACAGCCTGTCGCCTTTGTTGAATGTTGATGTTAATATATATATATATATATATATATATATATATATATATATATATATATATATATTATCTATATATATATATGAACGTTATTCCGAAGAAGTGTACGAAAATTGTAACGCTGCAAAAAAACACTAGCAAACCTTACCAGTGACCAAATCAAAGTACTATGGACTGGCTTGAAACTATCCTGTTTTAAATCCAATCGAGAATCTGTGGTCAATCTGCAAGGAATGAAGATATGAAGTAAGTACTACCATGTGAAATGGGTCACGTTTCATTGAAAAAAAAATACAAAAAATGTAAATAATAACGGAATTATTCGTTTTGTTTCAATTAATTTGCACAAGGGTGTAGGTGATCATGGCCCTCCCCATGTTCCTGCATAATTAATTTGCACAAGGGTGTAATTGTGACAGAGTTCGTAGGTAGAGTAATTTCTCAAATTTTGTTGGATTTGCTAAAACGGTTCATTTTTTTTATTAGAAATTATTTGATGAGCCTTGTGTTTCCCGTTAAATATGAAACAATTAGATTACTGGAAGAGCTTAAACTTATTTTCAATGAATTTTTACTCATATGAATATTCAATGCTTTTAAAATACTGAGTACTCTTAAATAGAATCTGATAATTATGAAGGGTTTTATTTTGTTGTCATGTCGGAAATTGATATCTATGACATCAATTTTATTAGTTGATTTAATTCTAGGTTATTATCAGTCGGGTTTAACGTCATATCGAGAAAAGGTAATGTATTGATTGTTTCTGTTTCGTAAGTGAATTCTATTGTACGTTGGACTTCTTTTAGTCTATCTACAAGGTCAGCTAATGTTATTTTGTGGCAATAATAAGTGCATAAGTATATCAGAAATCTGTTGATTGTTTACGTAAAATACTTCGGAACGGACAAGATTATAGAAACACAAAATACAGGCAGGCTAAATTGACCCACATTGTTCTGATATATAGGAATTTATAACAGACACCCCACACGCACAGACACAGGCACACACACACACATAAACACACACACACATATATATATATATATATATATATATTGATACATATTTCATTACATAATATAGACAAGTGTTATCTATTTATTTTATGTAAATTCTTCTCATATCATCTGATAAGCTTGATAACATTATCATTAAACGAAGAAAGAAAATCAAAATATTGATAACATTTTTTTAATCCTATCTAAGCTTTCGGCTTACATAAGCCATTATCAAAGCTGGCAATTACATTACAATATATTCAGCAATACACGGACAAGACAGTGATAATAGTCTGTTTCTCTTTACATGGAAGATTTCAAAGCAGCTCATGACGTCACACATGACCACGCGAGAGTAATTCGAGAAGTATTAAGTATGGGAAGCCGTTGGTATAAACCAATGGCTTCTGTTACCAATTATAGACATTTAAGAATATTTGTGGAGATTTCATAGTTTATTTTGTTTAGGTTGGGTTTCAACTGTTTTATGTATATAGCTTCAAGAATTTTCAGTTTTTGTTTATTGTTTTATATGCACGCGCTTCAAAATTGTGTCGAAATTAACCAGAATCATTAAAAAGGAACAACATTTTAAAAATTATGACTTGGCTGCCTAAACTCCTGACATCTCTACCATTGAATTAGTATGGGATGAATTGGATAGGATAGTTCAAAGAGAATACTAAAAGGGTGAGAGGGAGCTTTTTCACTGCTTGCGAAATCCTTGCTGAGGTCTGTCATTTAATTCTTTTTCAAAAACTATATGGAAAGAATTCCAAGAATTTGTAAAGCATAAATTAAGACAGTTGGTGGTATTATAAACTCCCACCCGAAACATCATTCACTTGTATGATATTTATAATAGCTGAATAGTTAATACTAAAATCAAATATACTGTAGTTACTGAAATATTATATTTTACCTAAAAAAAAAAATATATTTTATTTTAAGCAGCTTTTCAAAGAAATACAGTCTGGGCCCAGATTTTATGCTTACACACACACACACACACTTACTTTCTCTCTCTCTCTCTCTCTCTCTCCATATATATATATATATATATATATATATATATATATATATATATATGCAGATGTGTTATTTTTGAGCAATCACCCTTTCATACAAGTTTCATTAGAAACGACTACGAAGTTTTGTACTAATTTTTCTGTTCTTCAAATTTTCTTCTTTTCTAAACGTACATTATGTAGGTTTTGTATACCCGAACGCATAATTCGAAGAACTAATTGTTATGGTCCAATATCCTTGCACCACAGTTATGGTCCAAAGTTAGAACCAAGGAAGAAACAACCCGAAAACAAGAGTAGAATAACAACATAAATATATGCAAGAAGTTGAAGGTGTAAGTAATGGTTTAGAGAGAACTAATATTGTCTCGACACGTTACACCATTCATTATATTTAATATCCCACCCACGAGGAATATATGTGGCACGTGGCCGAGATTAAAGTGAATTTTCACCGAGCCCGTATATCATAAAAAAATATACCCTTTGAACCCGCCTAGACGGGTTCAGGGCCTGTTACCTCCCGGACGAAACCTTGCCCTTCGGCAAAATTTTCGTGTACTTATTGCCAAAGCAGAGAGTTCAACATGACCTGGTGCTGGTTATACCGTTCATTCATTATACCTCTTGAGAGGCGCAGTATTTATAGTGTCAGGAAGAGTCCATTATTGTTATAGGTAAGTTCCCATAACACTAATTAAGCGCTCTGGCATACATTTATACAATTTCTACATAATTTACGTCCAAACAGAAAAACTGGAAAACTTTATTTAAAAAAAAAAAAACAAACCCTGTAGCTTGTCAGTCGTTTTTTAATGATATATATATATATTCTACCTGGATCAGTTTATATATATATATATATATATATATATATATATATATATATATATATATATATATATATATATATAGAAATCACATGAAATGGAAATGTTTCCGATTTATTTTTGAAATTGTAGGTCTGATGAATTGGATCGTGATTATGATTCCAATGTAATAAATTATAACCATGGAATATTATTGTTTTGAGCCATATATATATATATATATATATATATATATATATATATATATATATATATATAATATATATAAATTTAATTCTTTAGGTAAATCAAATAACAAAAACCTCTCAGTATAGATTGACCCTGTATATCAAACATATCCTCACCATTATCAAGCTCACCTCGTTTAACAATGGAAGTGGCGCGCTGATAGTTTTAGGAAAACAGACGCTCATTCGAGTTTTATTAGTATTCAAAACCACGCAAAAATACGCCTCAAACAGTAAAAAAGGAACTAACAGTATCAAAAGAAAACTCCTTTGAAAATGGCTAACGAAGTGTGCGAAAGTGCTTGCGACAGTGGAAGGTATGGACAGTTTTTTGCACTCAATCACTTGCATCATACGGATAAAATGTAAGAACGCTCAAAAAAGTAAATACAAATTCTGAAAATATTCTTTGAACGTCATATTTAACGAGAGATGTTTAAAAGAATAGCTGCTGTCCCAAAATAAATTAATCATATATATATATATATATATATATATATATATATATATATATATATATATATAGATGACTAGACTCGTTTTGAAAAACCCTCGAAATTTTGATTTGCTAATCAAATCAATCTCGAGGAAAAAAAAAGGTTTAAAAAAAAAGAAAGAGCTACAAACATGAACTTCTGCCGACAAAAAATCGCACAGATGCAGGTCTGAAGCCCAAAGAAAAAAACCCCGATACGAGTAACAACTAACTAACAAAAAGAGCTCAATACAACCGTAGAGCAGACCTAGATACACCTAGTGAGCCAGACAAACCTACCTAGGTTTCACCTAAACGGATCGTCAGGGAAAGTTTGGCTAAGAACTTTTCCTGAGAAACACACATTCCAGCAAGGAATGCGGTCCGCAAATTATCAAGTGAAAATTTATAAAAATATGATATATACTAATATATATAAATATATATATAGGTGCTAAATCAGGATAAATTTAAAAAAATATATTATAATAGTACCACGCTAATTTTATATGTATGGAAAACCAAACAAGATTTTATAGACCCCATCCTTAAATGGGAAATATTAAAAATGCCCAAAATATAAAGCAGGCCATAAATTTTGCAAATTATGTGCTGAGGAGAAATTGATAGTTATATATTTTTATATGATCAACCTTTTTTATTAAACTCTAAAACTGAAATTCTCAATGTATGTAGACATAAAAAATCTTGGAAGATTACTAAATTAGACGTTTTCCTTTTATTGACTTTCCACTGAGGTTTATTATTATTTATTTATTTTTTTTTTTTGTTGAATAAATATTCCCCCATATATTACTTAGGTTTTTTTTTTTTTTTTTTTTGTTTTTGATTTTGTCACGTGGTATGATTTTAGCTATCACCTACAAAAATATGTGTGTTTTTTATTTTTGCCTTGTTACATTATTTTTTTGATCCCTGACGATAGGAAAAACTTTAAAACCTAGGTTTGTAAATATTTTCTCATATCTATATATATATATATATATATATATATATATATATATATATACTAATACAATGAATTATATTTTTAAAAACGGAATAAATTCCAATAACCAACAATTACTATTCTTAAAAGAGTGCTCAATACATATATATGTGTGTGAGTGTGTGTGTGTGTCTGTGTATGTGTGTGTGATTTATTTATTTCATTTATGAACAGTGAAAGGCTTATAAGACAACATTTTAAATTTGTAATTTTTTGAAGCTATGCAAATTTTATATGGGCATAATGGCTGGCAGAAACACATTATTACTAAATCATCGTGATATCAAATAAGATCTTCATTTACAGGGAAATCATACTTAATTATTTAGGTTTTTTTATAATGTAAGTAGCAGTATAACCCGGCTTCGATCGGGTCTTTCATTATTGGGAATTTTTGTCGTTCACTTGGAGCCGGAAAGTTTAGAGTCGTTTTTTTTGAAAATCAATATTACTAACAACATTTCATTGCAACTTGAGGCACATCCCCAAATAGGTGGGGGACATTAACAATTTGAAAAAAATTTCACTGAAAAAAGGAACTGTATAACAATAAATAATATTATTGTAATGATTTAAACTATTTTTTATTAAAGTTTTTATGAAAGATATATATTCAAGAACAGATTGTAAATATTAAAACGTTGCTTAGAGTTATAATGGACAGGAAGTAGTGGAGAGCCACAGACGCCAACAATTTTAACTCGAAACCGGCACTGAAGAATTATTTTTCAAACAAAAAAAAATCATCGAAATCAGATGAAAACAGTAGAAACGCATAACATCCGATCACACACACACATTTTAAGAAATTCAGATATAGATATTATGCACAGTGCAGTAGTTTTAGTGCCGTTTTCAATAAACAATGCAAATTTTAAACATTTTATCTCGTGATTTTTGCCCAGCAGTATTATGATGTTATATCGACTTTTATCTATTCTTTTGTTTTTATTAATTATGGTCAAACAAATGATCTAATAAATCTTATTGATTGAAGAGCCTTTTTTGTAACCTTTTACAATTTTTTTTGCACAGTTCGTAGTTATCGAATACTTAAAAAATGTCATATCTTCCGTGCGGTGAATGATAATTAGAATTCTGGTGTGAATATATTTTCCATTCAATGTTTTTAATACAAAACATATCAACTTTATCTGGATTCATTCTTGAAATAGCAATTTTTTGAAGTCAGTTTCTAAGCAAAAACTAGGTATTTAAAAGAAAATGCTCAAGAATTGGTAAAAGCTGTGAATCTAATTTTCGGTGTCAATACTTATCACATCCAAAGAGAATTGAAAAAATCAAATCGCTCGACTACGCATGCGCACGAACAAGAGACGCTGAGAATTTTAAATTAATTTTTTTTTTTAAATATAATTTTCGGGTATATAATCTAACCGATTTCATTGAGATGCTTTTTTATGTTTCCATCATTTTTGTTATTAAATATCCCACATTGTGATAATAGATGGTCTGTCTGAATTGTGAAACGTAGTAAGAACATCAACGCAAATTTACTGTGGATGATATAGCGATTATATATATATATATATATATATATATATGATTAAGTAATTCATCGAGTCTAGAAGAAACCTCAACAGAATGAAGAAAAAAATTGACAACCGTTTCGTCCTATATTTGGGACTCATCAGCAGTGCGCATCCACTTCCGAGAATTGAAACGTTATGTTATCAGGCAAAAGTCATACCAACTGTACCAACGGGCCTCGGTGACGAAGAGGAAGCGAATCAGACTCGATAGAGCGCCGCTCGATCATGTATTCCGTGGTGGAACTCATCCGAGTTTCTCTTTTACCCATAGGACTGTGCCCACACGAGCCACGACTACTATCCCCAAGCCCTCCATCCCAAGCATATATCGAGTCTGATGGAACTGTCGGTATGACGTTTGCCTGATAACGTAACTGTCCGGGTTTCAATTCTTGGTAGTGGATGCGCCCTGCTGATGAGTCCCAAATATAGGACAAAACGGCCGTCCTGTGCTTTCTGCATTCTGTTGAGGTTTCTTCTAGACTCGGTGAATTACTTAATTATAATAATCGCAAATCCTCCTAATTTCTATCATATATATATATATATATATAACAACGATGTTGGTGAAACCAACAGACATCTTGTGAAAGGACCTAATACCTTAGACCCGAAAAAAAATTCCGAACAATGAAAAGAAAAACAGAAACACCTACGAACGTAGACTGAGTAAAAAACGCATCAAAATTCAACGAAAGAAATCTGAAGTCAAGCTTGAAGTTTTACACTATCGCTATCTTCAGACGACTAGAATAGACTCTTTTCATGGATAAAGTCATAAATAATTTCTATTCCTCATCACCTTTGTCCTTAAAAAATATAGTACAATTAAATTTGATTCAATCATTTTATTCACCATTATTTTCAATCATTTGTTGCCACTTAACAGGTTGGTCTTCGATACCTTATGAATACTATCCAAAACGTTTTTATAGCGAAAAGTTTTCGAACACATCTTTATGTTGATTTTAATTAGAGATATATTTCCCGATGAAAGCGTTTTGTATCGTTCTAAAATGTATGAGTAAGATATGTACATTTTACCCGTGTTATTTTCGCTTCAGGTGGTCTTGAGTCGTTAATTAAGGTGAAAAAAGGTTTTTCGATAGTAGCGCCCTTTTCGACCAAACTTATATGGACAAGTTGCAGCTGGTGAACGTATACAAAATTTATTTAGTGTTTAAATGCGTTTTTAGAAACCTAGATGAATACAACCTCAAAACTAGAGTGACAGTTGCAACATTACGTTTATATGTAGTGCAGCTTTTGAAGTAGTTTTGTAGTTTTGTTCTTGTCAATCATTTGTTTGAAAATATTGTCGTAGAGAACACATTTTTGTTCCATCTAATCATTTCAAATATGCCATTTTGAAATATATATATATATATATATATATATATATATATATATATATATATATAAACTAACAATCCAAAAAGAAGAAACACGTTCTTATCATAATCCGGAGTTCTATCTTTTGGTATTTTATTTTAAGAAGACAGTGTTCCATACAAGAATAAAGCTTATATAATAAATAAATTTCAAAATTCAAAAAATGAGGTTCTTTTAACAATTTATGAATAAGAAGGAATCATATTTTAAATAAAAATACATTATAATATTTATAAATATATATTTATATATATTCATATAAAATAAAAAAAATATATATATATATAAATGTGTTTGTTTTTTTTACATTTTAATTTTCCAGGCCAAATAATGTTTATTTTGTGACGATTTATATATAAATAATTTACAAAAAATTATAACATAAAAATTATAATGTTCAATTTACAAATATTTAACACATTTCATGATATTGATGTCTTATCATGTTGGGGTTGAATATGAATATATATTTATATATATAATATATATAAATATATATATATATATACATATTTTTTAAAGACAATTTATTTAAGATACAAAGACGATTTTACATTCTATTTTTTATAGATAAATATTTAAATAAAATGCATTTACTTGTATCTATAAAAAGAATGTTAAACATAAAATGTCTTTAATAAAATTGTCGAACTTTGTCCATTTCTTAATATATGACGTCATTTGTTTACATTTGATACGCCATGAGCAGTTATGAATGTGCGAGATTCATGGAAGATTGAAGTTTATAAGCAGTAAATTCGATTTTGCCTACCGAATTTTTTTGTCATTGTTAAGGCACGTCAGCGTAAATGACGGTTCCGTATAGGATGCAGGTTCGAATCCTGTCAAAGGACGAATATTTTCTATGAAAATTTCTCGGACATTCAGGCCGGTAAATGTTATTTAATACTGTTTATTATAAACAGAGCATTTACTTAAATACTTGTATCTATAAAAGAATGTTAAACATAAAATGTCTTTAATATATATATATATATATATATATATATATATATATATATATATATATATATGTAATTCGTAGAGAACCATTTGTCTTTATATATCAGGTAAGATGATAAATTCATCATTACAATTGGTCAATCAAACAAAAATAATTACTTGATTCTATCTAATATATATATATATATATATATATATATATATATATATATATATATAGAGAGAGAGAGAGAGAGAGAGAGAGACAGAGAGATATTCAGGTAAGATGAGAACGAATAGAGTATAATTTCAACGTTCGTAACATGTAATTTAAAAGAGGGTTTTATACAAAGTAGAGCAATATTATTTATTTTAGGATATTACACTGAAAACAAGTCGAAATCGCTACATAACTGCAATCGGGTTTCGATGCGTATCAATGCATCTCATCAGGCGATTGTAAATTACTAGACAGTGAACAAATTCTTTTAGATTTTAAAGCAAAATACAAACTCATTTACGGAAAAAGTGGGATTATACAGTTTGTGGGCTTTACTCTGATCAACCAATCAAATATGACCTACGTTACTACATTTGCTTTTAAATCTAAATAATCTAAATAAATCATTCACTCGCTAGTAATTTACAATCTCCCGATGAGAGGTATTGATACGCATCGAAACACGACTGCAATTGTGTAGCAATTGTGACATGTTGACAAAATAGGAATACATTAATACATATATATATATATATATATATATATATATATATATATATATATATATATATATATATATAAAAGCAAAAACGTAAACTTATCTTAGGTGACACTTTACGTCCTTTTGTCGGAATTTATCAAAGTAATTATAGGGATTTCATTTTACATCGAGTATTTATGCACAAAACTAAAAATGCCGTTAGATTAAAATCAATTTTCATTGACAGAGACTCTTGAAAAAATCTTGAAAATGTAACAAAATTTAAATTTTTTTTTATAAATACTTATTTCCCAAAGAAAATCCCCACATTTGATAGGATGAAGTTCACCAGAGGAGGAAACGCGTCGGATAAGATATTGTCCTTTACAGATTTATTTTATTTATATCTGAAATTCCATCTCGCCATATATATATATATATATATATATATATATATATATATATATATATATATATATATATATCCGATGCGATAAGAACGAAAGTAATATATAAATTCCAACGTTCACAGCATTAATCCAAAAGAGGGCTCGATAGTAGAGTGATAATTATTTATTTATTATAAACCATTTTCGATAATTATTTATTTACTATATAACCATTTTCGATTCTCACCCGTCGAAGTGCAATTGAAATGCACTGAAACCAAGTTGCATCTTTGTAGTGAGTAAAAAGGTTTTGT
>CAHIKZ030001553.1:67500-90000 GCA_903632075.3 Acanthosepion pharaonis
TATATATGTGTGTGTGTGTGTGTGTGTGTGTGTGTGTGTGTGTGTGTGTGTGTGTGTGTGTGTGTAACGAATGCACGGCCACAATTTTCGACGGATTTGCACCAAATTTTACCTGTACATGCTACAAATTAGCGGGAAACCCAAGACCGACTTTGCATTTCCCAACTCCCATCGACAGTGGAAATAATCGATTTTTACGGCAGTTTTCATGTAGTTTGCGGCCATTTTGTATTGGCCAGAGTGAAAGCCTATAGCTGGCTACCACGAATAGGCAGGACGATTCTATTGGCCAGCGTGAGAGCCAACAGCTGACTGACACGAATGTTAACTAGCATACAAAAAAACCGGTAGCTGCATTCGTCACAAGTGGGGGAAATTTAAATCTGCATGGCACTTTACTCCAATTGGCTCATTCGTTTGCTTAAACTCAACGTTGATTCTGATTCCGCAGAACTGGGTTGGGTGTGAAAAAGTATTTGTTGTTAACATTCTTTTTTTCATTCGGTTTTTCCAGTTACGAGTCCTTTTTTAAAGCTGATCGTTTTGTGTTCATTTTGTTTAGTTCTTTTTTCGTAACAGATTTAATGTTTAGTATAGAGCTTAGAAAAAATTCGCAGTGTTAGATAGGCAAGAAGTAAGGCATTTAGCAACATCAGCACGGCAAAAGGCACTCCTTTAAAAGCAAGGAAAGGCAAAAATATATATATGTATATATATATATATATATATATATATGTGTGTGTGTGTGTGTGTGTGTGTGTGTGTGTGTGTGGTGTTGCAAAGGCTTCTACTTATAAATGCGAGTTTAAATCCTTCTATCAGAATTTAAGTGGTGTTTTAGGACCTGGGTCAAGTAGCTGAGCTTTCTGGGTCAAATAGCTGATGGCAACCTTCTAACGGAGTAAATGAGATAACTAAACGCTGGACGGAAGACTTCTCAAATGTTCTACACATGAACTCGTAAGTTGACAAGAATCTTATCAACAGCTTATCACATAGACCTGTTCTTGAATGCTTATCAGCTGCTCCATCTGCTTTGAAATAAAAAGAAAAAGAATTAAAAAAACACTTGATAAACAATTAGTCCTATAAATAAATATAGTACTCTATATCAGCAGGGATATATAAATGTGCCAGCAATCTCTTGCTTCATAAATTTTGTGATCTTTTTTCTTTAATCTAAGATTAAGGATCAGTACCTCCGGAGACTGTAGACACTTCTATTGTGTATCTTTATAAGTACAAAGACAATAAATGCGAATGTGATAACTAGATAGGTATGTGCCATACGTGTGTTGCTGGGAAAATTCTTAGCAGGGTTAGGGTTAGGGGTTAGGGTTAGGGTTAGGGTTAGGAATATCTTGAACAGACTCAACTCTTCTTTGACCCATTCAGTCTTCTATGTATCTTAGTACTACTGAAGGAGTCTGGTAGAAACACTGTGGACATGATTTCCATTTTAAGGCAACTACAGGAGAAAGCACGAGCGTATGACAAACATTTATTTATTTCATTTGTTGATGTCGCTTAAGCCTTTAATACTGTTTCAAAGAATACTCTCTGAGTCGTCCTTCGGAAACTCTGTGTTCCAGAAAGGATTCTGAGCGCCATTATGTCTTTGCATTAGATGCTGGTGGCCCCAGTTAGAGCCAGAGTCGAGGTATCAAACCCATTCATTGTCTCTAATGAATCAAACCGAAGTTTATATTCTTGCACCTCTCTTATTTGGTTTGCATGTCGTTGAGCTGCTTTCGCTGGTTCCAAGTTTTCATGAATTCAAGCGTCCTATGAGCCTGGCTTCCTGCTCTCACCTTTTCACTGTTGAAACTATTAAATGTAGCCGCCTCTTCTACTCCAATACCCTCATACCTCGCACCTCTCACCTGTGGAACGTTCTTCCATTTTCCTGTTTCCCTGATAGAAATAATCTCCAACTATTCAAATGTAATGTCTATAGACATCTACAGTCTGCCTTGATCTATCCACTATCCTTCTCTTCATCCTTTCCTCTATCACTCCTATCTGATCTTGCTCCAAATCCTATGTAACCCTTTGCGTGCTAGTGGCTTCCAGCCTTGCTTGGGGTGAAATGTTAAAAAAAAAAGTATATTTCTGCCATGGTGAAAAGAGAATTTTAGAATGATAAAGAATTTTTCGGTTCAAAGCAAAAACTAAGATGATTTTAAAAACTGTTCGTGTCCTGATCTTCGCAGAGGACTGCGCTCTTGTCGCCCACATTTAAGGATCGTTAATAAATTGTCTCAATATATAAATTTTTTTCGTTCTTGCCATCAGCATAAAAAAAACAAAAAAATATGTATCTTGTCCATCAGTATTTTTATTTTCTTCAGATCGTTGGAATGTCTCACGCGTACATGAAAATGGATAAAGGTGTTAGTTAAATCCAGTGACAGGACCCAAAGAATGTGAGTTTAATACCTGCTTAAGGCGGTGGAGAACCCTGAGAGGGGAATTAACAAGAGATAACTGATAACTGACATCCATTAGACATGGCACGTGGAACTAGAACAGTCTACTCCAGCGAGCGAGATGAAGGGTTCAGTTTGACATTCCAACCGCCTGAAGAAGCCCGGAGCGTACAACGGCCGAAACGTTGTGATAAATATGGCAACAAACATGAGGATGATGGTCCGAACAATGTAAATAGTTGTCCATCAGTCTCTCTATATATATTTAGCCGTTGATCCCACTGTTTGCGTAAAGGGAAAAGTCTTGAGAAATGGATACAGATATGTGTTTGGATGTGTTAGGTGGGTGGTTGAAGTTTTTGCTGATATATATAGGTTTGTTATTTAAAAAAATGAATGGTTTATGTCGATTGTTTCTGATTGAATTTCGGAACGTTTAAATTTTTTTTCAAGACAATATTCATAAAAATACAATTCAGTTCATGATTTGACAAAGACGATGGACATAAAAAACAAGTCTTATCAAAAACAGATAACTGAAAATTTTAAAATGATCATATATTCCGTTTATATATATATATACGTTATCGTCACATGGGCGACGCTTTCAAAACGTATTCCTAAAAATTTATTTGATTATTTTAAATTGAAAAAAAAAATATAAAAAGAATTCTGTTATTATTTTAATCTAAATAATTTTTATGTTATATGCTTGTCGAGTATTAATCTCTTTTAAAAAATTTTATAAAATTTATTAAATATTTACAAAACACCATTATAATTATAATTATAATTTTTGAAGATATGTTTATTTAAATATTGAAAAAAATGTAATTTTTTGTAAAACTTAAATTGAAACAAAAATGTACAATTTTTAATAATTAATTATATTTAATAATAGTATTTTATGTATAATATTATATATATATATATATATATATATATATATATATATTATATATATTTAAAAAAAATATATTAAATGCAATTTTGTTATGTAAAATGAAAATTTTTTTACGTTTCGGTTTAATATATTTTTCCATTTACAATATTCATTAAAATACAATTCAGTTCAATATATAAAGACGATCGACATAAACAACATATCTTATAAAATAGATAACTGAAAATTTTTTAAAATGAAAGCTTTTCCGTTTAGCATGGTCACGTTTCGGTTTTAATAAATATACTTTTCAAAACGTATTCCTAAAAATTTTGATTATTTTTGAATGAAAAGAAAATGAAAAAATTTCTATAAGGATCTAAAATTTTATATGTATAAATTGTCGATCATTAATCTTGTAAAAAAGAACTTGAACTGAATTTATTTTTAATGAATCAATCTTGAAAAAATTTTATTAAACCGAAACGTCAGAGAATTTTAATTCATTTTAAATATAATTGCATTTAAGGATTTTTGTTTTTTTTTCAAATTTTCTTCATTCTGTCGGATCTATATCCATTTACATTTTTTACACACATATATATATATATATATATATATATATATATATATATATATATATTGAATATAAGAAAATAAAAAATTAAAAATTAAAATTTTTAGACACATTTTGTAAATTAATATTCTTTCGTTTTTTTATTATTTCATTTAATTTGAGACATCATATCAAATATATATATATATATATATATATATATATAAATGAATTTTATATATAGAGAGGAATTATTTAATTTTTTTTAATTTTTTAATTTTGATAGGTGTGAATGCCAAGCAGTACAGCATGCCGTTTCAAAAATTCTGGCAACAGTGGACAAAAGAATGTTCTTTTTCATAAACGGTTGTAGAACCGGTTGACTAAATACTAAAGAATCGACAATTTAAAAAACAAACAACGCATATTTAATGAAATTAATTGGAAAATGGCGAAAATTTACAATCGTAAATGTAGATTATTTTTTAGATTCTGGGGAGAACTATTGTACATATTAATCAAGTCGAACGAACGATGGTAGATTCAAGTTTTAGGGTGATTAATTTGGTATTTTTAACCTTTGGCTTCCGTTAAAATAATGCATTCTTTCTGTTGTTATTGCTAAATAACAATTTGGAGTTTTTGAATTCCAAATTTGTTTTATGCAAGACAAACCGTTCCGTTTTTAGCCCAAATAAAAGTTTAACATTTGTTTATTGGAATGTAAATCATCATTTACAAAATGTAACAATACTATACAAAATATATGGAAAATTAATTTCAAAATATTTCAATTTTCGATGTGGAAAAGATTTGGCTAAGGATGGTTAAGGAATTTTTAAAACTTTGGCATTTCTAAAAATAAAATTTAAAATGAAAAATTTGATTGAAAATTTTGAACGGAAGAAAAGAGATGTAAAGAATTAAAAATGAAAGAAAATATGGGAAAAATTAGGATTTCAAAAATAAATGATTCTTTGCTTTGTTAATCCTGGAAGAAAGAAGCAAAAGAAAAAAAGATGGAATTTTTAGAATTTTTTCATTAGATGCTGAAGAATTTATCAATTTTAAGTCATCTGCATGAATAAATGAAATGGGAATAAAGTTAAAATTTTATTTAAAGATTAAACGCGATTAGAAGCAAAAATAAAATTCAATGGAATTGAATGCAAAATCTTTAGACATAAATTCGTAAAATAAAAGGGGAACAAATTCTCTTCAAATATTTTTTTTCATTTAGATAGATCTATGTCGAAAATCTTTTTTTTAACATTTCTTTTTTTATCCATTGATTAGGATTTTTGGAATCGTGCAAAAAAAGAATTCTGATTATTTTAATCAAAAATCTTTTCAAATTAAAATGAAATTTTATTTTTTCATCTTCAATTATTTTATCCAGATTTATTTATAATAACGATATTTTTTTTAAAAAATTTTTTTTTTTTTTTTTTTTTAATCCATTTTTTCATTTTCATTTTTTTTTATTTTTTTCTTTACTGTTTTTTATTTAATAAATATTTTATTCATTTTATTTTAAATATTTTTATATTTTTTCCTTTAATTTAACAGGATTAAAAACCGGTTTTTTATATTCTTGTTTCTTCATTTTTTATCTTTTTTTTATAACTTTATTTCTTTTTTGTTAAATTTTTTTTTGAAATTAATTAAAATTGCATTTATTTTTAAATTTTTTTTTTTTTCTTTTGTTTTCTTTATTTAAACAAAATTTTTTTCAAATTTTCTTTTCGATTTTTGAATATTTTCTTTGTTTTTAAGGAAATTTTTTTGTTTTCTTTCATCAATTTTGATAAATTTCATTCATCGTTTTTTTTTCTTTTTTTTTTTTTTTTTTTTTTTTTAAATCTTTTCTTTCTTTATAAAAAAAAAAAGAAAATAAATTTAAAAATAAATATAATTTTTTTTTCTTTATTTTAAAATTTTTCTTTCTTTTCTTTTAGATTTCTTTCTTATTTTCATTATTTATTTAAATAATGATTAAAAATCCATTTTTTTTTTCTTTTCTTTTTCTTTCTTTCTTTCTTTCTTTTTTTTTTAGAAAAATCATTCTCTTTATAGGTAATTCTTTTCTTTTATTTTCTTTTTTTTGCCAATTTCTTTCTTTCTTTTTCTTTCTTTTTCTTTCATCTATCATATCAAGGACTTATTATTTTTCCGGTTCAATTATTTTTTTTTTTTCTTTTTTTCTTTTTTCTTCTTCTTCTTCTTCTTCAATTTTTTTATTCTTCTTCTTCTTCTTCTTCAAAAGTAAATATTATTTTAATTTTGTTATAACAGTTTTTTTAAATTTTTATTTATAAATTCTTTTTTGTAAAATAAATTTGCTATATATATCTCAAGAAATTGAACTGGCATTAGACTAGTAGGAAGATTGTTTTGCGCAAATGATCAATGTGAGAACGTCTTTTTTTATCATAGCATTTTTAATTTTGACCTGAACTTGGATATGAGTTTTGAAACAACTCGCTCAGCGGCAAAGTCAGTCTGTATTCTTATATTTTGTCATCTTCTGCGCAACATAAAACAAAAAAATTAGTTTATTTTCTACATCTTTTTTTTATTCTTTTTTAAAAAAAAAAATCGACGTTTTAGCATCCAGAAAATTATTCTACAGACGACTTGTCCTGGTTTATAAAAAAGATGTTTGCTTCTCATCTTCATGTTTGGTACTCCTGTCTTTTTTCTGTCAGTGGCTATTAAATCTAAACTTATTTAACTCCAAAACCTGTTCGTAGCGACATCAAAACGCCAGAGTTTACTCGAAGGGAAGCCATTTTATTTAGTTCGTGAGAACTGATAGTGAACTTTTTTTCATAACATTCTAGGTCAACACAGTCATTGATCCGTTCAAGAAAACCACACGATTTGGAAACTAGACAAGACTTAAAGTATGTCATAATTAATTCGGCTACAACTTCACTGACGAAACTAAATCAACAGCAAATTTTTCATGTACACCCCTGTGGAAATTAATTGAAACACAACGAATAATTCAGTTATTATTTACTTTTTTTTTATTTTATTTTTCACAAAACATGAAAACCCAGTGCACATATTAAAAAAAATTATGTCCATTTTTAGAAGTTTTTTTTAATATGAAGATTTTTTCCACAGATTCTCGATGAATTTAAATCAGGAGAGTTACAGGCCAGTCTAATATCTCAGCCTATATGTTATATATTTATATATTTATCTATCTATCTATCTATCTATCTATCTATCTATCTATCATCTATCTATCCATTTTTTCTGTATCATATTCTATCTATCTATCTAAATATTATCTATCTATCTATTTATCTATCATTGTTATAAATATGTTCAAATTAATTAAAACAAAATAATAAATAATTTTTGAGTCGAATTATTTTTTTTTATTTTTCCACTGAAACATGACTCGGTGCACAAGTTAATACTTCGTATGCCCATTCCACGAAGACATTCCTTGCAGACTGACCATATATTCTCGATTGAATTTAAATCAGGAGGGTTATCGTTTCTCATTATCTTTGTAATATTCGCTTCTTACCACATTTTCTTATATTCATATCACACACCTCATTCAGCCTTACTATATCGACTGTAACGCTCTACCTTGAGTGACTCTCCAGCCTTGTGTTGGAGATATTTTGTATTTAACAAATACACTTTTCCACAGTCGCAACGTCGTAGGTCTGTCGCTATCCGGTCGCTATTGCCATGACAGATGAACACCATTTGTTAGTTTCAAATCAAACTTTTTCACCTAAGAAGTAAAAAAAGGAAAAAACCCATATTTTCTCATTGCCTTCGTATTCTAAATTACAAACGTTCTATTTTGAATTTTCCAAAGAAATGCTACTCTGGGGGAACAGATTACCGCATAGGTATTTCCCTCAACATTAGAAAGTTGACCAATTCAAATTGAGGATCAGTCGTTATGTTTAATTCCTCATCATTGAACTACATCATTGTTCATATAAATTGAAACAACGGCTTAAGTTTTCTTTCTTTCAGCATACGGTAAATTTTTAGATTAATGGAAATGCAAATTAATTGAAACAACCGCTTTAGTTTCCTTTCTTTCACCATACGGTCAGTTTTAGACCCACTGGAGTGACAGGGTGTAATCGATTTCTATTTTTTCCTCAGATTAGGTCATTTGCAGTGGTGTGCAGTAATATGAATCTATTTTTGGGGTGTATGATGAAATTTGTTTGGCCTTGAAAAATATTGCGTCATCCGTGATTGCATCAGATTTTTATCACGCCCAGACACTATTGTCTCGACTGTCGATTAGTTGTCCTACGGCCATTGTCTGCTATGGACGTTACTCCAAGTAAGCGTACGAAAATTGTAACGCTGCACGAACACACTGGCAAGCCTTACCAGTGAGCAAATCAAAGTACTATAGATTGGCCCGGAAACTCTCCTGATTTAAATCCAATCTAGAATCTGTGGCCAATCTGCAAGAAAGGACTTCATGGAATGGAGATACGAAGTACTAACATGGGCACTGGGTCATGTTACATTGGAGAATTACGAACAAAAAGCAAATGATAACGGAATTATTCGTTTTTGTTTCAATTAATTTGCACAACAAGGGATATATATATATAACTTAAATATCCATATATATATATAAATATGAAGAATAAATTAGATAAAATAATGTATGAAAATTTAGATAAAAACTTTTAAAACTAGAATTTTAATTGATTTAAAACCATTTTTAAAATCTTTTGATTTTCAAAAATTTTTAAAAGGAATTTCAACAATTAGATTTTTAAAGTTTTTTTAATTAAAAAGAAAAGTTCATTTGAATGTTTCATTGAAAAGAATTTGGATGAATTATTTATAAATCATAAATGTAAATGAGGATTTGTTTTTTAATTTTGGGTTAAAGTTTAATAAAATTTGGATTTTTTTATTTGAATCAAAATGTATTTTCATTAATTAATTTTTTTTAAAAAAATCTATTGCGTTTTTTTTAAAAAAAATAGTTTTCAAAAAAAAAATTTTGAGAAAAATTTGAACTAAAAACAAGTTAAATAAAATTTTATTTTTAAGAAATTAGTTTAAAAAAAAATTTTAAATTTAATATAAAATTTTTTTGATTTTTTGATACTATGGTATTATGGAAAAATGTCAAATGAGGAATATGAAAAATTTTTTATATCAACGACAGCGATTTTTGAATGGCGATATCCCAATTTTGTATCTGAAAATATTATCATTTTAAATTTTTATTTTCCATCACTTAAATAATTTTATCAAAAAGTTTTTTAAAAATTAAAAAAAAAATTTTTAAAAAAAAAATAAATGAATAACTCATGTTCCAAAAGCATAAAAGAATAAAAAAATCCAATTTCTATAGAAAATTTGATTTTTGTTTTCAGATTTATCTGTAGTTGGAAATTTTTTAAAAAAATGAAATTTCAAAGGATATTTGTTTAAGAATCGATAATGATTATTTGTTATCAAAAAATTTAAGAAATTTATTTTCCAAACATTATGTTTGTTTTTTTTGTTTTTTCTTTCTGATTTTTTAAAATTTTTTGTGTTTATCTATGTTGTTATTTCAAATTTTTGAAATCAATTTGAATGCAAATATTTCCAGGATTTGATTTTTTTTTTTTCTTTTTTTTTTTTTAAAACGCTTTGTTTTCTTTTAAAAATCTTTAGTTGTTTTTTTTTAAATGAAAAATTTTTTTTAAAAATATTTTTGTCGATAAGGTTAAAATTTATAATATTTAGATTTTTTTATTAATTAAAAATTGAATTTATTTGCAAATTTATTTAATTTTTTTTTATTTGGTTTTATTTTTGTTTTTTCTAAAAAATTTTTTTCTTTTCATTTAAATATGTTTTTTTTTTTTTTTTTCAATATTTTTGAAAGTAAAATTTTCATTTATTTCTTTTTTAAAATTAAGTTTAAATATTTTTTTTAACCAAAAAGAAAAAAAGAAGATAAAAAACTTTGTTTGATCTATTTTTAATTTTTCAAGACATTAAAATTAGGATTCCACTAACCATACGTCGCTTCATTCATAATTATGAATATGCCGATATTTATTTAAATAAAAAAACAATTTTAAAAATTTAAATACACTATGTTGGTATTTGAAGATCTAATTCAAATCCAAATAGGAATGTTAGGATATTATTGTTGGGATTACAATTATTCTTTATTTTTTTTATATAAAAAATTTACATTCTTATTGAAATTTGTCGTTTAAAAAAAATTATAAAGGATGTACTTTTTTTCTTGGAACTCTTCGAAAAAATTTTTTTTTTATGAAATTGAATTCCATAAACGGGATCGGTTAAATAAAATGGAAAAGGTGTATTTAGATTTGATGAAAATAAATTTAATAATTTTTATACAATAACGAATGAACTCTGATGATTTAATTTAGTATTCAATATCAAAGCATTTTTAACAAGGCGTTGTTTAATTCGAAGTTGAAGAAAGAAAAAAGAAAGGCTAATATCTTTTTTTATTTATAGAAAAACTTAAATGAATGGTTGTATTGAAAAACGAAGATGTGAAACTGTTTAATTTCTATGTCGTATTCTCCATATTTTTAAAAAAAAAATCTTCTATTTGAACAATTTTGATTTGCCTCCGTGATTTATTTTGGGGATACCAATATTTTTTAATTTATGAACGAGCAATTTAACCTTAAAGAAAGTTAAAAAAAAATTAAACTGATCATAATCATATAACCAATAGAAATATAAAATTTAGAAAGAATTTTTAATAAAAATATAAAAAATTAAACTAATTATAAATAAAATCTTGAAATTTTATAAACAAATTTTATATAGGTGAACCATATATAAAACAAATTAATATAAAAATATTTATTTTTTTTTATATAAATTTTAAAAGATCCTTAATATATATAAACAATCAATTTATAATATTCAATGATATATAGATATAATCTTATTAATCAAATTTAAAAATTTTATTTGCAGTTTGAAACTTGCATAATATATTTTTTATTTAGTTTTTGTTTAAAAGTTATCTCAAATATTTTAATTCTTTTTAAAAATCATATGAAAAAAGCATGAGAAAATTTTATAAAAATGTGAGATTTTTTTGCAAGAAAAAAATCGCAAAATATTTAAAAAAATTAAATGAAAAATAAAAGATTTGATTTTAAAAAATGACTAAAAATGAAATTTTACATAATTAATGAATATAGTTAAATCAAAAATTAAAATTTTATCAATTTTTTTGATTTGGAATGATAAAATTAAGAAAATTATCAGTACATAGAAATTTTTTATTTATGCATGTGGTTATCTTTTTTTCTTTATGGACAAAATTTTAGGAAAAAAGAAAAAAAAAAAAAAAAAAAAAAAGATGAGAACTAACAAAAGTTAAAAATTTAAGTGACATTTAGTTTAAAAATCAAATTTTTTTATTCAATATTATTCATTTTCAGAAAATTTTTTTTAAGACATCAAATTTTTTTTTTTTAAAAATTCCTCTTTTTTATTTTAAATTAAAACAATTTAAAATTTATTAATAATTAAATTTTTATTTTTTGATTTCTTTTTTTTTTTTTCTTTCTTTTTTTCACGGTTAGAATTTTAAAATCATATTTGAAAATTTATTATTTATTTCTTTTTTGCATGAAAAACTATCTTTAAAAAAATAAAAATATTTTAAAAAAATTTCCTGATTTGTAAATTTTCAATTTTTTATTGGATATATTTTCTTATCTTTTATTCAATTTCATTTTATTTAATTTATATCCATTTGAAAAATATTTTCTTCATTTTTTCTTTTTATATATTTAAAAAAGTTCTTATGTTTTTATTTTTATTTTTTTGTTTTTTTTTCTTATTTTTTTTTTATAAAAAATATTTATTTATATTTAACCGGATTATATTTTATATATAAATATATATTTATTTATTTTTTTTTTTTCAAAAATAGTGAGAAAATAAAATTTATTTTTGATTTTCATTTATTATAATGTTTATAAAATTTATTATAATATTAAATATTTTTAATCTATATATAAATTATATATATATACAATATTTTTTTTTTTTCAAAAAACTTTAAATTATAATTATATATTTATTATTAAAAAAATATTTTATATTATTAACATTTTTATTTTTTCAATTTTTTTCAAATGAATTAAAATTTTTTTTGTTTCTATTATTTAAATTTTTTTAAAAAATTTAAAATATTTCTTCAAAAATTTAAAATTTTTTCCATGTTTGCTAGTTTATTTTAACTATAGAATAAAAAAATAAAATCATTGAATTTGAAAATATTAAATATAAATTAATTTTAAAAGATTTTATTTCATACTTTTTATTATAAATTTATTTCATTTTATTTGGTTTCTTTAATTTAATTTTTAAAATTTTAAATCAGCCATCTTGAAGATTGCTTAAAATGAATATATTATATATATATATTATATATATTTATATTAAAAAAAAATTTTATATTTTTCTTTTTTTGCAATATTTCGTTTTTAATTCAATTTATTGAAAAAGATTCATGAAAATGAATTTATTAAAAGAAGTCTTTTTTATCGGTTTTTTTTTATAAATAAAAAAAAAATTTTATTGAGATTTAAGAAAATTTTAAATGTCTGAAAAATAAAATAATACATATGAATAAAAAGTTAATTTATATATATCTGTGGGAAAAAAAAAATATATAACAGTTATATATATATATATATAATATTATATAAAAATTATTTTTTAAAGTTTAAAACAACTTTTTTTAAATTATTTTCAAATTTTGGAAAACTTTAATTTTTTATTTGAATTAAATATTTAAAATATAATATATAAAATGAATATAATTTATTTTGGAATAATATTAAATTTAAAAATAATTGAAAAATTTATAAAAATAGGGAAAGTTTTACGATATTTGATATTTATAAATTAATTGATATATAAATTGCACATTTATTAAATTTATATATATAATAATAATATATTAAACAATGTTACATGAAGTTAATATTTGATTGCACATTATCAGATTTATAATTTGAAATATTATATAAAAAAACAAATATACAATAAATATAACTCAATTTAATTTAATATAATTATAATATATATATATATGATATATGAATAATTAATGAGTTGGAATCATACAATATATAAATAATTATATTTATAATCTTAAATAGGAAATAAATGGTTTAAAAAAAATCGTAAAAAATTAATAACTTTTTATGATTTCGTAAAAAAACAAACGTTACTATATATTTTTTTATTTTGCAAAAAATATTTATATATAAAAATAAAATAAAAAAAATAAATAAATCTCCATATAACGTCGAAAAATGCCAGAGTTTTAGGGTTAATACATCTTCCGTTTCAAATTTAGACAATTTTTTTTTCCCTGACTTGACATCTATGAAAGTAACTCTATACTGATACTTATTATTAACACCCAAAAACACGCCTACCCAATTTAAAAACAATTCGCCCTAGCTGTTACCATGGAAATTTTGATTTCAATTATTAAAACACGTAAATTTCAGAAATACGTTACTAAAAAAAAAATTTCGCTTGAAGATGGAACAGAGCTTATTTTAATTCAATTTAATTCAAATAATTATATTGAAGTTTTTCGGCTCTTGTTTTGAAACATGAGACCTCTTATGTCGCGATTTGGAATCATATTTTAAATAAATAATTATATTTATGCTCTACTTTTGTATCGAGCACTAGTTTTTTTAAAAAAATAATAACTAAAATACTAACGCTTGGACCTAAGGTAAGCCGTACATTCAGTTCCCATCATGAGGAAGAAAGCAGACAACTACTTGCTGACTCGTGTGAGTTTCTGTTTCGCTCTAGCAGAAACCCATTTACATTTTTGTTTTTTTTATTTTTATTTTATTTTTTATTTATTTATTTATTTTTATTTAAATTTATTTCATTTTTTCTCTCCCCCCCCACTCGTCAATGTGCTCTACCATAGTAAAACATTTTGTCCTAATGATTCTCCCTTATTTGATAGTTTAGTAAGAAATCCCGGTTCGAAAGAAAAATCAGGAAAAATGGAAAATTGAATGTCTTTGGTTAGATGCGATAATAAATCCGGTTAACCTTATTTTCAATTTCTTTTTAGAATAGACAATGGGACTTATACTAAGTTAAAACAATGTAATAGGGTGTAGCCAAGTGTGACCCAGGACTCCTTACCTGTTATCTCCCCCCTCCAATCCTTCCCTCTGTTTGTGTCGTCCTTTTTTGTGTTATCTGTAATAGGGGTAGGTAGTCTCTTCTACCGCCCGGTCAACACTCCTCCCCCTTCTATTGGACATGAGTAGAGGCTTACACCTTGTTTCTTGTCTAGGAAGGGGTTCCCAGTACTCTTTCTCTCTCCGGCCTCTGTATTAGTGCAGCTCTGTTTCTCCCGTGATGTGTGCAGTCTGTGGCATCACCTCTTCATTCTGAGGGTACACCGTTGACAGTTCTCTGGTTGCTGTTTCCGACTGGTAGTTAGGAGCCCTAACTCTTGCGTAGCGTCTTGAGCAGCCGCTCTGATCAACAGCTGTATAATACCGGGGTGTTTGTAGTGCCATGTCGCGCATGGAAAGGTGTCCCTGCAGTCACCTTCGGTGGGAAGCCCCGAGGCCACATAATGATGCAGATTGTGCCAACTCTTCTCTGCCCGCGTCATGGTCGAAACTGTCTGTTTCTTTTACTGCTCAGGCGTCTCGTCTACAGTCACTTTCTCACAGACGCCCCCTCGCCACCCTCTGTCTGTTCTACAAATACTTTCATGGAAATTGCTCCGAGGAGCTGCATTCGCTGGTTCCCAGACGTCATGAGTTCCAGCGCCTTACGAGTCTGGCATCCCGCTCTCACCCCTTCACTGTCGAAACTCCTAAATGTAGCCGTCTCTTTTACTCTAATAGCTTCATGTCTCGCACCTCTCGCCTATGGAACTCCCTTCCGTATTCCTGTTTCCCTGTGAGCTATAATCTTCTGCTATTCAATTGTAATGTCAATCGACATCTCCAGTTGCCTTGATCTATCCACTACCCTCATCCTTTCTTCTATCACTCCTATCTGATCTTGCTCTAAATTTTCTGTAACCCCTTGCGTCCTAGTGGCCCCCCGCCTTCTTTGGGGTGAAATGCTTAAATATATATATATATATATATATATATATATATATATATATATATATATATATGTTAAAATAAAGTTTTATGGTATTGTGTCGTATATAAGAATAGGGCCTATGAAAAATAAAAGCCGACACCGAGTGACGATATTGTATTTCATACCCTGCCTGAACGCGGTCTCTTGCCCCTTACTGTTGATCTCAGTTTTCATTTTTATAGTTTAAATACGCTCTATCCCAGATATTGACCACTTTTACCCATAAATATAGCATAGCTTAAAACTATATCACATTTCTGTCTACTTCATGTAGTTTATCTTCATACCCAGGACGGGTGTGAACCAAAATGCGTACATCTCTATGTATGTGTGTCTGTGCGTATGAGAGTGTCACCACAAACAAAAACACAGAAGTAGATTCCCCCCCACACCGCCAAAAACAGTAAAACAAGCATAAACAGATCCAATTTTAAAAAAATAAACCAGTTTTTCTGATGATCGCAAAAGTTTGAAACCCAGGGTCACAAACCCATATCCATATCATTGATATATATATATATATATATATATATATATATATATATATATATATATATATATACAGGTGTCCATAAAGTTTGTGTGCACTTTAAAATAATTATAACTTTATTTGTATTAATATGATAAAATATATATATATATATATATATATATATATATATATATATATATATATATATATATTTGTGTGTGTGTGCATTGTGTGTGTGTGTGTGTGTGTGTATTTAGGAAGATCAATTTTTTTCATGCACATTTTCATTGAATACGACAGACAAGGTAGTTTTATTTTGTTTTTATTAGATCGCAGGAGAAATTGTATAAACAAAAAACTAAATAAAAGTACCTTCTGTCGTATTCAATGAAATGTTCATTATATATATATATATATATATATATATATATATATATATATATATATATATATATATATATAAATGGGGTTTATTTTAATGACAACAAGTTCCTCTTTGTCATTACAAGTCTCTTCATTATATGTCATATATATATATATATATATATATATATATATATATATATATATATATATATATATATATATTAGACTGTTTATATTATCTATCTACTTATGTTATGATCTGACTAACTTGCACATATTTCTCTATCTCTCCTATTCTCAATGCGTTCCTTATCAGACTCTTCCTTATCTATTGTTATATATATACTCGACTCTCCCGTCGAATTCGACGCATGAGGGTCAATATATATATATATATATATATATATATATATCAATATATTATACTATCTATCTATCTATCTAAAGATGTGAATAAGCGGCACATATACTCCTCTCTCCCGCCTCTCTCTGACAATCGGTACCTTGTCGGTCCATGACAAGAGTGATCATGTTTCAATTCAATTTCCTCTGCTGTGTTGCTTTTAATAATGGTAGTTTCTTGAACAGACCACCTTATCTTTTTGGAGGCAAGGTTGGCAATACTCATCTTTTTCAGAAATGAATAAGAATTGTCTAGAATCAATATCTGTTTTATCGCAAAGTTCCTTCCTTGTGTTGTATAGCACATAAATAAAACACAATTCGAGATCTTGCAATAATTGCCGGTATTTAATTTCACGGCATTATATACTCTGAACCGACCTACCTACCTGTTATATTTTCCGTGCTAAGGGAATAAACATATAATACAAGGTAGATACTAGAAGAAAGATTTATTGTACACAACAAGTACAATATGAAATACGGTAGTTATAAACACAGGTCAGTCTAGTAGTGAGTGCCTCTAACTGGAAGGTCGGACTTGCATACGTCATCTGGCATACGCGCCTCTCTCTGTCGTGTCGTAGACGGTTGACTTTATAGGTACTTACTACCTATGGTGCAATCATTCATGGGTGTGACTGGTTATTCCATTAAATCAAATACAAACTGAAAATATTATTCCACCTCCCCACTGTTGTCTTCCGTGTCTTGTTGGGTAATTATTTCCGAGGAGAAACCAACCTATAACTATAGCCACCCGATCGACATTCGTCAATAAAAAAGAAATTCTGTTTTTATGGATCACTTCTAACCTTATAATTTTCTTTGTTGAGTTTACTTAAAAGACTGTAATTTCGTTTCTTTTTGATAATTTTCTTATTTGTGGGGGAATGTTCTCTCTTCGCACCTAAAATATCTTAACATACAAGTGTCACAGAATTAACTATTTCAAAGAAATCGTGCATATTAAAAAAAAACAAATAAACTGACATAATTTTATATTTATTTGTTAATTATGCTACAAAACAAATAGAATTATAAATCTGACGTCAAAATTTTATTGAAACGCTTCAAAATGTACACCGTCTTTATCACAGAAAATTTCAAATCTATCCTTAGCATTGCGTAACACATTTTGAAGCATTTTAGGGCTGCTTACGGAATGCGTTCTTTAAGCTCAGTTAAACGACTGATCTTTTGACGATAAACCTTTTGTTTTTATGAAACCCCATGCAAAGAATTCCAGAATGGTCAACAAAGATGCATTCTCGTGCATTCATTATTAATTTGAAAGGGAATCAAAATCAAAATGGAAACAAAAAATAAAATTAAAAATTTATACACTAACACATATACCAGCTTAAATGTCGCCATACTTGTCTTCATTTTTCACTTTCAAAAGCCAAAAACACACACATATAAAGGGTGTCCCAATAACTTGGATCGATTTTAAACTTAATCCACATAATCAGTCCGACTCATTGGAACACCTTTTATATATATATATATATATATATATATATATATATATATATATATATATATATAATTTAGGCACTACTTATGTATTGAGCACTGTTTTTAAAAAAAAAACAAAAAATACTAAAGAACGTTGGATTATTAACCTAACACTTCTTTCCTATTTTTCTATATATATATTGCACGCACAGACACACACACACACACACGCACACACACACACACATATATATATATTTATTAGTACATATACACGTATCTATGTTTTCAAGACGTATGTACGCGCATATGTACTAATTAATACCTTTGCTCTGTATAACCGCATTTACCACTATTACGTTTAAACCCCATGCATAAATTATTTATTTGCTTGCCTGCGTATGCACACCAGACACGTGTACACGCCTGCTTATATTTGACCATTTCATACATATATATATATATATATATATATATATATATATAAATATATATATATATATCCCATGGAGGGCTCTTGATTGAGCCTTCATCATAATAAGTAGGGAGTAGTAGATGCGATAGGCAACAACAAACTACAGAAGAACTTAAAATTGATCGCTGCAGTTAAGTATTGCATTAATATTTAAGCTTAACTTTTAAAAGTTCAAAGCTAATTCTTCTGCCGTCAATTAATTGAAAAGACAATTTGATGTACGTAGGTCCTTACTTTCCGTACAAATAATTATCTTTATTTCGTGGATGAATTTCGCTGGATTTCGTAATTGATTTGAATCATTCCCAAATTTATTTCCAAGTAATGAAAATTGTTATCGTGTTTGATTCTTCGCAAAAGAAAATCATGTAAAAAATCGTCGAAAACAATTACAGTAATGAAAACTAGTGATTTCCAAATTTAAGGATTGCCGGTCCGGATCCAGTACGGAATGTTTTTAATTTGCTCAAGGAGTCGGTCTGATTGTAAAATGACATCAAATTTTGGGCTACGGCCTTCAGAAGTAAAGCTGAAACAGTGTGACAAAGTGCCACACTGAAATTTGCATTTATTATTAACTAGCAGTAGAGCCCGGCGTTGCCCGGGGATGTAACAGTAAGAGATAGATCAAGTATCGACCATCATAAAGACTGAAAAATAAAATTGACAATGATTATTGTTTAAGGTTGACGGACACGCATGTCTTAATTAGTTGTTTTTTTGTTTTTTTTTACGAATTGGTCAAACCCAAACTCAAACAAAAACATTGTTTTCAATCGTTATGAGTCTACTGATTGAATAGCATTTTATTATAAACAATTGTATTGTAAATGGAATATTTAAAGTATTCTGAATGTAAAATTAAAGAAAAAAGTGTGCAAGACAATAAGAAACACTACCTTCCCCCCTAAAAAGTGTTGTTGAAATCGGTTGAAAAATGTAGGAAATCCGATCCCATATATAAACGAAGACAGACACACACAAACAACCTGGGTTTTATAATAAGTATAACTCGATATGTGTTGTCCCCCTTTCATTTTCGTGATGCCTCTTAATCGTGTTTTCAAATTGATTTCGTGCAAAAACAATTGTGTTTTTTCCAATGTTTGACGCTGTCAGAACCAACGCAAGGTAATTTTACATAGTCCTGTGAAGTTTTGTTGAAATCGGTTGACAAATGTAGGAAATCCGATCCAATATATAAACGTACAGACACACACACACACAATCTACGTTTTATAATAAGTAAGATTATGAACAGAAATAAAAAATGTCCGATTCCATTGAAATAGATGAATAAATTCTGGGACACGCTGTATTTTTGATTGGCAATTAAGATTTCTTATTAATTAGCATTTTGGTATTACTTTTTAGCACCGTCAAAATCAATCTCTATCTATAAAAGGCAGGATGTTTGTCTGCGTGTGTGTAACGAATGAACGGCCGCAATTTTCGACGGATTTGCACCAAAATTTACATGCACATGTTCCAAGTTAGCGGGAAACCCAAGACCGACTTCGCATTTCCCAACTCCCATCGATAGTGGAAATAATCGATTTTTTCATGCTTCTACGGCAGTTTTCATGTAGTTTGCGGCCATTTTGTATTGGCCAGAGTGAGAGCCTATAGCTGGCTGCCACGAATAGGCAGGAAGATTCTATTCGCCATCGGGAGAGCCAACAGCTGACTGACACGAATATTAACTAGCATGCTAGCATGCAAAAAAAATCGATAGCTTCATTCGTCACAAGTGGGAAAAATTTAAATCTGCATGGCACTTTACTCTAGTTGGCTCATTCGCTGATTCTGATTTCGCAGAACTAGGTTGGGTGTGAAAAAGTATTTGTTGTTAACATTCTTTTTTCATTCGGTTTTTCCAATTAAGAGTCCGTTTTTAAAGCTGATCGTTTTGTGTTCATTTTGTTTAGTTCTTTTTTCGTAACAGATTTAATGTTTAGTATAGAACTTAGAAAAAAAAATCGTGGTGTGAGATAGGCAAGAAGTAAGGCATGTAGCAACATCAGCACGGCAAAGGGCACTCCTTTAAAGGCAAGGAAGGGCAAAAATATTTTAACTCAAGTGAGTGCTATTTGAGGTAGATAGTTACAGTAAATAAACCCAGCTTATGCGCATATATGTGGAAGATAACGGTTAACTTACGGTTAAGATTGTTGTGATCGGGGAAGCAATCCCTTGGGAGTCGTTTCGACAAGGCGTGAGAAGTTGCTTGAATGGAACTTACATCTCGCCAAACCAATACGAAGAGAATGTGCGTGGTGTGGGGCATCGTAACTTGTGATTTAAACTAAATGCAAGATTTTGATATTAAAAACGTTAACCCGCTTCATATTTTCTTTTAACTAAATGAAGGCTTTTAGTCAGTAGCAGACGTTGCATCTTTTCGCCTGACATGCATATATTGAAAATTCTATCATTTGAAGCGATTCTTTTTTTTTTTTTTTTTTTTTTCAGATTCTGATTATGAGTAAAAAAACCTATGCGCATGCGTTGCGTGAATCCCAAAAGGCTAGCACTCTTTCACACCATACCCGGATCGGGGCAGGACGCGAAATTTATTGGTCCCAAACAGACGCACGCGACTTTTTAACACAAAAAGAGTGGCAGTCCAAACCTTTCTTTAATTTGTACAGAGACTATCAAAAGAACGTTCTTTGAATATACCATTTCTTTCAGGAATGTTCCTTGAACATTTTCTACGCAAAAACTTACCGATAAAAATAATGATTTATAATTCATTCTATTCCACTTTCTTGTTTGTTTATTTTCTCAAACGATTCGATTTTATTTAATTCTATTTTTGTTCAGCAACACACAACACCTTCTCAACCTCAAACGACAACGCCAAACACAAGTGTTAAAAAAAAAAAAGAAAAAATTGGTCCACTTCATAATTTCACAGTACTTTGGTGGCGGAGTTCACCACATTAATTTAACTTTAGATTAAAAAGCAGAACTGACGCAAAAAAGGATAAGAAAAAGACATTGTTACACATAAAATATGTATTTAACAAGATGTACAATATCAAACAATGATGTGAAGGAAAGCATGCATTTAAGTAAGAAAATGTTGAAATAAACAAGAGTTGTCTTTCTTTATCTGTTATTTTAGTTCAAAGTTCACTGGAATAATGTTAATGAGAGTCTCTTATAATGACTGTTCTTAAAAGATTTGCCATGTTAGAAAAGATTATGTGAGTATATACAATGTATGTTCAGCATTGAGTGGTGTGTGTGAGTGAGAACGTTTGCGCATGGTTTCATCTGTCGTGGATTCGTTTGGCAGCTGAATCCTCACTAATTAGCTAAGAAAAATTCTTGCTTAACTAAGTGACTATATGTTCCAGATCGCTGCGCGGGAAGAATTATTAACCCCCAAACTGGGGTCAAAACCCTATCAACGTGTAAAAATAGGTTTTTATAGTAAAAAAGAAGTGCAATACATTTTTGAAAAAAAGGTAAAAGAAAATTAAAAAAAAATATCTTACAGGCGATACATTTGACACTCGGCAAAAACCGTTTTTATAAATATAAATATATATAGAATCTTTTTACGATGGCTTCAAAAAATACGTCAATGAAACCTGATCTACAAGGTGAGTTCTTGCAAAAGATACATATTCTATTCATACGAACCTATCATTAAAAAAAAAACTAGTTGATATTAAATAATCCATTGAGGTTAATCTGCCTTAAAACAAACTGTAAAATAAACGTTTTATATTATCGTCTCTGAAGATTTACAGACACACTTTCGTTGATCAAGTTGACCAGAACCTTAATAGTGCTATCTTCTTTGATCAGGTTCTGATCAACACAATTATGATATAAAAAAACCCCAAAAACTTGCTTGTAACTTTTAATAATTACAAAAATATTAATGAATAATAAGTAGCAAAAAAATAAAGTATTATTCTTACAATCAAAATATTTTTCGGCATTAAATAAATCACAAAGTGTTTATATATATATATATATATATATATATATATGAATATAGATTGTTTCAAACACTAATAATCATGGTTATAATTTATTACATTGGAATCGTAATTAACGATTCAATACATCAGACCTACAAATTCAAAAAGCTTTTAGAATTTGAGGGTCTGATGAATTGGAACGTGATTACGATTCCAATGTGATAAATTATAACCATGGATTATTAGTGTTTGAGCCTATTATATTATTGTTTCTGTCCTGGACATTGAGGTTTACCTGGATTCTATCCTCTTGGAAATTTATATATATATATAT